>OX381706.1:9825641-10099463 GCA_947462335.1 Harmothoe impar
TCCTGGGGAGGAGTTACCTCAGTGATCACGTCGGGAGTTACAGTGTTTCTACTTCTTTTCTGTGTGTAGGTGACTCCCTTAAGTCGCCCAGGGAGTCACCTAGGCTCCCTTAGACAGCCTGGGCTCCCTAAAGAGGAGAGTCATTCTAGAGGTAAACTGGACTCCCTTTTGACGCTGTTTTCTTTTCTCTGTGTATTCCTGTAGGGCTCCTAGACGTTAGGCTAGGGGCGCATCCATGCTCAGGGGTTAGACGTTCAATCAGTTATCAACAAGTGAACGCCCGTAACATTCATGGAAATGGAAAGACCAAGGTGGGTTTGTCAGTACTGACTTCCCTGACAGTAATAACTAACCTAGTTTGGTTGTATAGGGTAATAGGAAGCCAAAACATGACTAACTAGGTTAATCACTGGTGACTTAGTTGTTTGCTGGTACTAAGAATCAAAATATCCGTCACCTGCCCGATCCGCCTCATCTACACCTTCACAAGGGTGGACAAATCAGCTGCTATCAAATGTACGTCAATCTAGAGTTGCAAAGGTCCATGGTGAAAAAAGCATCGATTTCATAGTTTACCATTGAGCATCAAATAGAAACCAACCATGCGTAGATAAGTATTCTGAATCAATGACGCTGTGTTTTGATTTTGGAGAAGATACAACTTTTCTACTGAAAATGGATTCTATAACCGACTAAATTGCAATCTTGACCAAATAAATTGATTCCACGGCCTGAGGGCTGTGTCTCACGACCTTAGGACAATGTTTTTGTCTCTGACCGGGTGCCGTCTCTGACCAGGTGCCGTCTCTGACCGGGGTGCCGTCTCTGACCGGCTTGGCTTGATGAGATCAAAATACTAACAGCAGGAGGCTAATGATAATTATAACTATGATTATATAACAACGCCATAACGTTTTTCCAAATCCTTATATATATGAGTATAATTCTTTTTAAAACACCTTTTTTCTGACACCTGGTCAGAGACGGCAGGCGGTCAGAGACGGCAGCCGGTCAGAGACAGCACCCGATCAGAGACAAAAACATTGTCCCAAGGTCGTGAGACACAGCCTGAGAAACATATATGTCTGACTTCTAACACGATATTCCTATTAGGATACAAATAGGAGATATACAGTTAGCAGTTGGATGGTTGACTGCTTAGTGTAGTAGTCCCAGAGCCCAGGCATTTTTAATTTTGTTTTTGTGACCAAAATGTTTGAGGGTAGCTTCTTATGTAGAATTTTCTGCCGAATTCAAAAATCCATTTCTTACAAAAATCCGGTGGTGCGTTTATCCAATATGCCGCCCAAAGTGACGCCCATCATCTTTTTCAGAAATGACTTTTTTCACCCTTTTGACTTCATGTTTCTGCCTACTGAAGCTATCTATACCTATTTTCTTACTGGTCAGTAACCTAATTCACTTATTTCTACATTCATCAGACCAATACATTCAAGATTTTCAAGATGGCGGCCATTAAAACAGCAATTTTTGATGGTTTAGACTGATTTACAGGAGGCGGAATTCTGAAATTTTACCATATGAGGTATGGAATGTTTCAGGGTAACACACATACCAAAATTGGCATATGAGCTATACTGATCATGATTGGGGTGAATGGCATGTACACAATAGCTTTTCTCAGAAATGTGGCTGATCAAAGGCGGCCATTACACACATTCACAACTTTGGTCATATCTTAATAAATAATGATGATATACTATCATCTAAGGTGCCTAAACCCCCATTTTCAGGGTCTAGTAATACTATGGGAGCATCAAATTTCCTTTCCCATACACATTTTTTAACCTTTTCAGGGTAGCCATTACTGAAAATCACAATTCTTGCTATATCTATACAAATAATAACAATAAACAGTAATTTGAAGTGCCTACATCCATATTTCCAGGGTATTGGAAGATAATGGTGGCTTTTTTTATGTCCTCTTTGTCAAATTTTGCCTACTATCAGCAGCAGTCTAGAAAAAAGGGGGCAGGGGGGTCAGGAGGTCAGGGTCCCCAAGCATAGAGGGAGGCCCTGAATACATTTGGGCCCCCCAAAAAGATTTGCCAAGACCCTATCATATGATACACACAATTACCAAAACTTAGCTACTCATTGGGTTTTGTGTGCTAAAAATAACACTCAAATTTCTTACCTATTCCATTGGGGAAATATAGGGGTAGAGGGGTGTAGGGTCGTAATCAGAACTAAAAGGGGCTCATAACTACCTTTTGATACAATTCTAGTTCAAGTGTATATGTTTGCCAAACAAACATGATATTGATGCTTAAAGTGGCATAATCACCGAGCGTATTCCATTCAAGATTCTAGTACTGTTCTAGTCTACTATGTGGTTAAGTGCGCATGGTGAGAATGCCCCTTTAATGCTTGTTTGAGCGGGCCCCCCTGTGCCACCCAATGGAGATTTGCTTCCGATGCCTCTAATCAGTGCTTATATATGCCTATCGATGACTTAAATTTATCAGATTGTTTCCTATTAGAGAGATTCCTCCTATTAGAGAGGTGCCTCATCTGTAATAGCCACCTTTATCACAGATTATGTGTATCAAATAGGACTTTTTCACTAGCCTAAGAAGGATAGAGCAATGGCACGTTGGCATTTACCATGGCCTATAGGTGTTCAATGGTCTACTTATTTATCCACTCATATATTGGTTATAATCTCAATGTAGCAAGACTTTCAATGAAAAGTTATCAGATTTTGTAAGGCACATATATGACAACTGGCCACCTAGGCCAGTGTGAATGCAGCATTAAACTCTGGTTAGCTTTTTCCTGTATCTCTTTCTATATATTACATTCCACCTGTGTGTTTGGCCTATTGTTCCTACTATAGTGAGTTGCAGTACTGCTTCCTATAGAACGCGGATAAGTTCAGCAAGCTATTTCTGTCACTGTAGCTGGGCTACACTCCTACCTGACCAGCCGGTATGTATCAACATAATTTGGGTTCAGTCTGCAGGCTGTGGAGTGCGACCCGTCATACTTCTCGTCCAGCTGTGACTGACACTGGCTTCCCAAGATCCTTCGGGTCTCAAGTGTTTACGAGTTAGGTAGCAGAGTTGCATAACCTTCGGTATATAAACCCTTGTGCCCCTCGACTCCTGGAAGCAGTCTTGCTGTGCCTTCCTGCCAGCTTGGTTGTTCTGCAGCAGAGATTCCTAGAACTCTGCTGCACCTTCAGGCCATTTCCATTTGCTGCTCGAATCGTGGTTGCCCCTGGGTCACTCTCCCTTCTTCCCTCCAGGATTCAGTGGAGATTGACACACGGGTACTGAACCACTAGCTATACTTCCTCTGAATCCCAATAAATCTCACTAGAAGAAGGATTTTGAATAGGAAAAATGATCATAACCTCCTCTAATACTTGACCTAGTTCATATAACCTCCTCCCATACTAGTTAGTTCTCTTAACTTCCTCCCAAACTAGTACCCAAAGCCTCCTTCTTGACTAGTCCCATTACCTCCTCCTGCAAACATCCCCATAACCCTCCTCCTCGGGGTACAGGTAGTAGAATATGGGATAAAACCTACAGTAGTGTAGCTGCTGGCTATTGAAGATCATTGTCAGCTATAGAAAACTCCAGATTAGAAAAATAAGTTGCCAGATAATACTCTTTTATTACTGTTGCCACATAAAATAGCTCGGGAATCATACAGGAATAAATGAATGGAATATGCTTCAACTCAAATGATGTCTAATGTTACAGGAGTGATACGCTCACGGTCTTATCTCAAATCTCTATTCCCCGCATTTCTCCTACACTGGTAGAACCCCAGCACAGCTAGACTTCTCAGAGGGAGTATAGCTAGTGGTTCAGTACCCGTGTGTCAATCTCCACTGAATCCCGGAGGGAAGAAGGGAGAGGGAGATCTAGACCGCTGCTGATAGTCGGCAAAATTTGACAAAGAGGACATAAATAAAGCCACCATTATCTTCCAATACCCTGGAAATATGGATGTAGGCACTTCAAATTACTGTTTATTGTTATTATTTGTATAGATATAGCAAGAATTGTGATTTTCAGTAATGGCTACCCTGAAAAGGTTAAAAAATGTGTATGGGAAAGGAAATTTGATGCTCCCATAGTATTACTAGACCCTGAAAATGGGGATTTAGGCACCTTAGATGATAGTATATCATCATTATTTATTAAGATATGACCAAAGTTGTGAATGTGTGTAATGGCCGCCTTTGATCAACCACATTTCTGAGAAAAGCTATTGTGTACATGCCATTCACCCCAATCATGATCAGTATAGCTCATATGCCAATTTTGGTATGTGTGTTACCCTGAAACATTCCATACCTCATATGGTAAAATTTCAGAATTCCTCCTCCTGTAAATCAGTCTAAACCATCAAAAATTGCTGTTTTAATGGCCGCCAACTTGAAAATCTTGAATGTATTGGTCTGATGAATGTAGAAATAAGTGAATTAGGTTACTGACCAGTAAGAAAATAGGTATAGATAGCTTCAGTAGGCAGAAACATGAAGTCAAAAGGGTGAAAAAAGTCATTTCTGAAAAAGATGATGGGCGTCACTTTGGGCGGCCATATTGGATAAACGCACCACCGGATTTTTGTAAGAAATGGATTTTTGAATTCGGCAGAAAATTCTACATAAGAAGCTACCCTCAAACCTTTTGGTCACAAAAACAAAAATAAAAGTGCCTGGGCTCTGGGACTATAGTGGTTACAGTCAGGCCAAAGAAAAGAAAGTGTGTTTCAGGTCAGCCGACGGACCCTATCAAAACAGGGCCGACTCTACGTTTTTTTATGTAATTTTAAAGAATTTTTCCAATTTCTACCAATTTATGGTCAATTTTAGGGTATTCAAAAATGTTGACCAGTACATTCATGTTAAAAAAATAATGATAATAATAAAAAAACAAAAATAATAAAATCCGACCTACCGACCCTACATTTTTCTCCCATGTTACCTGAAACAAACCTTTTTCTTTTTTGCCTTAGTAGGATTAATTCACTTAGCAGTTGTACACATTTCTGGGTTCACACCTGACTGGATATCCATATTACCAGTTAGGCCAAATTAAAAAGACAGGTGTGTTTCAGGTTGCCCAATCCTACCTAGCAAAACAGAGCCGACTCCAGACATGTTATCCAATTTTCGAAAAATGTTTATATTCTAGATTATTTTGGGGCTCATGTAGAGTCAATTTGATTGTTCAAGAGTCGACACTATTGTTTGGGAGTCGGCACTGAAGTTCACGGGTCAATTTTGGGCCTAAGTAATAAAAACACACTTAAAAACTAGAAAAGCAAAAATTTGACCTACCTAGCCCAGATTTTCAAACATGTAACCTGAAACACACCTTTTTTTTAAAGCTGATATAGGTTAATATGGACTGTCTGCAGCCAGTCTATGCATATAGTTCATGACCTCCCGGGGCTGCAATCATACATCGATAAATTACCATGCTGTATGAACGCACCATGCTGCTCTGATGGAGTTAGGTATGGCAAGCCTAATGGGTAAACTTCCCTTAATCTAAACCCTGATTAAGGGGTCTTAATCCTGGTATAAGGTCTCTAAAGCCGGCTTTTGGGTCCAAAAGCACGGTTTTGGTCCCTTATACCAGGATTAAGGGAAGTTTACCCATTAGGCTTGCCATAGTTAGGGGTGAACATTCTTTAACAACGGAGGGGGGGGGGGTTGGCTGACATTTCGCACGCAGCACACAAAATATTTTACCTATACACGGTCATGGGGTCGAAATGTTTACCTCCCCCCCCCCATGAAAACCAAATCGACAAAATAAATAACCTCCCTCTACCTGGTAAGAATTTTCACTTCTTTATTTTTTCGTTTGAAAAAAAAGTTACAAATAAGTCCAATGTTGAAATATGTATAACCGTTTAAAATAATTGTTTTTTCGACGGTGTTAGTTAAAAGACTGCCCATTTTCTGTACCTGTCTCCTTTAAAAAGAAGGTCATTGGCACTGTTTCTAAGTATGAACACACTGGTACCTCTACATTGGTACCAAGATTTATGACCATGTCGCTGTGTCGATTTTTAACAAATGTGCCGTGTCGGGATGTTTTTTACACATGCAGAATATACTGGGGCCTTATAAAAATGTCTGTGTCCGTCGATTTTTAAAGGGGCCATGTCGCCCGTGTCGACTTTGAAAGGGACCGTATCGCTGTGTCGTCTGTGTCGATTTTTACCCATGTAGAGGCATAACGGGACTAGCACATCCTTGTACCTGAAGTAGTCGGGGGCTAAACTCCATCCCCTTATCAGGCTCCTCTCGTCATACCTTGAACAAAGGGGCGGATAAGAAACTTTCCCATGATGCACCGCTCTGGAGTCGGGGGCCTAACTACAATGCATTGCTCTGAGCCAAGATGGCGGCCCCCATAGCCTAATGCCCTAGACCCGTATACTACAGCGGCCACTGCTGAGTATATCGGGCCTGTTGGTGGGAATGAGTGGTTTCCTCCTCCAGCACCTAACAGAAGGGAGTAGCAGGTACCTGTTGTTGTAACAGGGATTAGCTCCCGTTAATATGCCTCCCCAACAGCAGCAGCAGCAGCAGCCCCGGGGGGGGTTACTCAGATCTGAACTAACTACAGATGGTGGCACCACCCTCTCAGAGTGTCCCAGACTGGGACGTGGAACCTGACACCCGGAGCGTTTGTGGTGACCACGACACGGAGAAAAGGAGAGGTACAGGGCCCTAGTGTAGGTTGATGTAAAAGATGGGAAAGGAAGGGCACTGTTGTGCTCTGGACTGAGTGACCACCTCCAAACGCAGAAGCGGTAGTGGTGGGACTCGAAATCAGGGGGCAGTGACTCCCTGCACCCTCAAGGGAATCAGACGGCAGTCCTCAGCGGTTATGAGGTAGTTTGGCAGTTGGTGCGGTGGGTACCATCATAGGGTGCACAGAGAGAAGAAACAGCGTCAGAAGGGAGTTCAGGTTGCCTCCAGAATGACTTCCCTGTCTAGGGGAGTCCAGGTCGCATTAGGTGACTCTCTGGCTGACCTAAGGCAGTCACCTGGGGGAGTCATATGACCCAGAGAGCTATATAACTCCCCCAGGTGACTCCCTTAGGTCATCCAGAGAGTCACCTAGGCTCTCTTAGGCGACCAAGGTGACTCCCTTAGGTCATCCAGAGAGTCACCTAGGCTCTCTTAGGCGACCTTGACTCCCCTAAACAGGGGAGTCTTTCTTGAGGCAACATGGACTCCCTTCTGACGCTGTTTCTCCTCTCTGCATGAGTAGCACCCCGTGGAGCAGCAGCAGCAGCAGCAGCAGCAGCATTGGCAGGGACGGCTCACACATGTGTCCTGTGTGTAATACGACTCTGAGTTGTTGACACAGGGATATACCTCCACGATAAATACAATGCCACAACGCTAGGCACAGCTGCATGGCAGCGCCTTGTGAGCTTTATGAGCAGAACAGAAATAGGCACAGTCTTACCGGCCACGGCTCTATAGGTAGACAGGGGAGGGGGCGGTAATCCTACTGTCCACAGACCCTTGTAGCGAGAATAGGTGACTTTAATACATGATTCCTGGGAGCAGCAACCTATCACACTTCTATCCCTACGATAACACATCTCGAAAGGAATATAGGCTACATGAATAGGAAATGTAATAGAAAAAGGTGTTAAATGATTATCAATGGAGATCACGCTTACCTCTGACAAAATGCAATGAAAAATATGAAAGGCATATAATAAAATATGCTGCAGACATGTGATGAACTATGTTCTAATACATTCATTTTGAAATCACTTTTTCTGATACATTGCCTATGTAGCTAGACCCTTTGTATCTTCCGTAGCAACCAGACAACCTCTCCCGAGAATAAAGTTGTGTTCATATTGGTTTTAGAAGAATAAATAAAATACATGATATGCAAAAATCAGGATATTCCCATGACATTAGCCACTTTTTATCCCTTTTATTCTTCATATTTGAATGTGATATGACATCCATTCTTGTGCCTCGACATGGGTAAAAATTGACAAGGGCGACACGGCCCTTTTAAAAATCGACGGACATAGACATTTTTATGAGGTCCTTGCATATGCTATACAAATAAAAATCGACACAGTGACACGGCCCTTTTGCTGAAGATCGATATGCATGTGGAGGCAGATTCAAACCACAAAAACAACAACTTCTCGGAAATGTCGCCTTTTCTCGCTGGCTTGGTCTGTAAGAAGGAGGGGGGGGGGGGAGACAAAGAGACAGCGTCTATCGCAGGTGCCTGATGGAATCCTAATGTAAGGGGGTTCTTCTTTGTGCAGCCCTATATCACGGCTACAGAGAAGATTAACCCTTTAAAGACGGCATGTTGTTGAAAGATGACATTTGTTGTCTTGATGCGCCAGTGCAGCCATGGCGAGTGACTTGCCGGGGCTGCATTTTAGTAGCATGCCGATCGGACAGGGTTGAGACACTCCCAAAGGGTCTGCATGATGAGCCAATACAGCCATGGGGGGCTACTCACTGTGACTGTATTGGTGCGTCATGATGACAAATGTCATATTTTAGCGACATGCCGTCCATAAAGGGTTGAGGCATCATGTAATGTTCTTATGCCAATAATCTTTCTTTGCTCACTTTCTTAGCCCACTGCTTTTGTAAATACAGCAAACCATTATGCAGCTACCTACATATAAAGTCAATTAGATGATTACAATTATGCCAGAAAAATAATCCCACAGAATATATCAGACATATCTGTTTGTATGTATGCTTTAAATTGCATTAATCATGGCCACAGGATCATAAGTAAATTAGAGGCATACATTGCCCATGCACTAAGAAGATTCATTTGCATTATACTTGCCAACAATTAATAGATTCATGCATGATGGCTTTATATAGAGGAATATTTCTGGCAGATCGTGGGGAGGAAGATACACTAAACAAGTGTGCTTGGAGAGTTGTCTCCTGTTTTCTGAAAATCATTTAAAAAATGAAATAACTATTTTCCCTTATGCTCAGCACTGGAAAGGTATGTTTTTTCTTTATTTTTACAACAACCATATCCGAAATCTACAGATTCAGTGCCTTCCAGTGATATATATGGTGTAATTTTACCATTACTTTAGGTAATGATCTAGGTGGGGCCTTCATTCTGAAAGAGCATAGTGGGGTTCGGGGCTGTGTGTGTGTGGGGGGGGGGGGGAGGGTTAGTCTACAGCATGACATATCAGGGTTTACCATATTTGTAGGGATCTCTGTCAGCGCCAGGTGCGTGCGCAGCTAAAGTCACGCCAGCTGACTCTAAGAGCATTGCCAGATCAGAAGGCCGGGCAATAACACCCCCTTGACACCCTGAGACTCTGTCTATTAACCCTTTAAGGACGGCATGTCGCTAAAAGATGATATTTAATGTTGTATTTGTGCAATGTTAGAATCTTTTGGGAGTTGCTCACCGGGGCTGCACTCATGCTTATACACAGTTGTTGATATAACAAAAAGAAATGGCTTGAATGTATATACATATTATATACAGGGCTGTATGTGGATGTGGTCCATTGGTCACCTCTCCTACTGTGAGTGTAAGTCAGATATGATATGCATGAGTAGCTGCATACGTGTTTTTAACCTTGGGCAATGGTAACTATCTTCTGCCCGCGCCTTTGCCAATCCGCCTGTCCTTGGTTTATATCCCTTATACAGCGACTCACCCGTACTATATCTATCACATACTGAACTAAAACACTGTGCTGCCGTTAAAGGGTTAAAGTAGATACTATATTTATATATTGTGTGTATATGGGGGCTGGTGCATGGGTCTCCGTTGTCTTCTAGCATTTGTCTTAACCCTTTAAGGATGACATGTCGCTAAATCATGACATTTATGGCCATGATATGCCAATGCAGATGTGGTGAGTAACTCGCCGTTGCTCATGCCAACCCTTCAGGAGTGTCTCAGCCCCATAAGGCACACATGATGATGCTTGAATGCAGCACTGGCAAGTTACTCGCCAGGGCTGCATTCATATATTAAAACGACCAAGGAGATTATCCATTAATGCACTATGCCATCCTTTAAGGGATATTAGGCCAGTGTAGAATGCAGCCCACGTGGACATAGGGCTTGAGGATTTGGTAGAGGCATCAGATGTTAGGTATACACCACCAGGAAGCCGATTGACCACCATGTGTTTGGATATGGTATTTTATGAGCCCTTCAAACCTAATTTTCAACGATCATGGTTGTTCCCTATGTTTACCCTGAGTATGTAAATATAGTATTTGCGAGGAATGCCAGAGTTCAACCCTATGTACATAGCGTGGGAGAGAAACATGCAGAGAGACAGATGGAACTTAACATATTGGGAGGAATGGCCAGTATGAGAGAGAGAGAGAGAGAGAGAGAGCGAGAGAGAAAGAGAGAGAGAGTGAGAGAGATAGAGAGAGAGAGAGAGAGAGAGAGAGAGAGAGAGAGAAAGAGAGAGAGAGGGAGAGAGACAGAGAAAGGGACAGAGAGAGAGGGAGACTGAGAGAGAGAGAGGGACTGAGAAAGAGAGGGATTGGGAGAGAAAGAGAGACAAGCACGCAGAAACGGAGACAAGCAGAGACAGACAGAGACAGGCAGACAGACAGACAGAGACAAGGGACTGACAGACAGACAGAGACAGGCAGAGAGAGAGATAGGCAGAGAGAGAAATATGTGTGTGTGTGTGAAAGAGAGAGAGAGAGAGAGAGACAGAGAGAGAGAGAGAGACAGAGAGAGAGAGACAGACAGACAGACAGACAGAGAGACAGAGACAGAGAGGCTATACACACATATGCATCCAAACTTATGCACACAGCCAGACATATAGGATATGGTAGGAGTGTGTCTGTGTGTGAGGGGGGGGGGGTGGCAATATACCTACAGTGCATAACACATCCCCCATCCTACATGCTGCCGGCTGCATACATTGACGTGCCGCCGTCTACTGACCCAGTGTGACCCCAGTACAGCATGTACATGTACATGTATACTAATGGTCAGCCCTGGAGCAAGGTGTCCAACTTGATTTATGTGCAATATGGGAATAAATCTATTGAAAACCGAGTTCAACTCTCAGGAAGTGGACATTATCTGGTAGGGGAAGGGGAGGAGTACTGGATTATTTCAGCATATATCATTATAATTGAAGTATGCGGCTGTACTATATTTGTATATACCCATGTATCTCATCTACCTCTCGAAGGTTTAGAGAATAAAAATCATTGTCATTGTTATTGTCATTGACATCGACCCCCCCCCCTTGCCCCAACTCACACCCTCTTTGAACCAGTTATTTGGTCCAGGAATTCTTCGCTGGTAAGGGGAAACAATTATGGGGGCCGACCTCTAAATTCGACACGGCGACATGGCCTTTTCTTAAAAAATAACATGCAACATGAGCATGATGAGGGCTAGTTACATGCGACATGAGGTTTGTAAAGTGACAGAGGACATAGCCATTTCTTAAAATCAACATGCGACATGGGGACCCCCCCTCCCCCATCCATACCCCCATAAGCCCCTATCCCTCTAATGAAAATGCGTCACCCCCTCTGTTCTTATTAATGATCACTCCTTCATGCTAATATATGCAAATTTGCCCTTGCACTCACGCATAACCAGCCTCCATCTTGTCACCACATTTTCACCGTGACCAAACGTAGTTATGACATACCATAGCGTTAATATGAATACACACTGTTGGGAATAATAACTATAGAAGGGACTTGCATAACCTGACAATAGTGATAACCACTGGTCCGCGCTTCTGTGACCTGATTTCACTGCCCCTAACCGAGCTCCAGTTTTGAGTTTGTAATGTGTATTGTTCATTATATGATTTTCAAATACTAAAGACATTAGAAATGGGTAAATCCCAGTAGAATATCATAGAATGTTGTATAACAGTAACAGTGTACATTTCTGTAATAAATGCTTGTCTCTTGTATTGGGTATTATTAGCTCAATATATCAAGGCAGTTCATGTCTGTCGTTATCAATATATCAATATTAGGATGGGGATAGCTTCCCAGTAACAGCATCAGCCTCATTAATGTTAGTACCTCTCAGTCTCACTCAGAACCTTCTCCTGACCTTAATTATTAGTCTATAAAACAGTGGGGGCCACAATCCGTTCACAAAAATATGATTGTTAGTATGAATAAAGTCATCCTGGGAAAGAGGTGCATTGAAGTTAGACTAGTGAGGTCAATGGTCATTTATAATTAAGTCAGCGTCATTAAGCCCATTCAGAAAGAGGTCACAATGTCCCCACTTAATGTCAGCAAGACACTATCCTAAATGCAATAAAAAGATATGCATACATACAGCTGGGAAATGCTGAAATACCAACCTACTTCTCTTGTCTATACTGATCAGTTTAAGGTCACAGTATTGGTTAAACTTCATTAAATTACTTTTCTTCTGAAATCCCTCATCGGGTGTTATCCCACTGTGCATATAGTTTTATATTAAACGCGATTTGAGAAAGCGATGCAACTCTCTAGTATGACAAGAGTGGGTTTTTGGTGACAGGATGGATGCGAAAGTGGGGAAGAGTGCGCCTATGCCAAATAAAAAAAATGTTTCAGGTTACACGACGCTACCTAGCAAAACAGGGCCGACATTTTTATCCAATTTTGAAAAAAAGAAAAATTTATGTATCATTTATTAAATAATTTTGGGGTGATTTCAGAGTAAATTTGAGTCAACACCATTGTGGGCTAGTCGGCGCTTAATTTTTCCAGTCAACTTTTGGGTGCTTTTCAACTGAAAAATAAAAATAAAATCAAAGAAATCCGACCTACCCTACCTAGACTGTTAGATTATGTAACCTGAAACACAATTCTTATATTTATTGGCCTCAGCATAAATAGGACAACACCACCCTTATTCCCATATATCATATAGTGATAACTACCAATAACGTTTAATGATGCACAGTGCCAACACTGATGGGGGTAATTCACATTACCCCCATCACTAATGGGATGTGAAGAAGCAAAGTTAAAGTGACATGTTCCGAATTTTTTCCACATTTTATTTTCACTTTGATGTGGTCAAAATGGCATTATAATTTTATATTTGGCGAATGGGACACAATGGAATATCATTGATGGGAAATAAAAAAACAATTAGGAGCGTCCCGTGAACACAGGTAAAGCCCTTGACAGTGTATTTTCAATGGGTGGACTTATAGTGTGCACTCCAAAAGTCTTAAATTGAACAAAACACTGATAGAAAGCTGAAATCTAAGCTATGTTCACAGAAAATAACGTTTGACAAAGCAGGTAGGTTATGAAGTATGGCCATATTGAACATTCTAGTTTATTTTTAGCAAAATTAATTTTTGAGCCCTAATCATCGGACTATGACGCTTTAAGAATGTCTTTTTGACTTCTCCCTCACTGTTTGATTCACAATGTTTACTGACATTGTGACAGGCATTACCAGGAATCCCAATACCAGGAAACACTGGTGTCTGTTTTGTACTTGATAATTATCAACACACATTACAGAGAATCTAAGCCTTTTATGGGTGTTTAGATGATATCTGTATGGGGCCTTCTCATAACAGATGCAGATATTGTTCAGAGGGACATGGAAACTATCTAAAAATGACACGCCCCTATTCAACGAATATGCTTTCATTTTTTGGTGAGGGTGATTGTACGTAACACTCAACGGAATCAGTGTTGGACTGGCAGTGTGTACCTTTGTATGATGCTACTGGTGTCATTGTAACTAGAGAACGTTCGACAATTATGTCACTGTTTTTTTTTGTTAGTTTAAAAAAAAATTGCCCTGCGCAGTTCCGGAATTGTACATGGGCAATTCCGGAACGGAGGTGGTTCCTATTCTGCGCTTGACATATATGTACACTGTTAAAAATCCCCCGTAGAAAAAACGGTGATTCACTGGCAACAATGGATGCCAAGCTTTCACCGTTTATTTTAGGGTCACCGTTTTTTAGATGTCACCGTAATTGTATACAGATTTTCACCGTTATTTTTTAACAATGACTAAGGAAGCTTAATTAGCTATTGTAGTGGCTCAAACCTTTAAGGATTATTTCTTTTATATAGTGATTTGCATAGACAGATTATTCTGTAGTCATAATTATGTTCTCAATTCACTACAATTATTCCCCATGTCTGATTTGGCTGCATGTCCAATTCATAAAGACATCTTTTTGACTGGAATTCATAATTATCATGAATTAACTGCTAAGAGACATAGATAAATGTCTCACATCACATTACCATTACAATCTACAAGCAGAAGTATGCTAGAATTGTTATAAAACAACAACTCCAGTGATATCCATATATATCTTTCTCATTACCACACAAGAGGTGTCTATGGTATCCAAACTAATTGCCGATGTCCCACAAGGATTAATTATTTATTCATTATAAATATTCGATCAAGCTTAGGTCTAGACTAGAATGTTGATGCTTTATTGAAAGAGGTAATCGCCAACTATTTGATTTCTAATAGATTTAGTCCACTTTTCATTGTAGAAGCTTCAGAGAAATCTCCTCTGGAACTAGGCTGCCACCTAGTTTGAAAAGATTGAACTTTCTATGCTACGGAATTTCACTGTAAAGGAAATAACAGTGCTTTACCGTAATGGTTTACGGAGGTTCACTGTAAAAGCAATTGGGTTGACGCTGCCTCACCGTAATATCCGGTAACGGTGATGCACCGTTAAATTTAACAGTGAATCTCTGTATAATCAACGGTAATTTGTAACAGTGTATGTATTCAGACTCATACGGTATGATCCACCACACCTTTCTGAGATGACGAGCACACATGTATATCATACATTGTAAATCTACACTCGGATCAATTGAGAAATAAAGTCTAAATATTGTTCAAAAAAAGGAAAGCTGACTGATGAGGTACAGGGTATCCCAGTCCACCACCAACAAACATATCTATATGCACTCTTCTTATTTACTGCTTCCCTTCTAAGGCAGTGATCATATTTTAAAACAGGGGCGCGCGCAGGCCCTTTGAAGCAAAGTAACGCCGGGGCCTTTAGACTCAAAACAGGTTCAATTTTTTGACCCCCCCAAGAGGGGTCCAAATTTTTTGACTCCCCCCCAAAAAATACCAACCCACCTGTTGTTATGATCACTCCCTAAACACCAACCAGATGCGTAGGAAGCAGATCCCCATCGAGGAGGGTTGGGGGGGGGGGGGGCACTCTAATCAGCGTTAAGCATCGGCTATCATGTATTATGGCGCATTTACCCGCCTGTGTTGGAATTGCATTGAAAAGAAGTTTTGAGACCCCTTCAGTTATGATTGGGGCCCCAGGCCCTAAACCCCACTACCCCCATGTTTCCCTATGTTGGAGAGGTACATTTTTGGAATTGTGTGCGTGGAAGGGCTTATTTCATTGGTCTCAAATAATTATATCCTGCTAGTGGCCTAAATGTAGGAACCCTTCTCCTCTTCCATCCATGCACTTAAAGGGTCAACGTCCCTTACCCCCCCCCCCCCCCCCAACCCCATTTACACCCACTGCTATGAGCGACCTGTAGCACCTTTCCGCTCTTCTCGTTTAGAGAAAAAAAAAAAGAGCTGCTAAAGTACGGCAAAATGAGGAGGGACTATAAATCTGTGGTTTTATGGCCCAGTAAGAGGGTTGGTATGGCGCGCCTGTCCGACCGTGTCAGGGGTTCAGCTCCATTATTGCGGACGTCCAGCTCGGGTGGAGCCTGGGGTCTGTTACATAAAGCATGCCCGTTAATATAGATATTATAATAATAACGGGTATGTTTGTAAGGGTATGATGACGGGCACAAAAAGATGGTGTTGCATAATGATTAAATATATTAACGGGCATACAATATCTTATGCCCGTTAATATTGGTGCCCACTAATTTGTACACGTTAATTTATGCCCAAAATGTGCCAGAAATGGGCAGGGTACATGGTAAAGTACACATTTTTGGGTACTACGTCACAACTTGTTAGTAAACATATATCAATGAAAATAGAAAAGGTTGCATACAGCAAAGAAAATGTTATGCTAGTGAATAATGTACGGGCACGAATTTGTCAATGAAAATAATAGAGGGCCCCATATAACAAATATAATAAAAAAGTCACGATCACCAACTGTGTTTTAGCATTTAATTAGTGAGCATGGCTGTACGACCACCAAATCTCGTTCATCATTTTCCTATGAAAAAGCGTTAGATGTTTATAAATTTCATATAAAATATATATATGAGCCTTTACTTATATTATTATATATAGTTATTCAAATTTAGTTTAGAACAGGGGTGATGAATGTCTTTAAAAAAAGTTAAACATGTGCTTGACACATGTGGGTCAGACCCCACCAAAATGGACTAATTGGTGGTTATTTTGTCTTTTTAACCTTTCAGCAGCTATTATGTGGACATACCTAATTATCACTTATATATCTTGATTTCATGTAAGAGAAAACACCCTAGGCTTTCCGGTAAAAAACAACAACTTTTTGTCGGACCATTATTTATGGAGTTATGGCCCCTCAAAGTTGAAAAATACCCCCAAAACAGGGTTCCAGGCAATTTCTATTTTATTCAAAAGCCCCCCATTTCGTATAAGGCCATCACAGCCCTTCCTATTCAGCCTTTTTTACTTGGTATATGTGTTTACTCAAATAATTAAGAGTGTTTACCCAGGTGTCTAGCCCCAAATTTCCTCCACAGTCCTGCAATTCAGATATGACCCTCGTGTATGCTCCGACACTTTTATATTTGGGGTCAAAATGCGCCAAATATTAAAGGCGCTGGAATAGATCAAATATAATCAAAATAAGGAGGGGCACAAGTATTAAAGTGTGGAAAAATACTTTTGTAATTATCTCTTTTTTTAAACTTCCCAGCGCCAAAATAGTGATTTTGGACTTTTTTTTAAAGTGTCGGAGCATACATCAACGATGAAAATACTGAATATACAAGGTCTCTAGCACATTTTTGTGGGTTGTAATGGAATATTTTGGCTGTAAAAGATGAATCTCCATTGGTCAGTGTCGAAATTTCATTCAATTTCACCACACGGGCCCAACAAAGCGCCCGAATGTAGCTGGTCTGTATACTCCGACACTTTTATGTATGCTCCGACACTTTTATATTTGGCCAAAAATGGAGCTGTCGCTCGCTTAATATTGCTTCCCCATGCTACATATCAATTTGAAATTGTACCTCAGGGAGCCACCTACCCCTCATAACTTTTTTATATCGAATATATGTGTTTAGGCCTACTGTAGGGGTGGCTTTGGTGTGATTCACCTCACGAAATTGGAAAATGTTGAACTTATTTCGCCGCAACCAACCTCAAAGTCAGTCTGGCTGGTGCTATGTGTACTTATTATGATTCACACACTTCTAGTTCATCAATTTATCATGCTTTACCTACGCTGGTAAGATGTATTTGGGTGCCAGAGCCCAATATAGTGATCCTCGGATAAAAGTGTCGGAGCATACACACGATATGGTTAAACTCTCATAGTGAAGTTAATAATAATTTAATCAAACCAAATCCAGCGCAGGCTAGATTTACTTGAAAGTATGCATATTGAGGATAATGCACAGCAAGTTTGGGGATGAACAAGGCCATTTTGAGCAAACTAGAGAAAAGTTGGTGCCCACTGCCATTTTTTTCAAGATTTTCAAGATTTCTACAAAGTTTGTCGGCCTGTAACAGAAGAGGTTTTAGAGTGGTGATTACCAAACTTGGCATGCATTATCCTATATACTGTGGCTAGTTGGAGGTGAAACTAGAAGATTCTATGGTGTTTTTAAAGCATTCTACCAGCTGGTTGATATTTTAGTCGTATGCTCCGACACTTTTATATCAACATATGTTTGCCGGTGAATAAAAACTGACACCCTGGGAGTTAAGCCGTCCAATTTATGTTTTCATGGAGCCAAGATACTAGTCTTCCAATAAAATAAATTGCTTTAAGATTAATTGAGTTTGCTGAATTTTCAATCTGATATATTTCTGCCCCCAGATTAATCCATTTTCGAGATTTCTGACCCATGTATAACTTTGACTTGTGGAACACCATATATATAATATCTAAGGGTACGTTATTTAATTAACGACCACTTTCTTGCGGGTATGGTAACACCTCACAACTTTATATAGAAAATAAAGATCATACCCTTTAGCTTGAGCGGATACCAATGTCTAACAGGTATGATATTTTACAGCCTTGCAACACTGAACTGCATTTATGCCATTAACCGTACCCGTTAATTCATTATGTAACAGACCCCTGGTCTCGGTCTCCCAGCCCAATATCATGTAGTATGGGCTGGGAGCAGGTGTGCACTTCACTTTCGCGCTAGTTTGGTGCCACAAACGAGTGTATTTGGAAAATACACTCCAAACTACAAACATATATCTTTATCTAATTAGTTTAAGTGGGGGCAACTGTGTGATTAATATCTTTATTTGAAAGAGGAAATTGAAATATGTGTATTGGGGTTCGATGGCAGCCTACTGCCAGGCTCTCAGAATAGGATAGGCGCTGTACCGACCGTAGAAATATTAACCAACATAGTTTTTTAGTGGGTTTTATTTGGGCATCTTAAAGTTGATATACTAAGTCTATATACCATGTCTGAGTCAAGATGTCTGTCCGAGTCAGGGCGCCTTTACCCTTACCTAGATTTCCATCCTGTAAATTCTGAAAATGTTGACCTTAAATTAGGCAAAAAGACAATGAGACCAAGCAAAAAATAGTCGCATGTATAGCATGTTAAACTTGAATGTATTTACTGTCTCTCACCTTAGTAAATATGTACTTTAGGTCATGCCGTTTAGCAGTCCCTCAGCCGGCTACAGCAGTAGGCCCTAGGAGCACCTGGAAAGACAATAACATGCACATAGAATCATGATCCAATAGACTAGACACTATACGTCCTAACGCTACTAAACTCAACTCTAGACAGGCAGGTAAAACGTCTGAAGACAGTGCTTAATGATCTTTTTAGTACGCGTTCATTAAGGGATTAATGTGTTTTTTATGTGTAATTCTAGAACAATGTGCTTAACCCTTTAAAGATGGCATGTCACCAAAAAGAAACTTTTGTCGTCTTGAGGCATCCCGGTGAGTTCCACGCCGGGGCAGCATTTGTGCATCGTGCCAACCCTTAGGGAGTGTATCAACCCCGTGATGTTGGCATGACGCTTCAATGCAGCACTGCTGAGTTACTCACCAATGCTGCATTCATTCTTCATGACGACCAAGGGCACCATGCCTTAAGGCATCATGCCGCCCTCAAAGGGTTAAGGCACTTCTCATGTTCATGTAACATGCAAACGTTAAATTAGTGTTTTTTTTCTTGCGAAGGAATTAAAACAATGCTATATTGTCTCCGTTTGAAGACGCCTTCTACGAAATGGAGATATGAGTTGAATGGGAAATAACTGGATGCACTTTTAGTTTCATCTTGACTTTCAACAATAATTTATGAGAGTGGTCATTTTTTACCAACGGGGGGAGGGGGGGGGTGGTGGTTTTGGAGGGGGGGGGGCAAAAAGTTGGAACCCTTGAAGGGGGGACCAAAATAATTTGGACCCCTCTTGAGGGGGGGACTAAAATAATTGCACCCCTTTTCAACAAAAAAGTGCATTACTACAGCTCAAAGGGGTGAGCCGCGCACAATTTCAACTTGCCTGAGGGGGGTGGGAAAGAATTTCGTCCCCTCCCATGGGGTGACCAAAAAAAATTCCACCCGCTCCCAAGAAAATCCACCGACCCTCCCCCCCCCCTACTCTGTTGTTACAAAAATGACCACTCCCTAATTATGTTAATATTATACAGCTGGGAATCGTTAAAAACACTTTAAGGGCAGCTTAGTGCTTTTATAGCATGTGTCCGTTTGTCGGCTTTATATATGAATGCATAACTGGCGAGTAAATCGCTGTTGCTACATTCATGCATAATGGGAAAAGTTAAGCCCAGTGACCACCGTGCCCTTAATTATGGGGTTCCCTGTTTTTTGAACCAAGATTTTTCATCATCATCATCTAATTTTTTCCACTGAAATGGCAAATTGACACCATCGGTCTACATTTAGGACAAGGGCGAGTCCTAATGTCATGTGTTTTGAAATATAATTATGGATATACCAATGGACATTATTTTTCAAAAGCTACAATTATACAACATTATTTAGTTGTATATTTTATTGAAATAAGGGAGTGCTCATTTTTTAACAACAGGGGGGGCGGTGAGATTTCGCGCAGAGCGCACTAAATTTTTTCACCCCCCTAGAGGGGTTGACATTTTTTACCCCACCCCCCCGGCAGGCCGAAAATGGCGGGCATTCGCGCCCCTTTGTAGCATAGTAACGGCTTACATGCGGGCTTTTTCCCTCAAAACAGGTTGAATTTTTTTTACCCCCCCCCCCAAGAGAGGTCTAAATCCCCCCCCCCCCCCCCCCGGTCGATACTGTGGGGACCCATGTAGAGGCACACTTTTGACGTCCTCTCGAGGACACTCCACTTTTGGTGCCCCCCTCTCGAGCCCCCCTTCGGGGGCCTCTCGCGGGGGGGGGGGGGGGCGCCAAAAGTGCAGTATCCTCTCGAGGACGTCACAAGAACCAGTTCCTACCTATGTACCCCTACTGGCCGACCTTCATGACTACCAGTGACTGTGACCCATGTCCCCATATCTACCTCCCTATGCCTTTCTAAATGGTTTTCTGCATTTCTCAATATGCCCCCTCCCCCAAATACTCCCGACACTGTTAGACATAGGGGAATGGTCATTTTTTAACAACAGGGGGGGTCGGTGGATTTTTGCGCGAGCGGGCCAGAATTTTTTTGGTCCCCCCCCCGCTAGAGGGGTCGAAATTTTTTCAGTCCCCCCCTCCAGGCAGGTTGAAATTGAGCGCGTTCTACCCCTTTGAGCTATAGTAACGTGCGGGCTTTTCCGCTAAAAAAGGGTCTAATTTATTTGGTCCCCCCCTCAGAAGGGGTCCAAAATTTTTTGATTCCCCCCCCTTCAAGGGGTCCAAATTTTTTTGGTCCCCCCCCAAATCCACCAACTCCCCCCTGTTGTTAAAAAATGACCACTCCCTAATTGCAGTTGAGAAGTAGAATCTATTGTAGTTTTAGTAGTTATAGGACGAGTACCAAGCTGTACGTGAAATACAGTGAAGGGAGCCTTATACCCCTACAGCTAAGGCCTATAAGTTATTTATATCACTAGCTGTATGCAGTATACAAGAGGTGTGAAATGCTTTGTTCTCCCTGCCCGCTGTGGTATAATTATACTCTGCATGTGTACCACGAAACTAATGTACATTGACAGTGAAATCTGCTGTTTCTTAGCGTCACTATTTCCAGTGCACCTCTCTGCCTTCCCCCGTCGTACCGTCACCTGCCTGAGGAAGGGGTACCTTTTACTGTGCTACTTCCTCTTTTGGGGCACATACACAGTGATAGTCACAGGTGGAGCAACATGCTGCACACTTTGTGGGACAAACCACCGTGAGGAGCTCTAAGGGTAGTGTGGAATGAGCAACTCTCTGTTGCTACCCCGCCCTGCCCTTAACTGTTTAAACCCGCAGATCTAACTGCACGTCCAGTAATAGTCAGAGTGCTGTCGGGACAGGTACTCAGCCCTATATATAGGGGCGCTGGGGGTTTAAGGGTGGCATAGTGCAGTGGTATAGGCCGTTTGTCGCCATGATGCATGGATGCAGACTAACTGCCCATACATCATACCGATCCTTTGGGATCTATACACCAAGCTGAATAGGTGCATCATGAAGAATGAGAGTCACGGTTGTTTAACGCTTTTTCGACAGTTAAGGTCATATTCATGGTATGAAAGCTACATTAGACATCAATTTTACAGATAAATAAATTTTACAGATAGATAAATGTCTACGTCCGCACATATAGACACCAGATTAACAAGAGAGGGACATAAAAGAGGATTTATAAAGGCCTTTAAAGATAGGCTAGGGAAACCCGGTATCATGAGGACTACCCTTAAACCCGCAGGTCTTGCTGCACGTCCAGTAACAGTCAAAGTGCAGTCGGGACAGGTACTCAGCCCTATATATAGGGGCGCTGGGAGTTTAAGATAATATACCGTCCTTAAACGGTTAGACACATTACATCAATGAATAAAGACGCTCTCCGCAGGGTGGGCATGATGCACCACAATGCAGTACAGGCGAGTTACTCACCGGGACAGCATTTGTGCATCATGACGAGAAATTCCATCTGTTAGCCACATGCCACCCTTAAAGGGTTAAGGGAGTGTTCATTTATTAATTACAGGGGGGGTGGTGGGTTTGGGCGGGGGGGGGGGTAAACATTTCTGACCCCTCCAGGGGGGGGGCGTAACAAATTCTGACCCCTCTTGAGGGGGGGGCGTAAAAATTTAAGCCCCTTTTTAGCAAAAAAAAAGCCAGCGCGTTACTATAGTTCAAAGGGGGGGGGAAATGTCGATGCCTCCGGCGAGGGGGGGGGGGGCGCGAAACGTTCCACGCGCTCTCGAGGGGGGGGGGGGCGTAAAAAAATTTCGCCCCTCCACGCGAAATCTCACCACCCCCCTCCTGTAATTAATAAATGAACACTCCCTAAGGACTCTCAGCACCCAAATTGCAGTAAAACAGTTTGGAGGGTTTAATTCCAAGTTAATGTGTTAGAACTGTACATATGATACATACTTGTAAGCGTCTATAATACCTTAATCAAATTCCTTCAATTTTTTGAGATTTTTGTCACTGTGGAATGTGAATGGAACAAAAACGTTCCATTTTCAGCCTCTTTCTTTTTCAACAGCATTATGGGATGGAAATTGGACAACATATTTGGATTTCTTAATGTGAAATTAAAATGATGTATCATATGTACAGGCAATATGGGTGCTGAGAGTCCTTAAAGGGTTAGGCACCTTACATCAATATGAATGAGGTTGCAGACACGTCGGGCGTCGTCCAGGCCTCATTCCCGCCACTTTCCCCATGTTTCCTGCAGGTGCCGAGAGTCGTCTGCTTCATTGGTAAAAGGCGCCAAAACTGCTCTCAGTGTTTTACCGCGTGTTATCTACCCCCAGGAGGACCATGGGCGATAATGGGAGTACATTGACACTACAACCCCCAGGTCCACGTGTCTCCGCCGTGAGGGGAGGGGAAGTGCTTGGGGCAGGAGAGGAGGGGATCAAACAAAAATGACGGGCAATGATTCTATCAACGTCCCTAACTCGGCGGAAAATGTCCCAATTCTCGCAGTTCCTCGTCCGACACGAGAGCGGCAGCTGATTGGCTAGCGTACTAGAAAGATGGACGCCGGAGAGGCGGAAAATTCGAGGAAAGAGTGTCATCGACGGAATCGTTTGGCCGCCGGCAAATTGGTAGTGATTTGTGAATGGGGGTTGTATGGATCGGTCTGCTCCCTCCCCTGCCCTATTCCACCCCCTGCCACCCCCACTACTATAGTACTACTCAGGGTGCTGCCAAGTAGGGCTACACTGTTAGAAGTAAATGTAGCTGAGCATTAGAATCTACTGTAATTTAACATTATAATTTATACATCATCGACGTAAATAAATTATTTATTTAGATTCATATATACATGTACAACGTTATACGTGTACATGGGCAGTAGAATCTAAGAACTATTAATCTACCGTATAAAGGGACGTATCTTTTTTGAGATGTCATACAGGGGTCACATAATATGTTTTTTTTTCAAAAACACTGTATACATGTATATAACAGCTCGTATAGGAAACGGTGCTTTTACATTTTGATACAGCCGTATCCCTGGTGCCCATGCAAGACATGCACAAAAACATAATCACCGAGCGTGTCCCACTCTAATTTTTAATAATGTTCTAGTCTACCCTGTGGTTAAGTGTAAGTGATGATATTGCCCCTTTAATACTAATATTCCAATACACCTGGACCCTCCCCCCCCCCAGCTGCAACCACCAGCACACATGGGGAGGTAGCAGATAGCTCAGTGCCAATCAACTCAATTACCTCAGAGAGACGCCAAGCAATAATTGATTTCGTCCTTGAAACACAACTAAAGGAGTTCTGTTGAGGCTGCTACAACCCACTGCCTCAGTGAGGAACACAGTGGTTTTTACTCACTGACTATTTTCTCATTGCACCACTAAATAAATGACTCGGGTTGAGGAAGTTAATTGGGTTGACAATAGTCAATGAACCTTTACAGAGCAGCGATGGTATTTCGTTTCAAATATACGGTGGCCGACAAGGCTCACTCCAAAAAAAAAGTAGTATGAAAAAAAGAATCACAAGGCTCATCTCATTTGCTGATGGCAGAATGTGCTTGGAGAGCAGAATGTTGAGAAAGTTGACAGTTGACAGCAACGATTTTCGCTGTTGACAGTTGACAGCAACTATTTTCAATGTTGAAAATAAAGATATTTTTTTCACTTCTGAAAAAAAAGATAAAATATCCCCCCCCCCCACTTTTATAGTGAAATTTAAAAAAAATCATACTTAATATATATGTTTGGAGTGAGCCTTGTCGGCCACCGTACAAATAGTACTCAGTACTGACACTGTACAGGGGATAAAGAGGTGAAGGAGCTATGGACGCCAACACCAAGGGCTACAGACTGACATGCTACAGTAGAAATATGTCATTGTGATGTTATGAAGCTATAAAGTTAGTACCATTTCAACACTGGGCCCACTATGGTAAACAGTAGTATATGGCAACAGGTATGGCGTGGTGAATAGGTCATCATGTTTTGATAATCACATATATTAATATACATGTATGTAAATATAATACATTTATAGTTTGGGTCTAGTTGATGTTCAATCTAGTTAACCCTGTCAGGACAGCATGTCACTAAAAGATGACATTTGTCATCATGATTGACCAATGCAGCTCTGGCAAGTAACTCGTCTGTGCCGTATCAGTAAATCATGACCACCCTCTGGGCGTGTCTCAGCCCTGTAGGGTCAGCATGATGCTTGAATGCATCCCTGGCGAGTAACTCGAGGTTGCTGCATTTATGTATCATAACGATTAGGGCAAGATGCAATAAGGCATTATGCCGTCCTTAAAGAGTTAAAATCACATTGACTTACACAGTCATGTAGAGTCCCACAAATCCAAACATAAAACCTACCATGGCCATTTCTGTACTTCAGGTCAATACCACCCTCCAGCCGACGGATGAATTCCTATCAGTTACCTTTAGTAGTTTAGCAACCATGATGCTTTGAGTAGATTGTCAGTGTATTGTAAAAGGCGATTTACAATCCACAAACACTGCGTCAGTACGCCATCCACCAGCCCCATTACCCCTCCCACACAACCTTCTACTCCTGGGGTCCCATTCATAACAACTGCTGTGTCTGTTATCAACCCTTTAATGACGGCTTAATGCATTAATGCATCATAGCCTTGGTCGTGATGCATGATTCATGAATGCAGCCCTGGCAAGTAACTCACCAGTGCTGCATTCAAGCATCATGCCGACCCTATGGGGTTGAGACACTCCCGAAGGGTCAGCATGATGTACCAATGCTGCACCAGCGAGTTACTTGCGAGGGCTGCATTGGTGCATCATGCCCGCAAATGTCATCTTTTAGCGACATACTGTCCTGACAGGGTTAAAAACAAAACTCGTCAAGAGTATCATATTTTGCAATTGACGAGGGTACATCATCAATAGATGGTGTATATATACATATTTCTATTTATTTCAATGTAATTCTTTTGAAAAAAAGTCCCTGTTATGATCATCAGACCGTAAATCACCCGTGACTTTTTACCCGACGGATACGGCAGTTGTTATGGATGAGACCCCAGCCCTTTTCTCAGCCCTTCCCAAGAACCAGATGCATAATCAATAGTCGCCTATTTACTTGCGACTGCCGACTATAATAAGGTTTATTAGGGAATTGGTCCCCGAGCTGGGTGGTCTGTCACAGGGTGGTGGGGGTGGGGATAAGGATATAGGGCAATTTGAGGAGGGGGGGGGGTAACGAAGGGGGTGGTGTGGGTGTGAACGTAAAGAGATGATACTACTTCTAAGGGTAGAGCATAGCGTGAGGCTACTAGGTCGCAAAAAGGGATGATATCTGATAATTATTTGTGAGATAGGGGCGATGTATAAAGGGACATATAATATGATAACATGTTTTCTTATCACCGCTTGCGTCATAGAAATCTTTTTCTTTTTCTTTTGAAACTGTTTCTTCTCTCTGTGTTCCCACTGTCCAGAGAGAGAGCATTGCTGTTCTAGTTCCTGATCCATGAGTTGAGTGGTATATTACCTGGAGTAGCCTGACTGAGCAGTGACTTGGGTGAGGCCCAAGTTTCTGAATGAGATCTGTAATCGCTACAATTCTGTTTCAATCTTACAATTGAATTATTTTCATAAGGGTGCATACATACATTTATTACACAACCTAACGCTATAAGTACGATCCTGTATAATAACAAAGAAGGAAAATCGTACCACCCGGGGGTGTGGTACGTTTTCCCGTACCACCCCTATGTGTGGTACGCTTTTTGGGGCTCTAGACCAATCAGAAGCCAGCATGTTGGTCACGTGATCTGGCAATGGCGGCGATGTAAACAAAGCAGACGACGATATGAACGTTGCAAATTAATGATATAAACAACTAAAATTTGCAGTGTAAACAACCATTAAAAGTAGGGGGGGTGGTTAGCGCAAATATTTTATGGTCTGCAGCCTAAAGTATGGTACTCATCATGGGAAACAGGAATCTGGCTTTCGTTTTTGATTTTGAAAACTCCTACCCCCCCGTACACCCCCTCCGAAGATAAAAAGTCGGAAAATAATTATTTAATTCAATTAAAAAATTCCCACATAGTGTGCATCCCTTAATATTCACATCAAATCACTTTGAGGTGAAATGTAAAAATGTAGTGGACTAAAATGAGCTATTTTGAAGTTTTGGGAAAATTCAAGATGGCCGCCATTGGCAAAAAACACCGTTTTTCAATGTAATTCTATCCATATTTAGTCTGCCACACCTGAAATCTCTATAAAATCACTTTGCCATGGTTTATGAGTTTGAGTTTGAGTTTGAGTTTGAACATTCTTTTATTGTCAGAAATCACGTTAGTGGTCTTCCTATGTATGACAATTTGGTTTGACCATTACCTCGTTTTTCGTATTCTTATGATGATATAACAACATTCTTCGGTTCAGACAATGAATGGTTATAGATTATCACTAATTAATGGTCAGTTTCTTATTTCGCCTGCTTATCCTAGCATTATTGTTAGCGTCCCTTGACAATACGGGACAAGCCTATTCTTGGCTTAGAAACTAAAGTCACCAATTCATATAAATGCTCGCTAGATATGTTAGATAATATGCCTCAATTCAACATGTTATAATTGTGCTCTTACTTATTTTTGGTGATCAATAATTACTGATACGGTATAAATACATACAAATAAGAAAAAAGTAAGAATAGACAAATGATGAAGAAAGATAGATAGGTAAGTTGTGAGTATCACCCTTGCTATAGAAAATTTACAAAACCTTGGACCTTGTGGCTGCCTTATTGTTACCCTCCCTCTTCCTTATCAATTAGTTAATACATTTATTACTGGTTACTGTACTCCCTAAACGTTTGATAATTCGATGTAATCAGATAAACAATTTACTGGTAGCTTTGCTACTCACGTTTCACCATTTTCTGCATAGCAAGCTGGCCTTCATCCTTCAAGGTCGGTTCACGTCATTCTTGCCAAGCATCCTGCCCAGGCTAAGGGATTAATTTATAATGACATACTGCACCAAACTCAGCTATTTTTGAAACTTTTGAAAATTCAAGATGGCCACCATTGGCAAAAAACACAGTTTTTCAATGTAATTCTATCCATATTTGGCCTGCCACACCTGAAATCTCAATGGAATCACTTGGCTATGGTGTATGATGACATACTGCACTTAAGTCAGCTATTCTGAAGCTTTTGAAAAATCAAGATGGCCGCCATTGGGAAAAAAACCATCATTTTTCAGTGTTAATTATGTCCATACTTGGTCCGTATAATTACATTCTTATATAGTCGACTACACAGGAAACCTATACTGATACTGTTTCTAAAATATCCAAAATGGCTGTCATCAGACAAAAGCAATGTTAAATCTTTTATAGACAGAAATGTAGAATGTTGCATAGGACAATTATAATCAAAACTAAATTCACTCAAAAGCTTGAGAAATAAATTGCTGTGGGTTACAACAGCTTTTCTAGCTATACTTTTGGCTCCTAACACCAAATGTATGAATCAGCTCCTCATATGACAGTCATACATTGATTATCTCCTGTAGAATTTGCTCTTATGAATAGACTTCACTCCTATTGTTATCTATTGTATGTAAATTCCACTTTTCTGGTGGATTACCTGCTATTTCTGAGACTATTTTGGAATCATCCTATAATGGATCCAGTAACCAACACCTGAACGTATAGCCTCAGTGTCCAGATACCAAGGTAGTCTTCTATCTTGGGTTAAACTGTGTAATATGAGAAAAGGGAAGAAAAGGGTATGGGTTTAAACCAATCCAAAGGGTGTTGGTAATTTTTATTGATACTGGATGGGTCTCTGTAACGTAGTTTGTATGTGTATCGCAGCATTTACGCAGAGTATGTTAACCCTTTGACCACTGGATTCCTGGCAGTGACTCTTATTAAGGATGAGATCCTCATTGTAGTGAAAAGGTTCCCAATTTTTCGGTGAAGAAGTGAGTTTGAACAAAACTTGTGCTACCATATGTTATGTAATTTCTAATTTCTGATCATACAGAGATCCCAGCAGGCACTACTGTTATCTGGGATCCCTGTGGTGCCCCGATTGGGATAAATGAGGTTTTGTTTTAACTCTGAATTTTGTATATTGCATTAATTGTTCATGCTATAAACATTCTAATATGTAGGCTCTACCAAGTTATTAAAAGAATTTTCCAACCGTATATACCGCGGTAAATACTTGCATATAACTGGCATGTCACAAATAACCTGCATCCCTAAGCCTGCACACTCAAAAAGATCCTGTGACTTGCACCTCCTATGATTTTTGGTACTTTGGTAAATATACCATAAATTCCTGCGTACTAACCACGGGTACCAAAACACCAGTGCAGGTTTAGGATTTTCCCAAAGTCTAGGTGTGGGTAATATGAGGGTTCTTGGATTTTCTAATTTGAGAAATTGCTGTAAAATGACCCCTCCCCTCCTTCAGCTCCTTTGGGCACCACACCTCCCACTCCCATCAGTCCCCACCCATGGCAGGCAGCAGCTTTAGAGGTCACAGCTTACAACAACCCCCCCCCCCCCCTCCTCAAGTCCCCAGGATACTTTGTTTTATTATTTGGCGGTTACAACTCCCCACCCCAACTGGGCAACTTTGGCCTTCACACCTTACTCACTCTACCTAGCCTCCTAGGCTAGGGCAGGTAAACAGCATTCAACTGCTGGCAGAGGGGTGGGGGGTATGGGTAATACATGTACATGTAGCTATTTTACAAAAGTCTAGGTGCGGGTTATATGAAGGTTTTTCCCTGGGACCACTCTAACCCTTAGTTGGGGTGCAGGTTATACGCAAGAATTTACGGTACATCCAGATAGCCTATAACCAGCAATCTGACTTTGGGGACCTTCTACGATAAACATTTTTACCAAAGGCAGCCATCTTGAAATTTGAAAAAACTTAATGATAGCTGACCATCCTATATCAAAGTGTGGGTTTCATGCATGGTAGACCAAATACGAATATAAAATTACATTGAAAAGCAATGTTTCCCGCTATTGGCGGCCATCTTGAAATTTTCAAAAGTTTCAAAATAGCTGACTTTGGTGCAGTATGTCATTATAAACCATAGCCAAGTGATTCCATTGAGATTTCAGGTGTGGCAGACCAAATATGGATAGAATTACATGCAAAACGGTGTTTTTTGCCAATGGCGGCCATCTTGAATTTTCCCAAAACTTCAAAATAGCTCATTTTAGTCCACTACATTTTTACATTTCACCTCAAAGTGATTTGATGTGAATATTAAGGGATGCACACTATGTGGGGATTTTTTAATTGAATTAAATAATTATTTTCCGACTTTTTATCTTCGGAGGGGGTGTACGGGGAGGTAGGAGTTTTCAAAATCAAAAACGAAAGCCAGATTCTTGTTTCCCATGATGAGTATCATATTTTAGGCTGCAGACCGCATTCCTAACTTCATTTTGACCAAATAACCACCCCCCCCTATTAAAAGGTAGGAGGGCTGGAAAATTGTCTTCTGGTCGTGTAATAAAGCTTTTATTGTATGCTAGGTTCACGCATGCCCCGTACCAAACCTCGGTACATCTGCCTTATGAAGGCAGACGTGAACCCATCATACAATACTGGCTATGTATTATGTTGAAGGAACTGGTTTCATATTTAACAATGTACCACACTTGTCGTGCAGGATAAGATGGTGGTTTATCTATAATGTATTTTTCAACTTGTTGTGAAGATAAGTTTATTATTAATGTTAAAATTGAAACCTCTCATGTGAGGTGAGACAGAATAAAACGATAAATCAGCCAAAGAAAGATGGCTGTAATGACACATGTAAATAATCTATATTGTTACACTATGAATGTCACTTGGGAAATGGAGAGAGCAATTAGGTAGAGAGAGTACCGTAAATACGTGGGTTGTACGCGAACCAATCTCAAATTAAACTTGATACCATTGACTCCTCTATAAGGTGCAGCTTATACACGATTTTTTTTATATGTACAATTTATACTACAGTGCTAAATCCATCAACATTAGGACTCCAGATGGGGTTATGATATTTCCAGAGTTAGGTGTGCGGGTTATACCAGAGATGCGGGTTATACCCGAGATGCGGGTTATACGCGGATGCATTTTAGCTGGACTCATTTCGTAGCAGTCGAGACAGTGTCTGTACAAATCTGTCCCTCTCCATACCTATTCATCAAAGTGCTGAATGCGCATGACAAAGGTGAAACCTTCAATTACTTATTCAGACTCTAGGTAGTAAACGAACAAACGAAGCCAGAATAAGATGTAGTTCAATCCACAGAATCCTGCCCTGGGAGGTGGTGGTGGTGGTGGTGGTGATCAGGGTAATTGAAGGCAGAGTGTGGGTGTGTTTACAGTGTTGGATATTGGGTCTGTGGCAGTGCACCCCGGGGGGGGCACTCCTTATCCTTTTTATAGTCACTATGTGTGAACATTACCCCGAATTTTGTATCCTAATCAAGGGAGAAAAAAAGGCAAAAAAAGTATACCCGTTTTTTCGGGAAACAGGAGAAAATGGCATATTCCAATCATGAAAGATAGACCCTTATCATGGGTGAGCATAAAAAATACAGTAAAAATCAGGTACTCATTAAATATCATGGCAAAAATAGGGGCAAAACCTGCTCTGTAAACTCTCAAAGGGTATAGAAATATACCCCTTTCGACCTAAAATGGCCCAGAAAGCAGCCGTTATCAAGAGCCTGCGCGGGTCCTAGCTTAGGGCCCATAGATGTACCCTTTCCCTTGAAATCATGTTCATAGTATCCAAATCAGGGGAGTGACCCCGCCAGGCCGTGCACAGCCTTCGTAGAAGCGACCTGAGGTGCAGTGTGTGGCGCGTGGGTGTGGCACTAGTGTTAACCCTTTAGGGACGGCATAATGTATTAATGCATCATGCCCTTGGTTAAATGTAGCCATGGCGAGTAACTCACTAGTGCTGCATTTAAGGTGGGTCAATGTGATGCCTTTTTCGTACACTGCGCCGTTTTCTGCGCAGGTACATTCTCTAGTTTGACCATAGAACACCAGGGCACCCTTGTTTCAAATTGGCCTAAGTAATATCAAATGGTCATAAAATAGTTTATGGATTTTCCCTGACCGGGGCGAGAACCACCAACCTTTGAATATAAAGGCATCCATTCTACCACTGCGCTATGCAGTCTGTAGTGGTTGTCCTCATTGGAAGTCATACATAGGTAGCCCTCAGTATATATTTTTTTCTTTTCAACTTTTTTATTTCGATGGGCCTAAACCTTAGAAATATGTGCGGGACCATGTGTTGAAAATATATTCTCTAGATAGAAAACATCAAAGCCTATACTCTTGGAGAGTTATATAGAAATTTAGCTACTTTTCAATACAATTTCATGTAGATATGTGGCAAAACACTGTATAATCCATCACATAAGACATTAACTTAAGGCTTAAATATCTCAGAAAATAGCCCGGGATCCCCCTATTTTCTCAGTTTCTTTGGAAAGTGTATGCTATTATGGTCTTATGGTGAAAACCTGACGAAAATCTAGCTACTTTTACATCAAGGCATTGACCCACCTTAAGCATCATGCCGACCCTACAGGGTTGATATACTCCAGAAGGGTCGGAATGATGCACTGATGCATCCTTAGCGAGTTGATTAACAGGGCTGCATGGTCTTTTGTGATGAGAAATGTCACTTTGAGGGACATGCCGTCCTTACAGTGTTTACAGGCTGCAGGCGCTAGCAGGTCCTGGACATGGCTACATTCACCTTAGGGTAAACACAGCACACAAATGGGTAACTAAGGAGATATCCACAATGACGTCAATTCACAATGACGTTTGATGTCACATCCCTTCACAACTATCAAGTTGTTTTTTGAAGGAACACACCCTATCACTGTTTACAACTAAAACTGAGAACTCACATGATATGGGAGTGTCCAATAACTGTGTTTAATAAATGATGTGGATATGTAGATGGTTGGCCAAAGTGATAAGATGAGAACTGTCGGCTGTATATTCCAGCTGGGGGCAGACAGACTATTTGGGGATAGAGATTTGAGGTATTCCCATTGAAAGAACATTTTTTCACAAAAGCTATTGTTCAAAGTATTGAACCATAAGAAATGATAGGCATTGATCGATTTTGTGCTTACACCCCAGTCTCGTTTGTCACCCTTCTTGCGTAATTTGATTGCCACGAGACAATGCTAGGATATGGTGGATCAAATAAACTGGACCCCCTTGATATTCTTTGCTCTTTGAGGCAATACAAACGGTACCACTGTATGGTTATGGCGATGTACATCATATAGCTGCAGGAATCCCAGTCAGGTGCTCGCTTTTTTTTGGGGGGGGGGGGGGTAGGTTGAAATTCTCCCCCCCCCCCCAACCCACCACCCCCCAGTTTAAAAAAGAAAAAAAACTAATTGTGAATAATTCATGTCTGAGATGTAGAGTCAGAGATTTGAGTCTGTGAGATAATGTTACTTTATCAAACTGATACAGTTCAAAGAGATACAACCATACAGGCTTCACACTGAAGACATGATATCAATATCATGACACAGCGTATTGCTATGGATGTAAGTAGTCTGACATACATACATCACACGCCCCCACATTGTTAGGCCTCTAAGGACCGATGTTGATAAAAGATGACATTTGTCGTCATGATGCACCAATGCAGCCCTGGCGAGTAACTCGCCGGAGCTACATTAGTGCATCATGCCGACCCTTCCGAGGTATCTGAACTTGGTTCGGTTGGCGTGATGCGAGCACTAGTGAGTTACTCACCAGGGCTGCATTCATGCATCATGAAAACCAAGGGCATGATGCATTAAGGTGTCTTGCAGTCCTTAAAGGGTTAAACCTACAGCACTATACACCTACAGCGAGTATAATAAGGTGTTTCTCATATCAGGCATATCTGACACGCTTCTGGAAATATCGACTAACAGTGTAAAAATAGACCTGACAAAGTGCCCATCTGAGGATCTTATCTGCAGACATCTTACCGTTCTTTGCCAGCTTCCTCCCCGGCTTCTGTCACACGGCCACAAAATCGTCTTTCAATAGGTCCGCATGTCTTCTGTAGCATCCTGGCACCAGCACGCTAAATACAATCTGCTTATCTGCCTGTTTGTCTCTCTGACTATTCACCTATTTATCTCTGTTTCTCTTGTCTCTCTGTCCCTGTCTCTGTCTTTATCCATCCACATCCATCTATCCATCCATCTATCTGTCTATAAATCTATAGATCTGTATGTCTCTCTTCCTATTTATGTATCTAAATATCTAAATACAATCTGTCTTTCTATCTCTCACTCTCTGTCTATTCATGCATCTATCTTTCTGTCTACCTATCTGTCTGTCTATCTATCTGTCTGTCCGTCCATCCGTCTTTTTATCTATTTATCTATCTATCTATCTATCTATCTATCTATCTATCTATCTATCTATCTATCTATCCATCTATATCTCTATCCCTCTATGTGAACAATGGGAACAGGCAGAGTAGGTGACGTTATGTACAGGACTAAGCGATGCACCAAACCTTTATGTTAGTCTCCTGGCAATGCAATGCTGGCCAGTACCGTAAAACCTCGCGTATAAGCTGCGGCTAGTACGCGAATCAGATCGGCAGTGCGGCTTATAGGATCGGCCCAGGGTCTGGGTGCTGCTTATATGCGAGTTTTTGCCACTATGATGCAGTACTAAAATCGGCACATTCAGATAGCCAGTGCAGTATATAGGATCGGCCTTATACGCGAGTTAGGTTTGTACGCGAGGTTTTACGTTAACTCGATCTCAAATTTAAGTGTGTTCTTTAGTATGGCTGCACATATGGCTTCAAATATGGCTTCACCTGTGGTTTCACATGTGGCTGCTTATATATACGGATTCACACTTGGCTTCATACATGGCTTTACACATGGCTTCATATATAGCTTCACATATAACTTCAAGCACAGCTGGGTGGCTTCACATATGGCTTCATATGTGGCTTCATATGTGGCTTCACATATAGCTTCGAATATGGCTTCACATTATTATGGCTTCACATATGGCTTCAGATGTGCCTTCACATCTGGCTTCAGATATGGCCTCACATAATTTTATAGCCTCACATATGGCTCCACATATGGCTTCACATGTGGTTTCAAATATAGCTTTACATATGGCTTCAAATATGGCTTCTCATATGGCTTCTCATATGGCTTCACATAATTATGGCCTCACCTATGGCTTCACATATGGCTTCATGTATGGCTTCACGTAAGCCTTCACATGTGTCTTTATTTACGACTTCACGTGTGGCTTCAAGTCTGGCTTCTGGCTCCTATAAGACGTGGCATCAACACTGAATATATGGACGACTTGAAGAAGACACTGCAGACCTTCTAAACCTGGAGGACGGCATAACGCATTAATGAATCATACCCTTGGTCGTCATGCTGCAATTGAGGAGTTACTCGCCAGGGCTGCATTGGCGCATCATGGGGAGAAATATTGTCTTATAGCGCGACACGCCGTCCTTAAAGTGTTAAAGATGGGTTGTCACCTAAAATTTGTCAATTTTCTATTAATGCCATAATACTATTGTATATCCAATGCTATAAATACTCCCTTACTTTTAAAAGGATGAGATATATCCAAATCTATCAAATAAGCATATTTAGTGCAATCATTTTTACTGTAGGTCGACACTAAAATTCCCTATGTTGTGGTACTGCATGGCTCAGTGCATTCTCTACCAGGCTAGTTTCTCCTGTACTCACCTGGGGGAGTGACTGAGTCAGTGAGGTGAATAGGCTATATTGTTAACTATCTAAACTCATGTATTTATAGACAAATATCTTGCAAATATTGGGTACTGTGTATTAGCCTAAATGATAATGGAACCCATGGCATCCCTTTTAAGGAAAAGGTTTGGGAAGTGTATTAGCTGATATACCATCTTTAAGAAGGGATAGAATAATGATCATATTCATATAGTTACCACGTTAAATACTCCTTGTCTTTCACAGTGTTATGTTAACTATGCTGATATGTCGTGTCTAAATCTTGCTTTCTAAGCTAGTGTAATTGATACTGTTTAATGGCGGCATTACCATTTCTGATAATCATAATACATCTTCCATTATTAACTGCGGAAGCAACTGGGTCTGCAGTCTAGACCATTGTGCCTGGTACATGCAATATTAATGTAGACAGAACCACATTTAGGAGGATTACAATTAAGTATTCCTGGGTGAAGTATAGTGGGGGATAAGACTGATGACTATAGGGGTGGGGCTGTGGGGGATGTGGGTGGAGGGGATGAGCAATGCATCTGTAACACAGGGGGAAGACTCACAGCAGCATTAACCCTTTAAGGACGGAATGTCGCTAAAAGATTAAATTTGTCGTCAAGATGCACCAATGCAGCCCTGGCGGGTAAATCGCCAGTGCTGCATTGGTGCATCATGCCGACCCTTTGGGAGTGTATCAACATTATAAGGTTGGCGAGATGCACTGGTGAGTTACTCATCAGGGCTGTATCCATGCATCATAGCGACCAGGGGCATGATGCCGCCCTTAAAGGGATATACATCATGAGTACCAACACAACCAGCCTTCACCATCTAGGACAATGCCTCGCAGAAAGAGCCATTTATGTTTCATATTATTTATCGCGGAACAAAGTGGCTTCTATGGCGGTCCTGGGACTGTAGCCCTGCTCGCATGTGGTGCAGAATAACCTCAACTCAACAGTGCAAGGCGGCAGGAAATGTATTATTGCTGGGCCCACGCCCACAGGATGCCAAAATATGCTCAATTGAAGCAGTTTCCATCTGAGCAACTCAGCGAGCTGAATAACAATCACTCTGGTATGTGGGGAGCCATTCCCCACCTCGGTGTCCCCATCTCCACACCAACCACCACCAGCAACCACCACACCTCAACCACCGCCAGGCATTCAAGGAGCACCGCCGCCACACAATGATACAAAATAAAGCCCAATTAAAACAGCATAACTGTAGAAATGGACCGCTGTAAGGGGGGGGGGGGCAGTAGGGGTGGAATTCCCCCTGAGCAGTCGGTGAGCTGCTGGTAAATGTGATGGCTCACCGCTTGGGGAACGTTCAGACATCGCATCACCTGTTAGGACGTTGGGGGATCTTTTGAGGTCCATAGTGCAAGTGTAGATGTAGTGACAAAGTCGTGATCCCGGCCATTTGTTTGCACTAGCCAATTAGGCCAACGTAGTGACAACCCAATAGGCACAGTACATCGAATCAACATTGATACATGGTTGTCAATGGTGATGTCAATTCAACGTTGGACTCAATGCTGTGCCCACTGAAAAGGGGGAGGGTGTTAGTCTATAAATTAATAGTCTCAAAATTGCGACATAGTCTCAAAATATGTATCTGTGAGAATCTTATAGTCGGAGCCCTCAGCTCAAGCTAGATAGTTTTTAAACCCGTGTGAGGCTAGATGATGTCAGGGAGTGGAGCTGTCTTTTATTTCATGTCAAGAAAAAACGCTTCTATGCTTGAGTACTAAAATGGTCGTTCTCAACACATCCATGGAGAAACTGATGCTCCTTCCCCATGGCCTGTTTCTCCACGATGACATCACCAAAATAGCTATGAAACCAATCTTTAAATGTAAGAATTACATAAAATAGATACAGAGATCCACTCTTATCAGTCTGAACTTCTGCTTTCTCCGCTCGTGTGATACGATCCAATGTACCACTTGTGAAGAACCCTGTCGTTCAGACAGATTATCGTGGACCTGTCTATTTATTTTTAAAAAGTCCCAAAATATGGGGACGTCATTAGTGAACGTTTCCCTGACTTAGGCTGCTGAGGACTGCTGCTGTGTGCGGCGTGTTGCTTCACGGTGGGCGCCTGTGGGGAGCAGAAGGGAGAGGAGCAGCTCGGGGAGGGATCTGCTGAGGTCAGCCCGTTTTCCATGAGCAGCTCGGCGTGGGCTGACTGCAGCACCAAAGGACAAACTCACAAAGTGACTAGACGCCACGCATATTTCCTGTAATCTCAATAAGTCATATAATATTCCCTGTAGTCTCAACCCTTCCCCCCCCCCCAAAAAAAAAACAAACTGTTGGGACACTACATTCTGTTAAGATTACATCTAATATGTATTCCCGCCAAATTAATCCTTTACAATACACAGCAGTAAAACTAAAGGGTAAATTAGCTTGGTTATAACTGTGTTATCGGTTTTAAAAAAAAATAGAAAAAGGGGAATTTGGGGGCAGATCCCCCGTTAAATACAACAATATTACCAACTTACAGTGGTGCTATCAAATCTAGAGGATAATTCTGGAGACTAATTAGGACTACTGGAAATATCAACTGGTTAAGGTTACAGTTATTATGCGAGGTGTCTAGTCACTTTGTGAGTTAGTCCCCCCGTGTGTGTGACAGCATGCAGGGAACAGTACTACATGGGTCCTGAGCTGCTCTGTGGGCCAACATCGATCTGCCAGCTGTGTGTGTGTGGGGGGGGGGGGTTACTCAATTCTGAAATGACTGCAAACCTCCAAAGGACCCGTGAAAGCAGTGGCAGCGGGTCTCAAAACTAGGGGGTGGTGACTCTTGGCACCCTCAAAAATAGGAGGCGGTAGCTCTAGAAGAGGGGGCAGTAATTGATATTGCGTCGCTGATAAATGCATGGAGAACAATTATTATCCATGTCTACTGTACTATTTGCATCAGGAAATATAGTTAGTATTACAGGGGTCCCTGAAATAACAGAGACGGTGACTTTTCTGTACAGAATCAGGGTGGTCTTTTGCATTTAAGAGGGGCGGTGGTTTGGCGGCTCCTGTTTTTCGGCAGGCGGTAATTTGGCAGTCAGCGGGTAGCGTCATAGAGTGAGTACCCCCCCCCCCCTCAGGTTGTGGGTGGTGGGGAGCTGGTGGGGGCCACATTGCGTGGGTGTCAATGGATGCATTGTTGGAGGTGGGCAGGGATTATAATACGCCATACCAGGGTTAGGGGACTGCTGCCGGGTGGGTGTTGGAGGCGAGCCGTTGTTACATTAATATCACCTCACGTCGTTTAACCCTTTAGGGGTCATTCATGAAGTATTTCACACAAATTTTGGCCATTTTCAAGACCCCCCCCCCGATACCCTTTGTCATGCTTTTCCCCATACCTCTATCATTTGGGACCAAGACCCCCGCCCCCTCGGGGGTGACGTACTAAATGGATCACTCTTTCAGGGCAGAATAGTGCATTGATGTGTCATGCCCTTAGTCGTCATGCTGCATGAATGCAGCCCTGGCGAGTAACTCGCTGAGTAACTCGCCAGCGCTGCATTCATGCATCATGGTGACCCTATGGGGTTGATACAATCCCCAAGTTTGGCATGATGTACCAATGTAGCCCCGGCGATGATGTCTCGCCAGGGCTGCATTGATGCATCATGACGACAAATGTCACCTTTTAGCGACATGCCATCATTGAAGGGTTAACCTGGGTCGTTTAACCTGGGCAGGAGTTATCCCTCCCCCGCCCTCCCCCCCCCACCCCCACCACCCCCACCACCACCACCACCACTTACTAAGTCACACCACATCGGCGCATTCTCCTTTACCCTCATTACTGTAGCTAATCCCTCCCCGACACCCTCACCCCCAATGCACACAATACCCCACACGCACTATTGTATCGTGTTCCACATAACATACCATGCCTTATTGTCCTACCCTTGGCCTTGCCCTACGCCATGAACCCGTGGCTGTGTATCATGAGATCGATACAAGTCGATTATAACACTTCCCGATCAAAGACGTCACCCGGTCAGAAAGGTCACCCGTACAAAGACTTACAGACAAAGATGGGTGTGTGTCCGACTTATGGTGAATCTACCCTAAGGTATTTAGAGAAGTGATGTGATGGGCGGGTGTTCTGCGTCATGGAAAGGCCGCTTGATGTGGTCGGGTACTAGCAACGTTACCATGGGTTATATTGAAAACACATTTCGACGAACTGCTCAAAGCCCTATATAGAAAATGTGATTTGCTGGCCAGCCGTCTGACCCATGGGGTAAGATATGGGGTACACACACAGAATTGGAATGAAATTCTCTGATGCTGTTTATAATATCAAACATGGAGTTGGCATAATTGTGTAGGCATTTCTTACTGTGTTATTCATCATGGCGTGTGAATCAGACAAGATGGGAGCATAAAAGAAGCAGAATATGCCTAGCTGTATGAGGCATCTTTGGATAGGCTCTAGGTGGGTCACTAGCCCATATCCAGGTACACATGCAGTCATGGACCTAGACCCCTAAATTTGACATGGCGACATCTTTTTTTTGCAGCTTGGTCACATGTGACCAGGAGGAATAGATTTATATTCACATGGGACGTCTCTTAAAATCAATATGGCGACATGGCCATTTGTTAAAATCGGCCTAGTGACATGAGCATTTCTTGAAATCGACATGGCGACATGACATTTCTTAAAATAGACAGGGGATTTAGTCCCCCCCCCCCAACCAATCAAGGCGCCCACAGCTGCCTAGGCCTGCATTGGTCACTAGGCCTATATGACACAGGGTGCTTCTATAGGTGGTACCATGCCCTCCCTACCCTATACGACACCATCCGGTGATGGATTTAACGCTATTGGAGGTGTACACAACCAGCCGTGCTACCCACAGAAGGACGGACAGGGGAGGAGGGGAAAGGGCAATGCTCTGCCCTTGTAGGTCATCTGCTTTTCAGTAGTCTCTGCATATCCGGTCACCAGTTGCTTGGCAACGGGCCCAGCTAGGCGGTATCGGCGATGGTGGACAGTGGACAAGGGGGATCCAGGGGGGACTACATAGATAATCTATATGCTCCGGGCCTTAGTCTGTAGTGGCTATCCCAGGTTGGTTATAGGGACATTGGTCAGGCATGACCAAGCGCTATTCAAAAATGACTGAGACAAAACAACATAAAACTAATGGACTACTACTCATTGAAATGGAAAAGACTAAGGTGAGTTGGTCAGCACTTATCAGCCTGACAGTATTAACTAACCTAGGTTTATCATATGGGGAGCCAAATAAAATGACTTAGGAAGTCGGTCAGTACTGAATAAGAAGTCTAGCATAAAGAAAATCGGTGCAGGGGGAGGGAACCAAAACATGACTAGGTAAGTTGGTCAGTACTGACTAAGATTTCAAGAATGAAGAATATCAGTACAGGGGGGGGGGACTGAAACATGACTAGGAAAGTTGGTCAGTACTGACTAAGAAGTCTAGCTTAAAGAATATCAATGCAGGGTGGGGGGGTGACTGGCGCGCCGCCATGCGGCCAGGTCCGTCCGTCATGACATGCTCCTCCCCTGCAGCTCCCAGCAGCTGACCAGTACAGGCTGGGCGATATAAGGCCTGTGTCCACTAGCACTGACCAGTACAGGCTGGGCGATATAAGGCCTGTGTCCACTAGCACTGACCAGTACAGGCTGACCGATATAAGGCATGTGTCCACTAACACTGACAGTACAGGCTGGCCGACATAAGGCCTGTGTCCACTAGCACTGACAGTACAGGCTGGCCGACATAAGGCCTGTGTCCACTAGCACTGACAATACAGGCTGGCCGACATAAGGCCTGTGTCCACTAGCTCTGACCAGTACAGGCTGACCGATATAAGGCATGTGTCCACTAACACTGACAGTACAGGCTGGCCGACATAAGGCCTGTGTCCACTAGCACTGACCAGTACAGGCTGGCCGACATAAGGCCTGTGTCCACTAGCACTGACCAGTACAGGCTGACTGATATAAGGCCTGTGTCCACTATAGATCTTCCCACTATATATGGGACTCAAACTTAAAGTTTCCCCTGTATGTTTTGAAGAGTTATTGATAACTTTGCAACCCCTCAGCCTACAATAGTGATCCAGGTATCAGGTTAAAGCTAAGGGGAAAAGCTAAATAATTCAGGCATTGTCACTCCCATATTTTGAAATTCATGTGACCGGTTGCCATGGAAACCATGACAATTTTTTCTAAAATTTGGGTTTTTTATCTACCTTTCATCACTCTGACTGCCATTACAGGATAACTAATCACAGTGTGCACATGGGAAGTTCACAGATTGGGTAAAACTAAATTCCGCTTCTTTTGAGCCTATTTTGATAACTCTAGCACCCTTACTTTGGAAATAACAAACCTCTAAACAGATTCTCAGAATGAGGCAAAACCAGCTTTATGCCTGCCATTGGACAGAATACGTGAGAATCTTTTGAACCGTTATGCTCAGAGACCCAATATCAGGTGCAAAACCAAGCTTGTAATTGGAGCTACAATCCTAAAGAGGGGCGGGACTAGTGGGGAGGCTAGTAGGGCCTTGTATTGGCAGCCAAAATTAAGTTTTTGTCATCCCACTGTGTTCTACTCTAGGGAATCTGGCCATTGGGTCTACGAAACAGGCTTTCAAGAGTTAAGTGGTACCTTCTTGAAAAAAGTGCTAAAAGATGGGTCACTAATTGATACATTTTGCCTCCTAGCTCAAGCAATATCAGCCCATTTTCTCAACTTAATACAGTTTTGGAAAGCCAAGACAGTCTTCTTCCTTTGGATATATAATTGAAAACTCTGTGTCTGATGCCAATAGTCATGATAGTCGGTCGGGGCACATATGATGCTTCAGAAAGTTACAAATCTGACAGCATTTAGGCCTGTGCAGGTCAAAATAACCCCCATTTTAGGCTGTTCCACCCCATTTTAGGCTGTTCCCACTTAGCTATAAAAATCAGAATTTGTCCACATTTTTAATCAATTATGCTTAGGAATGATGTGCAGGGCTTCTAATGTATGATCAAAAAAGAAATGACTGGCAAAAACTCATCCAAACTGATAATTCCCTCTTGTGCATACACCTTGATTGTTGAGTCCCATATATGGTGGGAACATCTATAGCACTGACCAGTACAGGCTGGCCGACATAAGGCCTGTGTCCACTAGCACTGACCAGTACAGGCTGACTGATATAAGGCCTGTGTCCACTAGCACTGCCCAGTAAAGGCTGGCCGATATAAGGCCTGTGTCCACTAGCACTGCCCAGTACAGGCTGGCAGATATAAGGCCTGTGTCCACTAGCACTGACCAGTACAGGGTGACCGATATAAGGCCTGTGTCCACTAGCACTGACAGTACAGGCTGGCCGACATAAGGCCTGTGTCCACTAGCACTGACAGTACAGGCTGGCCGACATAAGGCCTGTGTCCACTAGCACTGACAATACAGGCTGGCCGACATAAGGCCTGTGTCCACTAGCTCTGACCAGTACAGGCTGACCGATATAAGGCATGTGTCCACTAACACTGACAGTACAGGCTGGCCGACATAAGGCCTGTGTCCACTAGCTCTGACAATACAGGCTGGCCGACATAAGGCCTGTGTCCACTAACACTGACCAGTACAGGCTGGCCGATATAAGGCCTGTGTCCACTAGCATTGACCAGTACAGGCTGGCCGACATAAGGCCTGTGTCCACTAGCGCTGACCAATACAGGCTGGCCGACATAAGGCCAGTGTCCACTAACAATTATTACACTATTTTGTCGCCGTAAAACACGTTTTGTCGCCGTAAAACACATTTTGGCTCCGTTAAACACATTAGTAGTATAGTATGTATCGGAACGGGACTATAGTTAACTACTGTTTATTACTCAATCGACATGCAGCCAATCAGAGGCCTCCATTTGGTCACGTGACCCCCTCATTTGCATAATTACGTAATAGGCCACGCCCCCTCATTTGCATAATTACGTAATAGACCACGCCCCCTTGATCACCAGCCAATCAGAGGCTTCCATTTGGTCACGTGACCCCCTCATTTGCATAATAGGCCACGCCCCCTTGATCACGTGACCCTTTCATTTGCATAATAAGCCACGCCCTCTTGATCACCAGCCAATCAGAGGTCGCCATTTGGTCACGCGACCCCCTCATTTGCATAATAGACCGTGCCCCCTTGATCACGTGACCCCTTCATTGACATGATAGACCACAACAACATCACGTGACTATCTTTGTTTGTAAACAACACCACGTGGCTCTCTTTGTTTGTAAACAACACCACGTGGCTCTCTTGTTTGTAAATAAGACCTACTAAGTTTAGGCATAGGTAACAGCAGTGTTTGTAAATAACGCCTACTATGTTTTCAGTCATAGGTGTCTAGAGCAGCAGCAGCAGCAGCATCTTCAGCAGCAGCAGCAGCGGCAGCCGCGTCATAAGTGTCTAGAGCAGTAGCCACGTCATAGATGACTAGTGCAGCAGCAGCAGCAGCATCTTCAGCAGCAGCAGCAGCAGCAGCAGCAGCATCATAGGTGTCTAGAGCAGGAGTAGCAGGAGTGTCATAGGTGTCTAGAGCAGTGGCAGCAGCAGCAGCAGCAGCATCATAGGTGTCTAGAGCAGGAGTAGCAGGAGCGTCATAGGTGTCTAGAGCAGTGGCAGCAGCAGCAGCAGCAGCATCATAGGTGTCTAGAGCAGGAGTAGCAGGAGCGTCATAGGTGTCTAGAGCAGTGGCAGCAGCAGTAGCAGCAGCGGCAGCAGCAGTAGCAGCAGCAGCATCAACAGTAGCTTCAGCAAAAGCAGCAGCAGCCGCGTCATAGGTGTCTAGAGCAGCGGCAGCAGCATCTTCAGCAGCAGCAGTAGCAGCAGCGGCAGCAGTATCTTCAGCAGCAGCAGCGTCATAGGTGTCTAGAGCAGCAGCGTCATAGGTGTCTAGAGCATCAGCCGCAGCAGCAGCAGCATCTTCAGCAGCAGCAGCAGCGGCAGCAGCAGCCTCATCAGCAGCAGTAGCAGCAGCAGCAGCAACATCTTGAGCATCAACAGCATCTTCAGCAAAAGCAGAAGCCCGTAACTTAGCATCATGGGCATCAGTCATAGCCGTAACAGCGACACTGCGACTAGCATAAGCAAAACAGGCTATTTTTTTAGCAGCTGTACAAGCATTAATAGCATTAGCCCTAGCAGCAGCCGCAACAGCGACACTTTTAGCAGACGTTGCAGCATCAGTAGCAGCAGCATCGGTAGCAAGAGCGGAAACAGTAGCAAAAAGATTAGCAGCACGAGCAGCAGCGGCGAGAGTAACAGCAACGTTGTTAGCAGCATTGGCAACTTCGTATGCTACATGTGTAGCACGAACAGCGATACGAGCTTCACGTTTTGCACGAGCAGCAGCATTAGCTGCAGAAGTAGCCCTCACACTTTCCAGCCACCCGTACGAATCTTGATAAAAACCAACTTCCACCTTACGAGCTTCACGTTTTGCACGAGCAGCAGCATTAGCTGCAGAAGTAGCCCTCACACTTTCCAGCCACCCGTACGAATCTTGATAAAAACCAACCTCCACCTTGCTACTTGTTGACTCATCAGTAAACATGGACGTCTCCTCATGTGGTGTTGTCGCGGCTCTGTAGTAGTGTTGGGATTGCTCACATTCGGTAGAACGTAGAGTGATTCCTGATGACGCCATGCTGAAGGTGGTTGAAGAAGTGTGTGGGACTCATGTTTCACTCTCGCTTATGTACTAGGCTCCGAGATAAGCTTCTTAACTCAGGAGGAAAACTCTCACTAGGAAGGCGACCGGCTGTCTACCTGTGTAGGCGCGGGTTCGTTACATCTTTAAGCCTGTTCGACCCTCCGAGGAAATACATGAAAAAAACAAAAGACTCGAATCCGCAGACAGTAGGAAGCTATAAGGAGCTTAACTCGTGTTTGATTTAAGCTGTCTACCACACGCACGCGCTTGTAGTCACAGCTAGAGTGGCAGACTTCTGTCCGCCCGCTGGCGCATGACAATCGACTTTAGACACCCCCTGTAGTTTGTTTTTTTGCATACACAGTTGACTAGCATCTTAAGCTCTTACTCAGCTATAAGCCCATATACATGTAACGCGCATTACTCTTCTTTATGGTAATTATCAGATCGATTTAAGGGTGGAAAGGGCTTAGGTGATGTAGATCCCTCTCTAGCTGAAAACAGGCTTAGACTATAGCATGTAGGCAGCTGGCCGCGTTAAACATCCCTGTAGTTTTTTGTATACACTCTCGATCCCCTCTCTAGGTGAAAACAAAAGCTTAGAAGATGAGGTGATCCGGCCACTGGCTGGCGCGTCACACCGGGCGTTAATCACCCCCTGTAGGCTTTGTATACGCTCTCTAGGTGAAAAACAAAAAAGCTCCCTCCACGGGCTGGCGCGTCACACCTGTCGTTAAAACGCCCCCTGGAGTCTTAGTATACACAGGTGCCCCGCCTTATCTATTCACCAGCTATAAGCCCATATACGTGTACATGCGATTTTTGATACCCTCTCTGGAATAGGGTGGGGCTCAAGGTGAAAACAAGATTAGTCCATTCGCTCTCTCAGCTATATAAAGAGCCTCAATTGTTCTTGCAACAGCACTTCACCACCGGTACACTATCAGTCACGAGGCAGATGTTTGCGGCATGGGTCATACAGGTTACCTACTAATAGCGGTTTGGGTGAGTAGATCACTTTTTTTCCCCTAAAAAACCAAAAAAAAAAACCCACTTATGACTCAGGTATGTATATGTAGCACTGTTAGTGTAAGTACACAGTAGAATCTACTGTACTATAGACTCGGCCCTCTGAAGACGGCGGAGCGCGTTAATGCGCGGGTCTGTGGCGGCGTCACTTGTTTTTTATTCTAACTAAAAAGTCAGAAGTCGATCTACGACCTATCAAAGACAAATTTGTGATAAGTTCAAACTAAATAAGAGACAGTTTGAGCGTCTCTTAGTCGCTGTCAAAGATGCGAATAACGAACGCGCTGAGGGCGGGGTTCAGGTCACGTATAGTTCCTTGCTCTTTCGTCAGATGGCGCCACAATAGGGGATTTGTACATTCCTACGATGCTCGCGAACATTTCAACGCATAATGAGCTATATAGGCAACAAAGTGTGCTTCTGAATATATTAAAATATAAAAACAATTCAATATTGTGTATTTCTGATAGAAATGAGGCAGTTTCTTTGAATACCAACTAAACTATAGCGAGATGAAAAATACCACACCATATCTAAGGCTTTATAAAAGATACATAGGCAGAAACTCTCGCCGAGTCGGTAATCTGAAAAACGAACCAACTCGTTGTGCCACAAGGGCCCCCACCCAACGGGGGCCTTTTGAGCTCAGTCATGTTGTTTCTCAACACTAGGTGTAATTAATTACGCCCATGTTGAGTAGCATCTACTAACCAACTGACAGTGTCAGTTGGTTGGCCCCTCTTTAGGGGCCACACAATAAATAAAGAATAGAGACCTAAGGGAACGTTCACAAACGTCCACCCTTCCTACGGGGTGGGTGGGTCTTTGGGTTTAGTGACAAAACAGCGACATGTCAGCTCTCTTTTTTTTTTCCAAGTCTACATATTATTTATGATTAAAAAATTAAAAAAAAAAAACCACGATAATAAAGTGCGCTGATCAAAAACTGAATAGAAAAATAACCAAAAATAGGTTGGTAGCTGATCGGTCGTTGTCACACGGTGCAGAAAATTTACTGCATATCGGACCAGGGGATAGTCTGGCAGCGACCCGCCACCCCGTTCACAAGCTGTGTACAGCACCCCGTTTCTCTTTGTCCATATTGGCTAAAAAAAAACAGGACATTGTTGACTTGGCTATTTTACCCGTCTGGGTCTTATTATTTAAACACCTCGTGTTGACCCTGTGGGGCAGCGGGTACATGGAATAAACGTGTCCAAGTGCACGCTATCTAACACATAACCGAAGGTTACTGAGTTATGTAATAATAGTTATGTAATAATAACTGACCTATGAGGTCGCCAGTCAGTTTGCCGTGATTATTTTGACACACTCTCAGTTACTCGTAGCACATCTAATACATAATTAGACTCAGCCTCATATAAGACAGTCTCGGCCACGCAGGCTGCATATCGGACCAGGGAGATAGTCTGGCAGTGACCCACCAGCCCGTCCACAACCTGTGTACAGCACCCCGTGTCTCTTTGTCCATATTGGCTAAAAAAAACAAAAAAAAACAGGTCATTGTTGACTTTGGCTATTTTACCCGTCTGGGTCTTATTATTTAAATCACCTCGTCTTGACCCTGTGGGGCAGTGGGTATATGGAATAACCGTGTCCAAGTGTACTCTATCTAACACATAACCAAAGGTTACTGAGTTATGTAATAATAACCACCCTATGATCCTATGAAGGCGCCAGTCAGTTTGCCGTGATTATTTTGACATACTCTCAGTTACTCGTAGGGTATCTAATACATAGTTAGACTCAGCATCATATAAGACAGGCTCGGCCACGCCGGCTGCATATCGGACCAGGGAGATAGTCTGGCAGTGACCCACCAGCCCGTCCACAACCTGTGTACAGCACCCCGTGTCTCTTTGTCCATATTGGCTAAAAAAAAAAACCAAAAAAAAACAAAACAGGTCATTGTTGACTTTGGCTATTTTACCCGTCTGGGTCTTATTATTTAAATCACCTCGTCTTGACCCTGTGGGGCAGTGGGTATATGGAATAACCGTGTCCAAGTGTACTCTATCTAACACATAACCAAAGGTTACTGAGTTATGTAATAATAACCACCCTATGATCCTATGAAGACGCCAGTCAGTTTGCCGTGATTATTTTGACATACTCTCAGTTACTCGTAGGGTATCTAATACATAGTTAGACTCAGCATCATATAAGACAGGCTCGGCCGCGCCAGCCGCATATCGTACCAGAGGGATAGTCTGGCAGCAACCCGCCATCCCGTCTACAATCTGTGTACAGCAGTCTGGACCAGACCACCAACTCTGGGTATAGCATTCTGGATGCCTGTAGCAAGACTGGATCTAACCCTTTAATAGTCGCATAGCGCTTTAATATGCAGTGCCCGTTGTCGTCATAAGTCATGAATGCGGCACTCAGAGTTCCTCACCAGGGCTGCATGCATGCATACACTGGCATATCGACAAAGGGCGTAGCGCATTAAAGCACTATTGCCACCTTTAGCATTAAAGCGCTGAGGGTTTTATTTTTTTGATAGTGTAGAAACCAATATCTGTCTAATTAAACCCCTTATCAGTGCTGTTTTTTTTCACATACAAAAAGAATTAGGTAATGGCGCTGCAGTACTCTGAAAAGCGGTGGCGGTGAATTTCCATTTAGATCTTGAAAAGGGGGGCGGTCAGATGTCGTCAAGGCTCTGATAAGTAGGGCAGTTAAAATCATATGATTACATTGAGCTAATTTTCTTGCTGAAAGGAATGAATAATTGTATTTGTATAAAATTCACACACACACACACACACACACACACACACACACACACACACACACACACACACACACACACACAGGACACCTGATGATCTCCACACGATGACCTGATTGCTCTTCCTAAAAAAAAAAAATGCCCAACTCGATCTACCTACTCAACAGGGTTTCAGTGTATAGCGTATTAGGGTTTTTCTGATGCGTATATTATATTGAGATTGATTTTCAACTTTTGTGATCAGTGGTTGGTCCTTAAAAGGACCGTTTGGTAGAGAGAGGGTCGCAGGGACCTTGCTGCTGAAGCGGAGGGCGTGGTCATAACGCGTGGCAGTCCTTCAGCAGCTCCTCCAGCACGGCGGGCGGTAAGCCTTCCTCCATGCAGACTTGCTGCTTGACCTGCTCCACGCACCGGCGGATGAGTTGATCAGCGACGTTCTCGATCAGCTCATCCACCACACCCTCTGCTTCAGCAGCAGTCCGCTGTCTCTCCTCTCTCTGTAGCGAGGCTACGAACTGCTTCTCCACGGCCGCATCGATCATAGATCGAGAAACGGCCACGAAGTTCTGTCTCTCCGCCTCCTCTCTCTGTTGCACGGCTACGAATTCCTTCTCCACGGCCGCATCGATCATAGATCGAGAAACGGCCACGAAGTTCACTCCGTGAGCCATTTTGTCGAACTGACTTCCTAGCCACCTGAGAGATGCTGACGTCACACTATTTTCGACGACGCTATGACGCGCGCGAGGTAGACAGACGACGTCGTTTCACTTCCTTATTTGGAGTTTGGGATCTTTTGACACCGAAGTCATACCGTACGGTCGCGATAAAGCAACTAGTGTTGAAAAGCGTGCCGGTCTTTTATAAGCGCCGGAGTATAAGAGCCTCCAAATGTTTTTTCTCAAGCACTAAAATCGCGACTTTGAATAAGCGCCAGCGCCTGGCTTGTATATAGCTCCTGAGTAAGAACTTCACCGAATTGAAAAGCCCTCCCTCAGAGCTCTTAATCGCGACAGTACGGTACAAATCTGATGTCAACCCGCGCCAAAAACAAAAAGGGTGTTCCGGTCACACGTACCTACGACGAGCGACCTTCAGCTATCACCACGTGAAGAGTGGGAAATAAATTTTGTACGGCAAGAAAACTGAAAACTGATAACGATTCCATTAGATAAGTATTTGGTTCCAATCTATGGCGAGATATTTCCACCAAAGCGATTGATTTATATGTCTGTAAGGTTCAGCTCTCCAACACTCTCCAATGTCCGCCAGTGCACGACGGTCGCCGCCCATCATTAGTCACAACTAAACTTCTGCTGGAGAGTGAAAGTTACGTTGAGTCTTGAGGTGCGCAGAGATACTATCTGCCGCAGCCTGATTTTAGTTCCACGCTATTTAGATAAACGCCTCATTTAAAATCTCTCTCTCGATCCTAGTAAAGGAAAAAAAAGGCTAGAGTTTATCATGGACGCGTCTCAGTTTTAGTCAAGCTGTAAAGTGAAGAACCAGAGCTTGTACATATTCCCACGTGAGGGGTGACCCCGCGGGGCGTTCAGTTAGTACTGAGTCTATACTCAAGGTCAAGTTCCACTCTCTAAACAGAGCTTTAGCGACTCCGTCATATAGACTAGACTGCGCGCGCGATTTTTTTTTTTGCTGAAGCAGCTAATCGATGGAAGAGTAGAGAACAGGTGCTCGACCAAAAATCTGCTTCAGAGGCTTGTTATCAGGTATTAACAGTTAAATCAAAATATTTCAAAACATCCAGAAAAGCAGAATAACATGTCCTACGGGCTACAGCCGGGCACTGACGAGCAGACGGCGCTGACGTCATTTCAATCAGGTCACAGGGCTCTTTAGACACCTTTTCTGTAAGACCCGTCTCATACCTTAGTATATAATACCGTAAACACCGGTGATTAGTATATGATCACATTGGCAGTCGCGGATCCACGAAGAGGCTGAATAAGCCTCGAGCGGACCCGCCACTTGCAATGTGACATAATCTTACCATGCGCTTTTGTTTTGTTTTTGTTTCTATTTACAACAGCAAACATTTCAAACAACCTATTGTTTTTTTTTTAAAATGATGAAAAATCAGCCCAAAAAAAAAAGTAAACATTTTAGAGCTAAATTTGTGGAGGATAGCCGGACATGCTGATGTCACTAGACCCCTAAATTCGATATGGTGACATGGGCATTTTCTTAAAATTCGATACGACGACACGGGCACGGACATCTAAGTGACATGGGACATGTGGCATTTCTTGAGTCCCACATGTGCCATGGACCATAGTGACATGAGGAAAAAAAAAAATGTTCAAAGAGTGCATCAGAAAAGTGCCATTTCAAGCCTAAACATTTCGCCAAATTTTTTTTTCTCTTGGATGGTACTCGGCTTTGCAGTGTCTGGGTCCTTAAAAATGTACCAGAATGCTCAAATTCGGGTTCTAAATATTTTCAAAAAACGTTTTCTCCCTTAGTGACGTGTGACATGGGCATTTCTTAAATTCGACATACGGCTGCATGGGGAGGACCCACCCGTCAAGGGCCCCATGATGACTCATACCCGCCGCGTTCAAACTAGCGTGGTGGTTATAGGTAGACCTTCTTTCAGTATCCACGTGACCAGATCCATCGCCGTCTCTTGAGCAACAGTAACCGAGGTAACTAGGGTTATTGTTATCCGGGCCGTAAGACGACAGTCTAAGACGGTGTGTGGTCGCGTTTTGCTCTCCCTAATACTCTAATTCAAGTCGAGTTACCGCTAACCCCTACAAAAAGAGGGTCATTTGTGTAATTCAAAAGTCGTTCCTTTGTTAGCAATGAGGGGGTCGTTCTATTCATTGATTTTTTTTTTTTTTTTTTTTTTTTCTTTTTTTTTTTTGTTTACAACAACAAGTCAAAGTACAGTCAACCTTGAGGTGGAACAATGACGGCAACAGGCTAAGACGTGCTGGTGAGTCGAGGGGACAACTTTAGGCATAAAATACGTTCAAAATTTAGATAAACCCCAAATAATTGGACTGTAACAGATATAAAGGTCCAAGGACTCTCCGGACTGGAAAATTACTGGCCTTTACACAAGGATTACTTGGACTTCTCGGTTTGTAAAATTTGTATTTCCCGCTAAACAACGATGGCTGGAAATGGCGTGGAGCCCCGTAAGGGGTCCTCGGAGGGCAACGACTCCGAATCCGAGGAGGAAATACTTCTACCGCAACTACATTCCAAGTCGAGTACAAAGCAGATTACTGAAAAGGTCAATGAAATTGAACAAAGGCTCAACAACCAGATACGGGTCGGTAAGCTCACCACTAAACTACTTGATAAAATTGAGAAGAGAATTGGTAGTGCCGAGGGTATAAACAGAAGGACGGTCGACCAAATCGACACGATTTCCAAACGCCTAGAATCCCTTACGGGCCTTGTCGACACGAACAAAGTGAATTTAGGCGCCGTTCAGTCAGAAACTCAGCAACACGCTACAAGATTTATGAAGCAGGACAATTTAGAACAACAGAAAGTTTTATCAATCGAAGGAGTCGATGAAAACATAGATGTAAATCTGCGTACGAAACTAAACAATCTGCTGAGCGACCTTGACCTTCCTTTCGACGCCAACGTGGCTACGCGCGTGGCAAGAAGAGGCAGAAAGGAAACCGACAAGACGGGGAAAACTAGGAATAGGCCGATCATCGTTCACTTCTCTTCAGCTCATTACAAGAGCCAGATCTTTGGGAACATAGCGAATCTCAAAGGGGTGCCTGAATGGCATGGTGTCCATTTGGCGGATGATTTATCAGCGACCGACAGAGCCAAGCAAAGGGACCTGAGGTGTTTACACGCCTTGGCCCGCTCCAAGTCACTGGATGCACAGGTAAGGGGTTTAACCTTGTTTATAAACAAAACCCCATATTCCTATGAGCAGATTGACAATCTCCCTCATGATATTTCCATGACAAATGCCAAAACCATACCCGCACTCGATGGATGGGTCTTTCAATCTGAACACTCAAAGCTCTCAAACCTACACCCGTGTGTATTCACCTACCAAAACGTGCAGTATGACTCTGTCGAACGTGCCTATACCACGCAGATGTGTACAATCTCCAAGCAACCACAGGTCCTAAAGAGGGTTAAAGCCGCGATTGAACCACGAGACTGCATGTATGCCGCCAAAGCATGTAAACAGTCCAAAGAATGGCAAGACATGGACGAGCAAGTTATGAACGAGATTCTTCAGTGCAAGTTTAGTGTCCCTGACTACCGAGCATACCTGGTTGGCCTTAAAGGCCATCTTTACGAGGGTACCAAAGACCCAAGGTGGGGCTGCGGATTCCACCTTGGCCAGAAAGACCAGATCTGCCAGGCAGCTGTTGACTCAGAAAAGTCCAACAAACTAGGCCAAATCCTAGAGAAAATCAGAGACAATTTCATAGCGGAAGACGAGGCTGGAAATGGAACACCAGACCCAGGAAGAATACCTCAAGATGAGGGCCAAGTACCGAATAACACAGAGACAGAGGCCGAGAGGGAAGCCAGACAGGCTGAGTTCTTTGACTGAGTCTGAGGGGGATGGGGGATTGGGGAGGAGACAGGTGGAAAACCTAATGACCCACTTTTGGAAGCCCCAGCCCAGGCACACCATTTTTACAGACTCCAGGGGCCATTCCAGACATGGTAGCCTATCAGAGGCCATTAAAACCACCATTAAGGACATTGCCAGTGATCCAGTAAAATTAGCAACCTTTGAGGAGCTCACAGGTACCAAGTTTGACCCGAATAATATTAGGTTCAATGTATTTGTCTTCCCTGGAGCAAAAATCCAACAATTGTTCAGTTGGGCAAATCGACATCTTACGCACCATCCCAAAGACTGCATCTACATCCTAGGCGGAGTAAATAATCTGACAAATAAGAACAAGGTCACCAAGAAAATCACCTTTGATTGGTCCCGTCATGAAGACATCAAGAGCAACCTATGGGCCTATTCTGAACTTGGCATGACATGGCTGGCACAAAACCACCCCGCTGCAATAGTATCCTTGTGTCCACTGACTGGTTCTAACCTGGAAGTGCTGGCCCCAACATACAGCGACAAGCAAGTCTTCATTGATAAAGCTGTCAGAGCATTCAATCAAGAGGTGATAGGGATAAACCGCAGACATGATGTAGCCATGCCTTGGCTGCACAAGCACGTACATAAGACCAGGCACGGGAAAGACAAGGACTATTATGTAACCTTACCTGATGGTCATTCCGCCCTACCAGATGGCATACACCCAAGCCAACATCTCTTGAACCTATGGGCGAGAGATCTCCTGGTTGTCTTCACCAAAAACTATCTCGCTCCCTCACATACCTCCTACTAAATTTAAATGTTCTAAGGCTGGGCCTGTAGCACATTCTAGTTCTGTTATGGTATGGAATTAGAAATCCTACAATCCCCTAAGACCAATTTCTGGCCCTATCACACCAATAATAAAATATACAACTCGCCCTCCCAAGACCTACCAGTTGAACAGGTACTTGAAAAAAATTGAAGTTCAGTTATGTTGACAGTTATGGTTACTTCTGTGTTCATACAACCTAAAGGTCTTTATACTATATTACATACTGTTGTGTTACTGTGCTGTTTTAATACTATGTATATGTTGGATGATACGCTCCTTCCTCCTCCCCCCCCCTCCCCCCCTCAAACTGTACTTCTTTGTATATTGATATATAAATGTGTTATTATTTTCTTCTATTTTTATAAAATCATTTCTGTTCTAAAATTTGAGGATATGTCCCTTCCTCCCAAATCAGTCAATGACTAGTTGCCAAAATAATTTAAACAAACCTAATGTGGACGGCATAAAGGCCGAAGTCCTCATAAGGAAATATAACATGTCTACCGTATATTACATTTGTACAGCCTATTTAGGCTTCTTTGTATTTAGACTTATAATAAGGATACAGGTGTCCACTACCTCAAACATGACCACGCTATCACTTGATGGCGAGTCTTAGTACAATTGGTAGCACCAAAGGCATCCACTTTTTGCATTATAATGCACGTAGCCTTAAGGGTAACTACAGTTCAATTTGTGCAGAGTTTACCGGCCATGATATACATGTGTTATCCTTCTCTGAAAGTTGGCTGAAATCTATTGATGACCCAACCAGTTACCAATTGGCTAACTACACGCGATATAGACTTGATAGAGTTGTGTTAAACAAAAGGAAAGATAAGACAAAGATTGGTGGTGGGGTATGTATTTACATCAGGAATGACATTCTGCACGATTACCACTGTTTAGAGGATTTCAATGTATCCAATGAAGATATTGAGCTGCAAATATTGGTGATATGTAAGCCCCACATGAAGCGCATTATTTATATTAATGTATATAGGCCACCTAAAGGTTGCCCTGAAATGTTTAACTCAACACTTAAAAACATACTTTCCAACATTCCTGGTAGAGAGAAATGTGAAGTTATCTTGATTGGTGATATGAATATTGATGTTCTTACCCAGAAAACCTTATACAATAATCTGGTAGACACACTCAACCCGTTCAAACTTGTACAACTTATAGATGAAATTACACGTATTTCTCCGGTTAAGGAGCATAGAGATTCCATATTAGATTTAATCTTTACCAATATTGATTGTGTATCAGCGTCTGGCACTGTAAATGTACATATCACCGATCACCTACCGGTATATATGTCACGAAAAATCATAAGGGAAAAGGTCGAGAGGGTGACGGTCATGGGTAGATCTTATTTAAAGCTTAAGGATGACATGATTGTTAAGTGGCTGGATGAGTATGATTGGGATCCTTTTGATCAATCCAATGATGTAGAAGAGTGCTGGGGCCATTTCGAAACTTGTCTGAAAACGATAATTGATAGATACTGTCCTCTAAAAGAACTCAGGATCCCTAAGTACCAGGACCCATGGATGTCTCTTGATATTGTTGAACGTCTGAGGGACAAGAATACCTGGATGGCAAGGGCGAGAGTTAGTCCTAGGCAGGATGACAGGGATGAAGCAAGGAACCTTAAGAACAAATCCAATAAATTAAATGAAAAGGCCCGCAGAACTTATATTAAAGATACACTTGTTGAAAATCAGAAAAACCACAAAAAATTTTGGCGAATAATTAACAACATTCTCCCGGGTCAACCAAATTCAAAAAAGAACATCCACCTTTTCGACGAAACTTCAAACCAAACAATCCCAGATGACCAAACAGCCAACTTTATTAATGAATATTTCACCCAAATAGGGCCCAACCTTGCTGCTGACCTGACAATGCCATGGAAACCGTATGACGTAGTTTGTGATAATAACATTGAGCCCTTTGTTACAAATCGCCAGGAGGTTTCTAAATTGGTACATGATATTAATATTAATAAGTCGTCAGCCATAGAAGGAATACCCACGAGAATACTTAAACTGGCTTTCACACATACAATTGATAGGTTGGTCAAGATTTTTAACCTCTCTTTTGCCCAAGGTCTTGTGCCATTATCCTGGAAAATATCTAGGGTGACCCCGATTCCAAAGTCTGGAAACCTTCGGTCGGTAAACAACTATAGGCCAATCTCGCTCCTGCCACTGCCATGTAAGTTAGTTGAACGTATTGTTCATAATCGAGTCTATGGTTTCCTTGAAAGGGAAAAGATACTCACCTCTAGACAAGGTGGGTTCCGTCCGGGACACAGTACTGTCAATACACTCTGTGGTTTCACTGATGAGCTACTGCACAACATAAATGTTGCACTGGAGACTGTAGCAGTTTTCATAGATTTAAGAAAGGCCTTCGACACCGTAGACCACAGTATACTTCTTGCCAAATTGGAAAGATACGGTATTAGACAACTCAACCTGAATTGGTTCTACAGCTATCTAAGTAATAGAAAACAAGTTGTCAATACAAACGGTGTCACTTCTAGTATGTTACCTGTGGTCTGCGGTGTCCCCCAGGGATCCATATTGGGCCCGTTATTGTTTCTTCTCTATGTCAATGACATGACCAAATGTGTTAAGCATAGCTCGGTTCGTCTCTACGCTGACGATACAGTTATTCACCTATGTAACAATAGGAGACAACTGGCTAAGGATCTTATCCAGGAAGATCTGGAAAACTATTATACATGGTGCATTCAAAATAAACTATCTGTTAATGTTGCAAAGACGAAAGCTATGGTATTTACAGCCTCCAATAGTCATCCAAAGACACTTGATCTTAACCTAAAAATGAACAATGAATTATTACAAGTAGTCAGCTCCTATAAATACCTAGGAGTCTTTCTGGACACAAATTTAACTTTCGAAAAACACATAAATTTTGTTCATAGTACTGTCTCTTACAAAACATATCAGCTAGCTTGTCTCCGAGACTTCCTCACTGAGAAAATGGCCTTAAGTATTTATAAGACTACCATATTGCCATATCTGGACTATGCAGATATTCTGTACATGAACGCTAATGTTGGCTATATAGCGAAACTACAGATAGATCAAAATAGATGTCTCAAAATATGTTTAAAATTGGACAGGCTAACAAATACTGAACTTGTACATTTCAAAGCACAGTTGCCGTTGTTGTCGTCGCGTAGATATGTTCATATGTTAAACTTCATGTATAAGCGTTCCCGCGACCCTGTTTACATTGATTCAAGGCTGATTGGAACAAGAGCTCATACTGGTCCAATGGTTAAAGTTACACGTTCTCACTGTGCCTCCTTTGACCGAAGTGTTGGATACCATGGTGCATTGTGTTGGAACTCCCTTCCTCCAAATAGAAGAAATGCTGAAGACATAACAATATTTAAAACACAGAGCTCTATAGCACTAACGGCGCTTATTCCGTTAAACTAAGAGTTCCAACACCAAATTTCTTCCAAATTAAATCAAGCAGTGAACACCTGGTTCCTTCTTTTATATAAATTCACTAAATTTGACTTATATTAAATTCCTTAGTATAAACCATAGTGTGGTAATTACCAATACCACGCTTCCCTTCCCTAATACTGGCACCTAACCATGGTCCCAGTATTACTATCCAACCAAACCACACAGTGACCCAATGGTCAAAGGGCCTTGCCGTAAGAGCAACCCAATACTTGTCATGAGTAGGGATGAGGCATAGCCTTTCATTTGTTGTCGACATCAGATACATGTTTACCGGAATTTATGATTAAGTCCACCAACTTGCTATAACTTGATGAAACTTGACCTCGATGATTCATAACCTATTATATTAGGTTATGTTCATGGAATGTTACTTTATGTGCAACAACCAAAGTGGATTTGAAATTGTAACTGTATTTAAACCATGTTCAAACGAGACAATAAATGATTAATAAACCTAAAATGGGTACCAGTTGTTACGTAATAATGCCCCTTAATAATTCTGCAGTGAAGACCAGAGAATTATCTGATTAGTTGATAATTCATCCAGCGACACGCCTATACTTTATCAAACTGCTATTTGGAAATACGTCTTAATTGAAATGATCTCCAGTAAAACGATTCCCAGAGAGACAGAGACGGGCAGGGACGGAAAGAGACAGACAGGGACAGATAGAGACAGATAGAGACAGACAGTGACATACACAGAGACAGACACAGAGACAGACAGACAGAACCCTACAGACAACAACAGCAAGAAAAGAGAGCGTGCAGTGACAAATACATGGAGTAACAGAGAAAAGGGATCACGCAGAATTAAGAAAAACAACTTGATGAATGTCTTAATTTAACCTCCTAATGAGTTTTCGCTGTTCTTCCACGGCGCAGGAGCCCCGCCATAACAGGTTTATCAACGGGAGGGGGAAGGGGCGGCAGGAGGAAGAGGGTGCGGGGGGGGGGGGGGGCAGTCCCGGTCCCCACACTCCCAAGACTTCTAGACACCATCATCGTTAGAAAAAAACACAGATATAGGGTCGGACTCATTCAAATGTACGTGTCTGCATTTTCTGGATCAAGGGAGTGAATTGCCATAGTAGAAAACATGGAATTTGAAATAGAGGGGTTTAAGTTTACACTGTATAGACTATGAGACTTTGCTTTCATTCTCAAATACTAGCTGACCGTCTCTTTTAATCTTTCTTAAACATAATATGACAACTAAAATGCCAAAACAATATTCATAGGATGTCAGATCTCTTGGCAGAAGTAACCGTGGGTAAAGTCCTGGAACAAGTTATCGTTTTTGCAAAAAGACAACACGAAAGGTTATATTTAGGGCCTTAGTATTTTTTACTTAGAAAGGGGTAGTTCTTCATTCAAAAATCTGTGGAAAAGGGATATATTTAACATCCATGAACGAGGATGGTGTCAGGTTTGTACTGGGAGTGCAGAGACCACCGAGAGGACAGTCAGGAGACAAGAGGGGAAATAATACTGGCCTCAATCGTGTTATATCCGTCATGAAATTGGTGTTTGATGTAGAGACTTCCCTCTGAGCTGCTCCACGAGTGTCGGCGAGCAGGTGGAGGACGGAGATGGGGCTGAGTGGGTAGTCTTTAAGGACGGCATGATACCTTAGTATACCATACCCTTGGTCGTCATGATGCATGAATGCAGCCCTGTCGAGTAACTCGACAGGGCTGCATTCAAGCACCATGCCGACCTTATGAGGTTGAGACACTCCCGAGGGGTTGGCATGATGCACCAATGCAGCACCGGCGAGTTACTCACCGGGGCTACATTGGTGCATCATGATGACAAGTGTCATCTTTTAGCGCCATCTGTCCTTGAAGGCTTATGGGTGGCATGTTACTGAAATATGACATTCGCCGGGATGATGCACCAATGCAGCCCCGGCGAGTAACTAGCCAGTGCTGCATTGGTGCACCATCCTGACCCTTCATGAAATCCCATTGGGTTGGCATTAAGCTTGAATGCAGCTCTGGCAAGGTATTTGCCAGTGCTGCATTCATGCATCGTGCCAACTAAGGACATGATGCATTAATGCATCGTGTCGTCCTTAAAGGGCTAAGGGGAGTAGTTCAGTAGTCCCAGACCCAGTGCTATCAGGGCTGACAAGGTTATTTTCATGCCCAGGAGAGTAGGGGGAGGGTCTGTCCATGATCGTGTTACATTTTACCTATTGTCTCTTTGTTCTACAGTCGGCATGAATTATGTATCCGGAAGGACCATCAATCGTTCTCCTCGTGAGTTCTCTCAGCAGTTTGCAGCAATGGAAGCAGCCCCAGAGCCACCTGAACCAGGGGTACTACCAGCACTAAAACACTACACTGATAATCTAAAAGCCCCGGCCCTTAGTCTGTAGTGGCTATCCCAGGTTGATCATAGGGATATTGTTCATGCATGACCAAGTTCTATTCAAGAATGACTGAGGCACAACAACATATGACTTATGCCTTACTCAAAATGACTAAGCCTAAAATGGAAAGACTAAGGTGAGTTGGTCAGTATTGACCAACTTGACAATATTAACTAAACTAGGTTGGTCATATAGGAAGGCAAAAAGGACAGTTTAATATATGCTTTGGATATTTCATATAAAGGCTTATTTATCTCGGGATTAAACCTCTTTTGATTGGAGTAGGTATGGGTCTACCCAGCTAACAAAGATGTATACGTCATTTTACGTCAAAATAACGTTTTTAACGTTACATAACGTTTTGACAGACTAAGGAGCCATGAAGAACGGTTATATAACGTTTTATAACGTTTCCTTGTTTACTGGGTAGACCTCTTGTAGGTATGGGCTACTACTAATTGTAACTTCTGCTAGTATTAGCATGCCACTACTATTAACACTGAAACCTAAACCACCAAGACTATATTACTTCAACCTATAATACCCTCCTCCCCCTTCATCCCCCTCACCGTCTTGGGCTGTAAGGCGGAGGGCTGTCTATTCTCTAGGAGGAGGCAGTGTAGATATAAAAGGCAGGCCTCATTTAATTAGGACGGCATTAGGGCTAGATTAGTGGGTGTCATTATATCTCCCCTCACCACAGAGGCTCGGCGCTGGTCGCTGCCTTGTAGCCGACAATCCCAAAGCACTTTTATCATCTGGTGTATGTCTGTGTGCTCAATCTTTCACACAGATAATACTACTGCTTGTCTGCATTACTTGCTCACACCCTGGGGGGGGGGGGGGGGAGGGGCTGTATATTGCTGATGTGGCATGTATGTATAAAGGCTGCTAAATTACCTCACTATATCTCATATCACTATATTTCCCATTGCCCTATAGCAACATAGTACTATAAGACTGTTTCAAGCACCGTTCAAACATAATATCATATTGTATAGGGGACACTTTGAATTAAAGTACTTGAACCATATTTAATCACCTGATATTTATGACTGATATAATTATTGCTGATGGGGGAATATGTATAAAGGCTGCTAAATTACCTTACTATATATATATCTCATATCTCATACCTTACTATATATCTCATATCACTTTATTCCCCACTGCCCTGTAGTACCATAGTACTATAGGACGGACTGTTTTGAACACTGTTCAATACTAATATCATATATTGCATAGTAAACACTTTGAGTTAAAAAACCAAAACAATATGTTACCACCTGACATTGACACCTGCCACATTGCTGATTTCTCTATAGTACACCTGCTCAAGAGATTAAACCGTTTCGAGCAATATTCAATAATGGAAAGTATGCTATCGTATAGTGAACCTTTGGAATTAAAATACCAAAACAATATTCAATCACTTGACATCTATAACCACCAGAATAACCTGTCCAGATATCACAAAAGCAGCCGGATCACAAAACAGAGTGATTTCATTGGAATGATTAGGGTGGACCGAAGACACAGCCATTATTCCCTTCAGGCCTCGTGATTATTGAGGAAGGTTAAAACTCAGCAGCCAGCAACCGCAGCGCATCCTATTCCGCACTAGCAGGTTGTTTTGGTTCTGCATTGTGAGACCTATAGCTGAAGCTAGTTCCTGGCCTGTCCAAAATCGGGGGTTTTAGGGGTCATAACATTTTGATTAAGTGGCACATGTACATAGTTGAATACTCCTTATGTCAGCTGTCCAGATTGGGGGACTGGTTAGCACCATGGGCCATCAATGCTGAGGTACTGGTTTCGAATCCATGCCCAAGCTTCATGGTTACTTTTCTATAAAGCTATAAACAGAGATAAGAAGATTTATAAATATAATACATTTATGGTTTCACATATGGCTTGGGAGGGATTAGAACTAGTGTACCTTGTATCACAAATCCAATGCTCTAACCACTATCCTATGCTGAACAGATGTCATAAGGAATGACCAGGTACAACCCACTCACAACAATTACACCCTGTTTGTACCCCTAGTCTCGTCCACGAGATTTCCTTGAGCTGGTTGCTGTAGGGTAGAGGCATCACACTGGTACCAATCAACATGGCGCTGTCCACTGGACATCCTGCTAGAGCGGAATAGGACATTACCAATGTAGCTAGACTGCATACTGTGGTATAATTGATTGGCATTAGGTTAGATAACGCATCTAGAATGTGTCCGCAACATGGATCCACTGCTTCCTTCCTCCCCTACCTCCTTCCTTCCTTCCTTTCTCCCTCCCTCCCTCCCCCCTCCCTCCCTCCCTCCCTCCCTGCCTCCCTTCCTGCCTTCCTTCCTGCCTTCCTTTCCTCCTTCCCTTCTTCCTTCCTTCCCTCCTTCCTCCCCCTCTCTTCCTTCCTTCCTTCCTTCCTTCCTTCCTTCCTTCCTTCCTTCCTTCCCTCCTTCCTTCCTTCCCTCCTTCCCTCCTTCCTCCCCCTCTCTCTTCCTTCCTTCCTCCCTTCCTTTCTTCCTCCCTTCCTTCTCTCTTTCCTTCCTACCCTTCACTCTCCCCATCTTTCCTCCTCTCCCTATCTGTGCATATACATACTTCCACTGTTATAAAAACGTGTTCTTATCTATCTTAATTACTGTAAACGTACATATTTTCGCTGGTACAAATTTTCGCGGATTTGCTTTAAAATACAATTTCGCTGGGATTTAAATTCGCTGATATCGAAATATTACAGTTATATAGCTATATTGGATAAATTTTCGCTCTATACATATTTTCGCGGATTTTAAAATCCGCGAAATCCGCGAAAATATGTACAGCGCGAAATAAAATACGTTTACAGTATCTATGTTGCAAACTGCGTGTCCCTTGATACAAAACGACTCCCTACTGTCCGCACATATGCACATAACCAGTTTGCATTATTAAGCCAGTACTATTTGACACATCCCCATCCCTAGTCCCCTGCCTTACTCTGACATTTGCCTATTTTTACTAACTTCTTTTTTATTTTACAGCCACCCATCCCTGGTTCGAATAACACACTATATAGGAAGAAAAAACCTGCACACAGCAGGTTATAGTCTATAGACGCAGTATTGGTGGGGGGGGGGGGACCAGAAGCTTGGTATAGAGCATGTAGTAGATACTGTAACGTCGCGTTTAAGCGCCGGGTATTGAATAAGCGCCGGTCTCGTATTCGCGCCGGGGGTATGAGGGCCTTGAAATTACTCTTAAGCACTAAAACTGGATCTTGAATAAGCGCCTGTCTTGTATAAGTGCCGGGGGTAAACACCCCTCCACAGTTATAAGCGCCGGGATGCCTATACACGACGGTACAGTATGGCACCAATGAGTTGCTGTACAAGTGTTATAAGCCAAGGACAGATTTTCCAAGGCATGCATATATCCGTATCTGACTTATGTACCCAGTGATTGGTTTGTGATCGGTTTGTGATCGGTTTGTATATGCTATACAGACAGGTAGTTACTTTACTTTTGTTATACAGCAAAATATGGTGTAAATCAGGGCTTTCTCTAGCTACAGTGGTGGCGGGTAAGAAGGGGACAGAAACGAAAGCTTGGTATAGGGTAGATTCACCTCGAGTCGGACACATACCTTGAGATTGATATTAGAACTTGTCGTTATTCAAGCATTCTTATCTCTTTATTTGTGAAAAATTCCAAAGTTTAAGTGCCCCCCCCCCAATTATATACCAGTAGAAATTGTATTTGTACATACATAACTAGAAATGTCAGTGTCCGTCCCAGTGTATGTGTCCGATTCGTGGTGAATCTACCTTAGAGTGTAGCAGGTTATTCTGTAGCGGCTGTGGTGGCGGGTAGAGGGTAGAGCGAGGGGAGTGTGCCGGGGGGGGGGCACTTAGTATGCTTTGTATACACATGTGTACTGCTGGTAAGGGTACTTTTTCTCCAAATTCCCCCATGACAAGGGCCCACCTTTCATGAAAATGCCCATGACAATGGTCTATTTTTCAAGAAAATGTCACCAGAATTTCCCATTTTTCACTCAACCATCCCATTTTTTTCCCCAATTCTTTTTCGCAGAAGAGTAAACTTCTTCAGGAGATTTTAACGAACATAGTCTATTTCATTGCATTTTCCCCAAACCATGGAGCTTCTAGCCATCAATGCCATGGCAAGGGTTTTGGGGTAAAAATCGGGATGACAAGGGTAAAGGGTGTCGTACGTCCAGCCGCACACCAGTAAAAAAAAATCAAGTGCCCCCCCCCCCAGGGTAGAGGGCGGGGGATGACGTCGGGCACGTCGTCTTGACGTGTGTGGGACGTCTCCCAAAGGGCAGCCAGACCCGACTACGTCTAGTTCATTACCGGATGGACGTGATGCCATCTGGCGGCCAGCTTTGGTCATCACTGGACGGAGAAGGGTGGGGGCGGGGGTGTGGCAGTCTAGCACAGATAAGCTAAAAGCCTTGGCCCTTAGTCTGTAGCGGCTATCCAAGGTGGGTCATAGGGAAATTGGTCAGGCAGGCATGACCAAGCGCTATTCAAGAAGGACTGAGGCAAGACACATAATTAGGCCAAAAAAAAGAGGTTTGTTTCAGGTAATATGGCATGAAAATGTAGGGTCGGTAGGTCGGATTTTTTTTTTTTAAATAAGGAAAATTCTTCAAAATTGCATAGAAAAACGTAGGGTTGGCCCTCTTTTGTTAGGGTCGGTCGGGTGACCTGAAACAAACCTGTTTTGTTTTGCCTTATTAGTCAACTTGAGTTGACTCCCTACTATCAGTGTCAATAGCAGAGTCAATAGATGTTTGACACTCCATTTTTGCCAGAGCCACGTGGGAGACACAGTTGACACCTTTACTTTTCTGTGTGCAGGTTGATCGTATAGGGAGCCAAAAAATGACTAACTTGGTCAGGCTATAGTGACTGAGAGAATATCAGCGTGACCAGCATCTATCCTACCAGTTGGATAGCCTGGGAGCATGCTGCAACCCTATTCCAATACACATATTTCAACTACCTCTGTTGCGTATGAGTGTTAATCACACAGTAGCTCCCAGCTACTATAATTACCCCTTGGATCTAGATAATATTCTGTCTATTTGGAAGTGTATTGACCAATACACACCTATTTGGGACATGACATATGTTGCAAGTGAAGAGGAGGTCCGTTTATGGCTCTAGACCCCTAAATTCGATATGGCGACCCGGGCATTTCTTAAAATCGGCATGCGACATGAGCCCTAGTGACATGGGACATGAGGCTTAGTGACAGGGGACATGGACATTTCTCAAATTGACATGGGACATGAGCATTTTAAGTGACATAGACATGCGACATGGTCATTTCTTAAATCCGACATGCGACATGGGGACCCCCCCATCAAGGGCCCCCCGTTTCCTTACCATACAAAGCGCAGGGAACGGAGCAGTGTTGGGTGTTTGAGTAACTGGCCAGTACTGCATTCAAGCCCTATGCGAACCCTTGGGGGTTGAGACAGTCCCAAAGAGGGGGCATAATGCACCGATGTAGCAGCGGTGAGTAGCCGGGGGCTGCATTGGTGCACCATTACAACTAATGTTATCTGTTAGTGACATGCCGCCCTTAAAGAGTTAAGGTGATATGTATACCCTTCTATCGATATGAAGGCAAGCTAAGTCATAGTGACCCTTATATGGGGTTGATACACTCCCAAAGGGTTAGGCCAAAGAAAGAAGGTTTGTTTCAGGTAACCCGACCGACCCTATCTAAACAGGGCCGACCCTACGATTTTTATGCAATTTTGAAGAAATTTTAGCTTTTTTACCAATTTTTGGTCAATTTTAGGGGTTTCAAAATAAATGGCTCTTACATTTATGTTTAAGAAATAATAATAATGAAAAATCCGACCTACCGACCCTACATTTTCCTCCCATGTTACCTGAAACAAACCTTTTTTTTTGGCCTTAGCATACATGGGGACACATGTACATGACGCCTGGGGCATCATGCCTCATGAACTCTATGAATGAACCAGGAATATGAAGATAAGACGTACACACTGATATTCCTAGGCTCCCTATACGACCAATCTATCAGTCACTATAGTGCCTAACTTAGTTAGTCATGTTTTGGCTCCCTATACGACTAACCTAGGTAAGTTATTAATGTCAGGTTGGTCAGTACTAACCAACCCACCTTAGTGTTTTAATTTCCAGGGGGAGCCACGGAGTGGTGATAATAGTATTTTACAGGTGGCCCCCAAACTAGTGGTATACAAATACAACACACCAATGATGAACCTAGGTTAGCCACTACTGACTGACCCCTCAGTCATTTTTAGATATAACTTTGCCATTGTGCCTAACACTCATATGACCAACCTAGGACAGTCTGTACTGACTGACCCTTTCAATCTATGGATTTTCAGTGCAGGTGGCTAACAATAATTATACCCAGGCAAATATCAGTGTCAGCCCATGTTGCCAATAGCAGAGGTTAGAGTTGTAGATTGCACCTAATAATAGAACAGTGGGGGGCAAGCAAATGCCACGTGGTTGGTACTTTATAGGATAGTAGTATAGTATGTATCGGAACGGGACTATAGTTAAGTACTGTTTATTACTCAATCGACCTGCAGCCAATCAGAGGCCTCCCTTTTGGCGGGAAATTCAAAAGCAGCCAATGAGAGGCCTCCCTTTTGGCGGGAAATTCAAATAGGTCACGTGACCGGAAGTGACCTACTTCCGGTCACGTAACCTTTGGGCGGGAAATTCAAATAGGTCACGTGACCGGAAGTGACCTACTTAAGAGGGTCACGTGACCACCATGTTGGCGGGAAATTCAAATAGGTCACGTGACTGGAAGTGACCTACTTAAGGGGGTCACGTGACTACTAGGTTGGCGCGAATTTCAAAATAAGTCACTTGAGATTTTTATGGATAAATAAATTTTAAAAAAGAAAAAAAGCAAGCTGAAAGCTTGCTAAAAAATAATTTAAAAATGCGGCTCTTTTTTTCTAGGAGGGAGGGGGGGGAGGGGCACTCTGGGGGGCACTCTTTAAGATGCATGGGGGGGGGAGGGGGGGAGGGGGGGAGGGGAAGGGTTTTTTAAGAGTGAGACTCGCTTCTCTGCCCTCTCTTTTAGAGGGCAGAGAGGCGAGTCTACTTACAATGAAAGGTATCATGATTGCGTTTATGATGATGTGCATCATGATGTGACTATCTTACAACCCTATAAGAAATAAGCAAGACATGGGCGTACTTACACGGGCTATTTGTAAACTAATTTCTCTTGAATCTATTAACAGCTCACATTTTTTTCTTAGATGACATCTGACAGCTGCTTGCTAGGCTAAGATATTGTTAAATAAACAACTTGGAAAGCTAATTACAGTTTTCTGGCTTGAAATATAGTCTTTCAACAGACTTTTTTTCTCATCTTACACAGAGGCAAATATCAGAGACACCCAATGGCGCTTAAACTGCTCTCAGCCAAGGGTCGGGCACTGCTGGACTATAATAGACCGGTCAAGGACTGTTCTACTGTGGGTCAGGCTAGGTCGGACATTCAATAACGCGACTTTAGCAAAACTTGCTTGAAAGTCTGACCATGCGAGATCCTTATGCCCCAGTCTGTCAATGCTGTCCAGACTTTCAAGCAAGGTTGTCAAAGACCTACCTGTCATTGAATGTCCGACTTAGCCTGCCTGACCCTCAGTAGAACGGTCCTTGACTCATCTATTATAGTCCAGCAGCGCCCGACCCTTGTATGAGAGGGGTATTGACACCATTGGCTGACTCTGATAATTCGCCTGTGTGCACGGGGGGAGAGGGTTTACAGCTTGCGCTTATAGAGCACTACTAGTGGAGGTTTGGATGAGGAGGCTATGACATATGATGTTTGTCTTAAAAAATAGCCATGGCGCATGTCGATGTCGCTTAATTATGCTCATATCTCATGTCGATTTTAAGAATTGCTCATGTCACCTGTCACTGTGTTTTTCAAGCTTCATGTCAAATGTCACTAGGCTTCATCTCGACTTTAGTGGTCCACACCGCCGCTGCTGCTGCTGCTGCTGTCGGTGCTGCTGCTTGTGCTGCTTGTGCTGCTCATGCAGCAGCTGCTGGCTGCTTGTGCTGCTGCTGCTGCTGCTGACAGATGCTACTGCTTGTGCTACTGCTCGTGCAGCAGCTGCCAGCAGCTGCTGAAGCAGCTGCCAGCAGCTGCTGGCTGCTTGTGCTGCTGACAAGGTCATGGGGGCTGCTGCTGACGATGTCACGGATGCTGCTGACAAATGCTACGGCTTGTGCTGCTCGTGCTGCTTGTGCTGCTGAAGTCGCTGCCAGCTGCTTGTGCTGCACGTGCAGCTGCTGCTGAAGCTGCTGCTAGATGCTGCTGCTTGTGCTGCACGAGACTGAGTAGCCGCTATTCGGCGTTTCACTCCTTATGTACCCTGTCCTAGTTAATCCTCTTAAACGGCTGAAAAGGCTCTCTCAGCACAGAGACTCTACTCAATGTAAGAGATCAGTTAAGTAAGTTTTCACATGCCACCTGACTACTGCGGGAGGGTTTAGACTTAAGCAGCTTAGTGCACACACGTGTCTGTTAGAAAAGCTACCTGCACACCTGCCTTCCTTTTTCACTAGTATTTACCCCCTGCCGACTTATAAGGCACCTATACACGCCTTCTTGCTTCTAGAGCTAAGCTGACTGGCAGCTATTTTAAAAGAGAATACTCGTTACCTGTATAACGGATAAGGGGGTTATGAGATTAGCGTGTGTATACAAAAAAAAACAAAAAAAAAGCTACAGGGGGCGCGTGTCTGTCTGTGAGGTAGAGACCATGTGGTAAGCGACTCAAGTGTAAAACAACAGCACCTCCTTTTGTCGCAGTGAGTGGTGTGGACGGCGGCTGGCTAGTTGAATTTAAGCGTCAGCTTGAAAGATAAGGCCAAATAAAAAAAAAGGTTTGTTTCAGGTCACCCGACCAACCCTAGCAAAACAGGGTCGACCCTACGTTTTTTTAAGCAAGTTTGAAGAAAATTTCATATTTTTATACTTTTTGGGTCATTTTTAGAATTTCCACGGAGGATGGCTAGTACTTTCATGTTAAAAAAATAAAATAAAATAAAATAAAAATCCGACCTACCGACTCCAGTCTTTCTGCCCATGTTACCTGAAACATACCTTTTTATTTTTTTTTGGCTTAATCCGTTCACGGGCTGGCGCGTCACACCTGTCGTTAATCACCCCCTGTAGTCTTTGTATACACAGGTGACTCGGCTTTATCTCTTCACCAGCTATAATCCCATATACATGTAGCGCACGTTACACTCGTTAATTCTCTTTTCATGCTGATGGATTAGGGGTGGAAGGGTTCAGGTGAAAAGCGATTTGATTCTCTCTGGAAGAGGGTTGGAGCTCTAGGTGAAAACAAGCTTAGAACATCCAGATTAGCTGCTCTCTCGGCTATATAAAGAGCTTCATTTTTTCTAATCTCTGCCCACTTCGTCTTGTTGTACACTATCAGTCACGAGGCAGACGCTGGAAGTAGCAGATGTTTGCAGTATGGTTTACACAGAGGTTACCTGCTAATAGGATTTTGTCAGAATAGGGTGAGTTGCTATTAAAATGAACATTTTAAATGGTTTGTTAATATGGTATCTGATGTTAATGAGCTAACACCTAACATTGAGGATTATGACCTCCCAGAGGGACGTCTCGCTAAATTCTCCAGTCTTGACTATAGTCTTAACTGTCTAAAGACTGTGGAGCGCGTTAATGGGGGGCCTCCTTACTAATTTCACTTGACCAGGCCGGCAGGGTCAACTAGGCTAGGTAATTACAACCACAAGGGTGGCTACTCAACATGCAAGTAGACCTACTACTACGAGATTGTCTTTTGACCACTCTGCTGCCGCCTGCTGGTCTGGCCATTACATGCTCTAGTATAGTTCTCCGCTCTTTTCGTCAGATGACGCCACAATAGGGTTTTTGTACATTTCCACGATACTCGCGAACATTTTAAACGCATAATGACCTATAATAAGCAACAAAGCACACTTCTAATATATTGAATATAAGAAACATGTCAACGCTGTGTATTTCTGATAGAATGAGGCAGATTCTTTGAAATATCAACTAAACTATAGTGAGATTGAAAATACTACACCATATCTAAAGCGATATAAAAGCTATATAAAGTCAGAACTTCTCACGGAACGGCATCTGCAACAGATCACTCAACCATTCGTCTTGAAATGCCACACAGGGTTCCCGTCCAACAGGACTCTGAGCCTTGACGCTTTTGAGGAAGGTTTGATCTCATGCTGCTTAACATGTGGTGTAATTAATCAACACCGCGGCCCCTCTTTAGGGGCCACACAATAAACAAAGAATAAAAAAGGGTAGACCTTAGGTTTAAAGTGAATCTCCCAGGATTTTGGCGAAGTCGACAAAGGGGTAGATAACAGATTAAACTGCAAGAGACTATACGCAAACCTTGATACTCTCAGAGGGGGAGCCCCATATTGCGGACTTGTGGTCAGATCTATCCCTTCTAGGGGGCAGGTTGCATGTCGTAAATGTCTACTACAGACATTGGGATATATTGTTAATCTTACTCTAGGGTCTCCATAATTAGACCCTGAATCCGTTGTTAAACGGGTGTGAGGGGGTGGTAACTAATACTTATGAGATGTTAGCTTAGTTCATAGTCTCCTTACCAATTTTCACTTGACCAGGCTGGCAGAGCCAACTAGTCTAGGTAATTATAACCACAAGGGCGGCTACTCAAGATCCAAGTAGACCTACTACTACGAGATTGTCTTTTTGGTCCTTCTGCTGCTTAGTTATTACATCCTCCAGTCTAGCTCGCCACACCCTTTGAGCAGCACCACCATTGCCTCGGTAAAAGTGTAGGGTGTGTGCTTTCCACCTTCAGGCATCCATAGATTCGATCACTATCACCCCCCTTGAAATGACTTCAGCTGTTAATTAGGGCGTAAAGCCACCAACCAAGTCCCTGTCAAAAGATGTGAATAACGAAACGCGCTAGTATAGTTCTCCGCTCTTTCGTCAGATGGTGCCACAATAGGGGTTTTGTACATTCCTACGATGCTCGCGAACATTTCAACGCATAATGAGCTACATAGGCAACAAAGCGCGCTTCTAATATATTAAAATATAAAAAACAATTCAATATTGTGTATTTCTGATAGAAATGAGGCGGTTTCCTTAAATACCAACTAAACAATAGCGAGATGAAAAATACCACACCATATCTAAGGCTTTATAAAAAACTATAGAAAGTCAGAACCTCACACGGATCAGCATTCTGTCTGCAACGGATCACCCCTGACCCACTGGTCCTCGCATGCCACACACGGCTCTGCCGTGTTTGAGCTTTGAGGTATCACCCATCAAGTGATCCATGCCGCCCAACATGAAGCGTAATTAATAGCTGCTGTTGCATAGCACAGTGGCAGCATCTAACTAACTCTAAAGAGTTAGTCGGCCCCTCTTTAGGGGCCACACAATAAACAAAGAATACCCTGAATCTGGGACCTGCGGGCGAGGGCCCAAACTGTGAAGTCATTATTGGCCACATTGGTAATATCAATTAAAACTTTAGACAACACCCACCTTAAGTATCATTAACGGACAATATCAATAAACTTAGCATCCGCCTGGTTACCACATTTAGCACCAATTTTTACAACTCACAGGGGCCACCCTTGAAAATAACACTAGCCTCACCGCGCTTTTTATTGCTCTGCTGATTTCTCCAATCCAAAACATGGGGTATCTAGTCTAGCTGTGAGCTCATTGGGCCAAACAAAAAAATAATCCGTGTTCAGGTAACATGGTCCAAAAAAAAAAATAGGGTAGGTCGGTCGATTTTTTTTTTTTTAGGATTTTTTTTTAGGGTTTTGAGATGAGTTGTATGGGAGAATCACATTGTATAGAGTTGTTATTTGATAATGTAGGACCAATATCTGTCTAATTAAGCCATTATCAGCACTGTTTTTGTCATAGAAAGGATTTCCTCCCTTCTTATCTTTCAAATGATGACAAATAGGATAGTTGAAGGTCATTAGGTACTCCTTTCCCCTTTGGTGATAACCTAGATCAGGAAAAGTCTAAAAAAAAAAAAATCTAAAAAAGATTAAGGTCAAGCCAAAATGATAGGGTCGGTCGGGTTACCTGAACACAACTTTTTTTTTGTTTGGCCTTAGGTAAGTCCTTTGTCGACCTCGCCGGCAAGTCCCGGATTCAGTATAGAAAGACTAAGGGGACGGGGGGTAGGTCTTTAGGTTTAGTGCTATCTGTGTCATTAGACCATTTAAGTGACATGTGACACTAGCATTCTTAAAAATCGACATGCGACATGAATAAGAAATTCTCAATTACGGTGCCCCTACATTTTCCCCCTTAGTGACACTATTAGTATTATAGTAGTACCGAGAACTACCCTCTTTTTTTTTTTTTTTTTTTTTTTAGAAAACTAAGTAAAAATATCCTTCTTCATGTCCAGTTACATACAATGCCGATCAATTTGACACTGTAGCAGCCTGTCTCCATATCTGTATGCTGCATAAATGCACAATACACGGTTCTGCACGCACTTAAACCAAGGCTAACATGGTTGACCTATATAGATGTGATACTCTCGTTTTCGGGGCTAGTAGAAATTAGGCGTCTAATACGGACGTTCCGGGTTCGAACCCTCACTAAGTTTTAGTCAAGACGTCTAGCCACGTCGCCTAAGGCGACGAAAGCGCGTCAAAGCGCGCTTCTAATATATTAAAATATAAAAAACAATTCAATATTGTGTATTTCTGATAGAAATGAGGCGGTTTCCTTAAATACCAACTAAACAATAGCGAGATGAAAAATACCACACCATATCTAAGGCTTTATAAAAAACTATAGAAAGTCAGAACCTCACACGGATCAGCATTCTGTCTGCAACGGATCACCCCTGACCAACTGGTCCTCGCATGCCACACACGGCTCTGCCGTGTTTGAGCTTTGAGGTATCACCCATCAAGTGATCCATGCCGCCCAACATGAAGCGTAATTAATAGCTGCTGTTGCATAGCACAGTGGCAGCATCTAACTAACTCTAAAGAGTTAGTCGGCCCCTCTTTAGGGGCCACACAATAAACAAAGAATACCCTGAATCTGGGACCTGCGGGCGAGGGCCCCAACTGTGAAGTCATTATTGGCCACATTGGTAATATCAATTAAAACTTTAGACAACACCCACCTTAAGTATCATTAACGGACAATATCAATAAACTTAGCATCCGCCTGGTTACCACATTTAGCACCAATTTTTACAACTCACAGGGGCCACCCTTGAAAATAACACTAGCCTCACCGCGCTTTTTATTGCTCTGCTGATTTCTCCAATCCAAAACATGGGGTATCTAGTCTAGCTGTGAGCTCATTGGGCCAAACAAAAAAATAATCCGTGTTCAGGTAACATGGTCCAAAAAAAAAAATAGGGTAGGTCGGTCGATTTTTTTTTTTTTAGGATTTTTTTTTAGGGTTTTGAGATGAGTTGTATGGGAGAATCACATTGTATAGAGTTGTTATTTGATAATGTAGGACCAATATCTGTCTAATTAAGCCATTATCAGCACTGTTTTTGTCATAGAAAGGATTTCCTCCCTTCTTATCTTTCAAATGATGACAAATAGGATAGTTGAAGGTCATTAGGTACTCCTTTCCCCTTTGGTGATAACCTAGATCAGGAAAAGTCTAAAAAAAAAAAAATCTAAAAAAGATTAAGGTCAAGCCAAAATGATAGGGTCGGTCGGGTTACCTGAACACAACTTTTTTTTTGTTTGGCCTTAGGTAAGTCCTTTGTCGACCTCGCCGGCAAGTCCCGGATTCAGTATAGAAAGACTAAGGGGACGGGGGGTAGGTCTTTAGGTTTAGTGCTATCTGTGTCATTAGACCATTTAAGTGACATGTGACACTAGCATTCTTAAAAATTGACATGCGACATGAATAAGAAATTCTCAATTACGGTGCCCCTACATTTTCCCCCTTAGTGACACTATTAGTATTATAGTAGTACCGAGAACTACCCTCTTTTTTTTTTTTTTTTTTTTTTAGAAAACTAAGTAAAAATATCCTTCTTCATGTCCAGTTACATACAATGCCGATCAATTTGACACTGTAGCAGCCTGTCTCCATATCTGTATGCTGCATAAATGCACAATACACGGTTCTGCACGCACTTAAACCAAGGCTAACATGGTTGACCTATATAGATGTGATACTCTCGTTTTCGGGGCTAGTAGAAATTAGGCGTCTAATACGGACGTTCCGGGTTCGAACCCTCACTAAGTTTTAGTCAAGACGTCTAGCCACGTCGCCTAAGGCGACGAAAGCGCGTCAAAGCGTTTACAGGGTTCGAACCCGTGAGCTGCTCCTTGGGGCTGCAAAAAACGCTTAGACACTGAAATCCCATAGGGAAAAAATTTTGGGTTTTTGGACTTTAGGCCTTAATTTGAGGGTGATCCCGGGCTGATAGAAAAATAATTCTTGGACGAGCGGATAGCTCTGGATCTCTTTTATCTAAAACAGCGAAAAATTGATTATGGTTTCGCCGCAATTCATCCGAACGGGGGGTAATCAGCCCCCCCCTCTGCCAATGAAGGCAGTGAATCTTGGCAACTGTGCAATCACTCACGGCCACCGCGACGAACCGACAGAAGAGATCGGCATCTTAGTATGATTCGTGTGACCTACTTAGAGGCTCACACGGTGGAGGTGTGTCCGGCGTTCGGCGCGCTGATTGGCTACTGGTAGGAGGCGCTGTGCCGCGTCAAGAACTTCACCTATTTGGGGCGGCTGTTAAAGGCGCACTGAGTTGAGGTGCACCTTTAAGCAAGAGCGCAATCCGGCCTAGTCTTGCGGACCTCTGTTTGGAGAGTGTAGCGGGCGGCTATGTCGCGCTCTCCAACCACAGGCTTAACAGTGGTCCGCAAGACTAGAGTGCAAGACGCGTGCACACACAGACCGAACAGACACACACAGACTCACACACCCACACACTCCTATCAGTGAGACGTCTAGCAGATTCGGGAGAGGCGACCAGGGAGGTACTCTCGGCTAGCGGCCACTAATTGACTGTTTAGATAAGGCACAGAAACAAGGGTGATGACAGACTACGTGTTCAAGCAGCCAACATGCCCTGACACTTGATAATGGGTGTGGACCGCTAAATTCGATATGGTGACATGACCATTTCTTATAATCGACAAACGACATGAGGTCTAATGACAAGTGACATGAGGCCCAAAAAATCATAGTGACAGGTGACATGAACATTTCTTAAAATCGACATGGGATATGAACATTATTAAGTGACATTGCCATGTGACATGGTCATTTTCTAAGATCGACATTCGACATGGGGACCCCCCATCCAGAGCCCCTTGATAGATGACAGCTGTTGTGTGTAAGAAAAGTGTATGCCTCACAATCAAAAGATGATAAAAGGCTTTATCCCACTCGATGTGGGTTTTGAATCAAATATCAAGGGATCAAATATCAGATCGATATTTGACGTCGTCAAGTGATATCTGACGTTGTCAATCGCTTTTACTATGTAGTCAAGGTTGTAAAAACAGGGCGCCCTGATTGGTCAACAGCATGAATGAAAGTTACATCTCAAACTTTTAATACTCGGTATGGGGCCCCGTGGGACTGGGGCCAATATTTGCAATTTTCGGAAATACTGTCGAGAATTTCTAGATGGAAACAACTTGTCTGGGGTAATTTGACCTCTACTCTTCGATATTCAAGTAATACTCAAGCTATTCTGACTCTAAACATGAGTAAAACGGTCATTTACCAGCGTTATCGGCAGCGCCGACATCAACAACTGCTGATCTCCCTTGGTTACATGACCCAGTTCCGTTTCTAAGGCCACATGGATCGGGGCCCTGAAGGGGTATCTGCAGAGGCCCTATATCGGGCCCTAGATATGTACATTATATTAATATCTCATAACTTAATTTACTCTAAAATCTTTTTGATGGTTCATAACCTTGACCCTTATCTCCTTTTCTCGCGGGATAAAGATAGAATTTGGTTGTTGGCGTGTCCTCTCGTGGATATCTGCTCTTCTCCACGGCACCTCTCGAGCCCCCTGCGGGGCCTCTCGAGCTGCCGTGGAGAAGAGCAGATATCCACTCGAGCACACGCCAACAACCAAATTCTATCAATTCATTAATTTGATGAAATTCTAAAATAGATATATTATTCATGTTCTGTGTTCCACAGAAGTAATTTAATTAAACCTCAACTCCTTCTAGAAGCAGTAATACAAAAAATGTATAACATGATAACGTTGTATCAAACATTTTCTTATATACAGGCTTCTGGTAGGAGTTGAATCATAAATAAAGTACCTATGTGAAGCACATGACGTGCATGTCATGCTTATTAAAGAATAACATCAATTCAATCGGGTATTCAAATATTTTGGGTTTGCAGGCACAGTTAGAAGGGGTAAGGTTAGTGGTGGTATCTGACCAGGATGTATCAGATTACTACAAACTACCCCTGCCCCCTTCCACCACCACCACCACCACCGCTGGTCACCGGCTGTCTGGAGCTCCCGTGGCCAGGGGATAAATTCTATCCACTCTGAATCTGCTAGACGTCTCTCTGCTATGTAGTGTGGGATGTAAAAGAACCCTTGTCTCGGTAAAAGGGCCAATAGATTCGATCACCATCACCGCCCTTGAAATGACCATAGCTGTTAACTAAGGCGTAAAGCAACCCACACACCCACACACCCACACATTTTTCTGTATGAGCCTTCAGACCTCAAGCTGCTCAGTGTACGGGACTAGGTTTTGTCATAGGCCCTACGGACGCTACTCAAGGTAAAAATAAGAGAGCTGTCTCACCATGACATTGGGCTGGCTGTAGTTTTTTATGTTTCGGTACCTACAACCAAAACAGCCAGTACCCACCCCAGGGCTTCATGTCGCACGCGGGAAAAGTATAACGGTGGCGCCAACTGTCGGAATAGCGGGTACACTACGTCAGTAGTTCTTTTGTTCTCCGCTGAGTGACTGGGCGAAATGTAGTCGGTAGCTCTATTTTCTGTGCACTGTTCTGTTCATTTTCTACACTTAACACTTAAATAGACCGCGTGTTTGTACAAGCTAACCGTTTTTATCAGTGCAAAAATTAAATAAGCATCGGATAGAACACTAAAAAAATGAGAAAGTAATCCAGCACTTAGTATAAGGCACCATTTTTATCATGACACACCGAAAGTCTGGTTTTTTTAAGGTGGATAAGACAGTCGACTGAGAGCTCCAAACTAACCAAAAACGTACCAGAGGTCGATCTATCTCGTACCCGACAGGGCAGGGGCCTTCTACACCCCGGCTCTGATTGATGAGCAAGCGACAATTGTTACAGAGGGCCTATTCCTCTTTTGAGGTGGGCCCAAAATTGAACAAAAGAATAAACTCAAGAAAAAGCCTTAGGCTTAAAAGAGTTGTAGATACCGATTTTAACGAGGAAGTCACATTCATTAGTTTACAAATAGCCCGTGTAAGTACGCCCATGTCTTGCTTATTTCTTATAGGGTTGTAAGATAGTCACATCATGATGCACATCATCATAAACGCAATCATGATACCTTTCATTGTAAGTAGACTCGCCTCTCTGCCCTCTAAAAGAGAGGGCAGAGAAGCGAGTCTCACTCTTAAAAAACCCTTCCCCTCCCCCCCTCCCCCCCTCCCCCCCCATGCATCTTAAAGAGTGCCCCCCAGAGTGCCCCTCCCCCCCCTCCCTCCTAGAAAAAAAGAGCCGCATTTTTAAATTATTTTTTAGCAAGCTTTCAGCTTGCTTTTTTTCTTTTTTAAAATTTATTTATCCATAAAAATCTCAAGTGACTTATTTTGAAATTCGCGCCAACCTAGTAGTCACGTGACCCCCTTAAGTAGGTCACTTCCAGTCACGTGACCTATTTGAATTTCCCGCCAACATGGTGGTCACGTGACCCTCTTAAGTAGGTCACTTCCGGTCACGTGACCTATTTGAATTTCCCGCCCAAAGGTCACGTGACCGGAAGTAGGTCACTTCCGGTCACGTGACCTATTTGAATTTCCCGCCAAAAGGGAGGCCTCTCATTGGCTGCTTTTGAATTTCCCGCCAAAAGGGAGGCCTCTGATTGGCTGCAGGTCGATTGAGTAATAAACAGTACTTAACTATAGTCCCGTTCCGATACATACTATACTACTTAGGATGTATGAACCATATCTCACACTGTTATAGTAACATAAATACACTGTAAATTATATTAAGGTCTGGTATATGTTTCTGTATTGATCAGTATACTCTCTTATACGTGGAGTATTTATTGTACAGTCTACTGCAACGTATATGCACTGACTTAATTGTAGTTAAGGCTACTGGTACTATCATGGTGCTGTTACCCAGCCACGTGGTGGCATGTGTTTGCCCCCCAGTCCAGACCCTGTGACGTAGCAGCAGTGGGAACTCTAACCTCTGCTATAGCACTCTCATACAAGGGTCAGGCACTGCTGGACTATAATAGATGGGTCAAGGGCCATTCTAGTTAAAAGGTCTACTCTCGTTCCCAAATCCTTCCGAAGGAAGGCTCTGATAACAGCCAAATGACCTTGAACTTGAGATTTTGCTGTGTCTGGGCAATCCCTGCTGGTAGCTTGGAACCAGTGGACAGGAACCAGAATGTATGATGGTAGTTTTACCATCAGACTTTCTGCTTCCATTTCCTGTTCCTGTTCCTCTTCACTGGTTTTAATGCCGATGGGTATAGGGAATGGTCATATTTAAACAACAGGGGGGAAGTTCAAATTAATCGCGACTGTCTATCTTAATAGGCTATAATGACGCACAGGCTTTCTCCCTAAAGGGGTCCAATTAGTTTGACCCCCCCCCCCCAGGGTCCAAAGTTTTGTACCCTCCCCCCCCCCCCCCAAAAAAAAATAAAAATCCACCACCCCCTTGTTGTTAGAAAATGTCCACTTCCTAATGCGGACTATTGACGTGTGGCTGGGTGAGTGGATAAAGATTGGGATCACGGCGGTGGAGACCTGCATAACGGGTATAGATGAGGCCACTCTGGCTAAATAAGGTCACTTCACTCTGAGATAATCAACTACGCATGCGCACTGCATGCTCTCTAATCACCGCCTACTCTGAGTACCTGAAGCCGCCGAGCATGACGTCACAAAATGACGTAAATCTATGACGTAGATCTATGACGTAGATAAGGGGTTGTGCTGCCAACCGTGGAAGTTAAAAATAGCGCCAGGTGAGTAGAAATAGGCGTCAATACACGGGGGAGGGCGCCAGTAGGTGAGTTCCCCGTCGATAACGGCTATGAATTATTTCCCTATGGTTCTGCCCCGTGATAACACCTACATGATGCAGATCAGTACACACTTTATGATAGCAGTATAGATGGGGGGGGGAGGGGGGGGGCTTTGTCGCATGTCCATTTCAATAAATGGCTATGTCGCATGTCTATATCACTTGATAATGTCCCATGTCAATTTTAAGAAACGTCCATGTCCCCTGTGAGTATCTTTTTAAGCCTTAGTCGCATGTCACTAGGCCTCATGTCATATGTCGATTTTAACAAAAGGCTATGTCGCTGTGTATGTAAAGAAAAAGGCCATGTAAATCTTCCCAAAAACTGCTTCCGCCCAATGTAAACCGAATCATGTTTCCTTTCTTTCCAACGAAGCTTAAACCATTCAACATTTACTTGAAGCCCAGGACTTGAAGGCAGAGGACTAAGCATTAACGTATGGGCAGGTCGGCCAATTATTTGTTTTAGAACAAAGGATCGGAAGGTCAGCAAGAGTAGAAAGGGTGGCTCTTTCATAATAAGGTAGCGTTTACGTGAATCCTCATAACATTGTCTGTAATGGCTATGTTGCTGAGCATCTCATGTCAGGAGACTCACAAAACAATTATCTTTTAAGAGATGTATACTATAATGCAGGATTTTGAGGTTATATTTATTTATTTGAGAATTCTTCAATGATCAACAACTTTTTTGAAAAGACATCCTTTCTTTCTGCATTGATATACGTCCCAAGATTAAGTTGTAAAATAACATTGCCTGACATTATTTTTCATGGTTTCACTGTTCTCCTTATTGTGATTTTCAGGTAGTAGTAGACTGGATGTAATGGTTGTTTTGTTGTGTTTGCAGACTAAATCCATTCGTGATATGATGCACCCCTATATCAGGTCTTGATTTCTGCAAGCCGACAAAGGTTTGTTTCAGGTCACCCGACCGACCCTACCAAAACAGGCCTACCCTACGTTTTTTATGCAATTTTGATGATTTTTTTTCGATTTTTTCCCCTTTTTTGGTCAACTTTAGGGTCTTTGGAGCGGCTGGTTAGTACTTTCATATTTAAAAAGACAAAGTAAAAAAAAAAAAGATCCGACCTACCGACTCTTCATTTTTTTGGCATGTTACCTGAAACAAACCTTTTTTTGCCCTTATTCATTTTTGACAATATATATTGTTATTTTTATTATGCTAAATAATAAATGCGAGGCTTTAAACATTCCAACAATGCAATCATATAGATCGTGTAATCAACCTAAAATGGGAAGATCACCTAAAATTAACTGGTATAGTAGCTTACGATCCCCAGGGGCTATACCTGGTGACATCTAGGTACGACCCTGGAGTACCAAGACCCTACAAACCCTGGAGAACTTAAAGGGCGTATCCAGGGGGATGGCCATTGGATGTGTCAGCCTATTGTATAGTAGTAAACTTTAGTACAAAGAATGGGTTCAATGTATACATGGATATGTAATGTTGCGGCATAGTTATGATTATTAATGTGTCATATGTGTCATCCTACACTCAAAAGGTAAACTGGTCTGCAGACTCTTCTAAGTGACAAGAGAGTGGGTCCTCTAGCTGTAGTTGTCAGATAGAAGATACACTTGGTATGTGCCAGCTCAAAACCTGACTCATGCCAGTCCTAGACTCCTCAACCAGGGTCTGATTCAGGATTTTCCCTGTAGGTGGCATCAGTATAACATGCATTCTGTATAAAGTTGTGGAATGAATTGCATAATTTCTATGTTGATTTTAATCATATTTATGGGATTACACATTCATGTTATGGAGAATCCTGAGATTTATCTATTGGGGATGCTAGAAAAGGTAAAGGAATCAATGTTTTGATACAATTGAGACAAAACAAAGTAAATCAAAAGGAAATTTTTAAAAAGACAACGATCCACCCTATCTAGATTTTCAGACTATTATGAAACTTTGCAACTATGTGCTCCCTGGGATAGTGGCTAAGGAGTGAAATAAATTGTATTGGAGACAGAAGTTGGTCATAAATCATAGAAACTGTGCATATGGGATTTTTACACTTCCCCAACCCAGCATTCTTAGGATATTCATTTTTTAAAGATTGTTTCTGTCTTATGATATCGGGATGGATTAGTTCTTGATGTTACATATGGGTTTTTATGGTTAAATATTCATATTTAAGGTTACAGGGGTCGAAAATAGGCGTAAAATGACTCAAAATTGGTCCAAAAATCAATAAAACTGACATAATTTATACATTTTTCAAAAACTGGCAGTAGATATGTGCGATTCCATATTTTTTACTTAAACTTTAAGTTCTTACAGTGAATCTGGACCAAAAAGTGAATGAGTGGGGGTATATTTTCTGAATTTTTCAGGCAATTTGCATTTTGTAAAATGAAATGTCCGGGCGAATTTTGAGCAACATCCCCCCCCACAACTTTTTATCCATAATGGATATGGATTCATTTTTGTCATAAAAAATTAGAGGCATGTGGTAGCAAATGTATAGTGAAAAAAAAATTGGATTTCCTCTGTAATCTTCTTCCTGACGGGGCCATGAGTGTTTTTCCTTAGGAATAGTCAATTTTGTCAACTAGACAGTCAAATTATACTTTTCTTGTGTCTGTCTATCATGAATATATTTAACTATGCTAACTATGCCATTTATATCCCCCCTACATATACCTAACTGCCTAGTGTATAGGACATTTGCTCCCATACAATAGTATGGAACAGCAGGGGGAAAGGTTTGTTATGTCCGGGCGATATGTCCGGGCGATATATGTCCGGGCGAGTGATACCTAAATGTTAAGATGTTTACATGTGATACCTAAATGTTTATTGTTCACACAGTAATAGTAGCTTTACAGAAATGGCAGACCTATCCCCTGAAAGAGGAATATGTCCTTTATACTATGCAAAAATGTGCATCTTGATATCCGCTCTAGATCAATTGATATTAAGCAATATGTGAGTCAGAGTCAAGAGACACAGGGGTATAATCCTAAACTTTAGTTCATTCTCTCAGCAGGGCAGTATCACAGTCAAGCGACTGACCATAAACTGTACCTGTAGGTAGTTCCTGAGCAAACAGTTATTTCTCTTTCTGATAGTAGATATTAATTCTGGCAGTAGTACACCCTGCAATACCCACAGTCAATAGCATTGTGCATTGTGGGTATAGGCCAGATGTGTTGTTAGAAACTTCCGTCCTAATGCTAGATGACTTTTCTTTGCATTCTCCTGACCTGAATTTCAAAGACTCAAATTAACATATTTTATATGTATACCATTCATGAACTTTAATAATGGATAGTGTTTATATCCACATGTTCAGTGCCTTTGATAGGGCTAGTCCAGATAGAAGACAATCTTGAGTCCCTTGAAAGCCACTATTGGTGTATACTTTACTATAATCATCCATTTGTCCAATTTTTATTACTTTTTTTTTTACCTCTTTATGATTTATTTATATTGGTACTTATGGGATTATATTGGCACCTATGGTATTCTATGTGATTATATAATATATGATACCAGGTATATAAAATACAAAATGTCATTCCTTCATTTGAAAGGCTACATAAAACTCAAAAAGACCACGGCATATGGCTTGCCTTACACATCTTTACCTTACATAAAGGGACTGGTTCAAGGGGAAAATGTCCGCCCGAGTGACATTTTGCACTATTGCAAGGCATGTATTATTCAAATATACAGGTATACACAGATTTTTGGCCCACTAAAGTTATATACCACCTAAAAGTATATACCATCGGGCTTGTATTCCATATAATTGGCAGTGCCTACCTATCCCTGTACTCCTGTGGGGCAAAACGCCAAGTAATGTATATTTAATAACCTAAAATTAGGGTAAAATTCATGTTACAACCCTGCATAAAAGGACCTAATAACAAGTAATATATCCATTATCACTGGCCCAAACACTTAAGGAATTCACCACTAGGACCCACTTCAAAAAGGAAAAATGTAAAAATGGAGACCAAACACATATAGGATCTTATATGACTACCCTTAAGGGTAAATTACCTAGATGTCACTCGCCCGGACATTATTTCTAGGGTGTATAAGTTCTTGGGGTTGCCATAGCAACGGTTTTCATATTTAACTCTAAATGTTTTGTGAGCAGATGACCCAACACCAATACATTACCCACAAGAAATAATATTGACATACCCCAAAGTTTATTCTCAAGCCCACCCATTCACCTCCAAGCCCCATATGCACACTTTCTGTGATTTATGACCAGTTACACTTTTCTGACAAGGAGACATAGTGTGCATGTTAAATATTTTTGGAATGATTCAAAATTCTTATTCGTTGTTCCATAGCAGGAGCTGTAATTTAGTGGTATTGCTGCCCTAGGGTAACAATTTTGCTGCCCTAGGGCAGCAGCGGTTTTTCAAGGGTATTTTCGATGCTGCCCAGAGACAGTAGCGGCCCTTAAAGGGTTAAGTGAGTTAATAATGAGTAACAATTCAATATATATAAATAGCTTTGGATGTTATAAATGCTTAGTTTCAATGTATTTATATGGTTTCTAAGCAGAAATAGAGTTCCTACCTGTTGCTAAGCAACCATGGTCCCTACTAACAGACTGAATAGTAACATGAAATGCCTGAAATGATGGTAGCAAATGGTGTCCTTTGTTAGTTATTTTATTTCCTTAGCTCAAATGTCCCTGCAGATGCATTCATCTTCAATTCTGGTGTTGCCAGGAATGATGGTTGCCATGGCAACCAAGATAGAGGACAACATTTTAGGAAATAGGTTCACACACCGCAATACAGAATATATGAAACTGATAAATATGATTAAATTCATATAAAGAAGTTTTTATACTTTCAAATGTTTAGTAATGATGTATTCATATGGTTTCCAGGCAGAAATTCGGACTTAATTACTGTTGCTAGGCAACCAGGGTCTCTAGCAACACAATAAGAATAAATATAAAATATCTGAAGATGATAATAAGGGGGTAGAGCTAGTTAGTTCTTTATTTTTCACTATTTATAGGCCCATTTTGAGGCATTTTCTGTCATTTTTTGGTGTTGTCAAGGAAAACTGTTGCCATGGCAACCAAAAAAAGGGAAAAAAATTCCAAGAGGTGATTTTGCATTCCTAGAGATCCAAAAAATATATTTATTTAGGTTGGACAAAATCAACATCCCGTGTGCGCGAAACTCCACATAGCCAAGCACTATATGTAGCCTAAGACAAACCTTTTATTTTTTAGGGATCACACATAACTGATATGCTATACAACCACCCATGTTATTCCGAGGGTCACTCTAAAACTATGCCTTTATTTCCTGATACAAATAGTACAGTGAACATGGAATAGTTTCTTTCTTTACATGTTATTATTCAAATCTACTCTAATTACTGCCCCCTCCTATAGAGTTACCAGTCCCCATTTGTTAGGGTGGTGAGAATCACCACCCCCTAATTTTGGGATCCACCGCTTCTGCGTCCATGGAGGGGGGGGGGGGGAGTGGAGGTAGGTAGTCATTTTAGATCTCAGTGCCCCCCACCCCCCTGGAGATCAGTCATGTATCTTACCGAGACATCAGGGGGATTGAACATCACAGCATTTGCTAATTACATTGTAACTATAATAATTATGTAAGGTAGGCTACATTCAGGGATCTAGAAAGGTAAGGGTTGAGTAACGGGAGGTTATTAAAGGGAACGATGGCGCAGGATGGGGTAATAATTACGATGAATAGGATGCAGGTGGTATGTGCTGAACCTGTAGGAAGATGACTACAAGGTTAGGTCACTCACACACTTTGAACATCAAGATGTTGAAAGACAACTACTGGTCTCTGATGGCAAGCCAGCCCCCCCCCCCCCCCCCACTGTGAAGGACTCACAGGTGCCACAAAGTTGCAGCCAAGAAGAAAAATATGACTCCCTCTCTTTCTAAACAGGGAGGGAGTCCAGACCGCCTAGACTGCCATGGGTCACATCCATCTATAAGGGAGCGATTTTTTTTAATGTGTGTGTGTGTTGGGGGGGGGGAGACAAACTTTCAACCCCCTTTAGGTGTGTGTCCACTATACGACAAAGAAAGTGCACGATTTCACCTCTTTGACATCCAGTAATATATGCATATTTAGGAATATGTTTTTAAGTCATATTCCACTTTAAATGCAGGTATGCTGTCTCCACTCGGCAGGATATATTACCGCCCAGACTGCCCAGGGCATACATGGACTTTGGACGTCCACATTTTGCTATTTCATTTTTGTATTTCAGAATTTTGTAGTCAAGGTGCGTCCATAGGGAGACAAAACATATATTTCATATTTGTATTCAAATTCACGTTTTGAAGGACGACATACGGCCTCATATATGCTAGTGGACACAGGCCTTTTAGTCAAAAAGCCCATAGGTTAGTACATGTATAGGTCAACAAATTGGGCGCATCAAAACCCCCCCTACCCTTTGTCAAAATATCACCACTTCGCAATAGGCCTGTGACACAGGCCTAATGAAGACACCCTCAGCTGAGATGGGTGGGAGAGCCATAGCCCCACACCAGAACTTATATTCTATAAACGAGCCACACACCCAAATCAGAATACCTATTCTATCAATCAACCATACAACCAAACTAGAACCTCTATTTTATTCACATGTATCAGAGCTTGGCTGTTTCTGGCAATCAAGTAACAAGAGATAATAGTGTCATACGTGAATAGATAACAGAAGGGCTGCATGGGAGATCACAGGACATATTGATTTTACTATAATTATGGGGGAGAACTGATACTGATCTATAGTAACGGCTGTTACATGGTATCCACAGGCAGAGTGATACTGGGAGGGGGTATTATGCACAAAACAAAATAGTATTATACCTTTTTTTATACACAAATCCATTTGTCATCATATAGTGTGTTGGCAGGGTTAAACCTATGGATGCTTACATCCAGTTGGCACAGAACATTGAATCAATCAACATTGTCAAATAGTTGTCAATATGGATTCAATGCTGATTCATTGTTGGACATGATTCGATGTTCAACTGAAGTTTGTGCCCACTCCCACCATCACCTCCCTGCTCCCACTGGAAAGCGGGGTGGATTAACCCCCTCCCCTCCCCCATCCTCCACCCCCCCCCCCCCCCGACTATGTCTAGGCTGGCTAGTCTGGCTGACTGACTGAGCCATCACTCTGAACATGGTCAGTCAGACCCACAATGGTCACTCTAATTGTGGCCATTTACCCAGCCCAAATAACATGTCAATCAACTCCCCCAGGATGCACCGCGCCCAGGGCCGCCATTAGCCCCGCGCATGCGCAGTGAGTGGCTCAGATCTTTGCACAGTGACATGGGTGATTTATGACAGCGGGTGTTGTATCACATGGGCTGCAAACTAATCACTGTAATCAGGACGTCAGGGTGGGTCATAACTGAGGGCTGTCTCTGACAGTGATGTGGACATTCATAACACGGGGGTGATGAAGAGGGAAGAGCGACGTGAAGAGGTGGGGTATAGAATGGGGGGGGGGGGGAGGGTGTCCCCATGTCGCATGTTGATTTTAAGAAATGGCCATGTCACGTGCCACTTAAATCCCCTTGTCCCATGTCGCCTTTAAGGGCCTGCCCTGTCCCATGTTGATTTAACGAAATACCCAATGTCATGTCACTTATTTATTTCCTCATGTCACTAAACTCCTTGTCGCATGTCGATTTTAAGCAATCACCATGTCGCCGTGTTGAATATAGCCATCCACCCCCACAAGAGTGCTGCACCCAGAAAAATATGAGGGTCAGCTGGACCCTGGTTATGTCGCCAAAAAGACTCTCCTAAAAGAGTTAGACATTTTGGTGAGGGTCAGGCATTGCTGGACCCACCCTCATAAGCCTAATAGAGTCCAGCATTGTCAGACTCTGGCATGAATGTCCAGCATGTCTCAAGCAATTGTGCGATAGGCCAGGCTGTTATTGAAGGTACAGTATAGCCTGACCCTAACTAAGATGGCCCTTGACCCATCTATCATAATCCAGCAGTGCCTGACCCTTGAACGACAGTGCTATTAGCGACAGGGGCTGACGCCCATGTTTGCCTCGGCGTAGTGGGGATCGGGGGAGGGAAAGGGGGGTGGGTTAAGGGGAAAGAGGGAAATGGTAAGTAGGGAGTTGGGCTAGGGGAGAGGAGGTGCACTGTTATAAAAGTAAGTGAGCAGGAGAATCCACTGTAGTATATAGTATATAATACGGTATTACATTATGTAGTGTACAAACACTATTTACAGTGTGGGATGTAGGGAAGAGGAAGGGGGTGGTAATGAGGAATTAAAAGAGAACTGAAGGAAAGAGGAACAGCAATGGAAATAGAGTGTTAAACTGGTGGCATGCAGTGTTAAAGACTTGCTATCCCTCCAGCAAGAATCAGAGGGGAGACGAGGCCGGCACTCTGTCCCTTATATAGGGAAGGTGGGGGTTTAAGCTTGTCAGACGGGCGCGGGGGAGGAGGACAGATTTAGTGTGTAGGGAGAGGTCTGAGTGCCCATAGACCAATACTTAATTGTTATTGATCATGATAGCAATGTGGACCCTCTGTGACGTAGAACTGACGTCACGGGTTTGGGGGTACATGCCCTATGACGTATGCAATACGTGGGCGTGGACGTGGACAATCTGTCGTTATCTGTAGTGGCTAGACCGCTGGACGCCCCCCCCCCCCCCCCACACACACACTTTCAAATAATTATAGTAACACGCATGATAAAAATGGCTGGTCTTGCTTGTCGATGTCGTTATGCCCCCACACCATTTGGCGACCCCCGCCCACGTCGTTGAGTAAGGCAGATAAGAAATTGATATCAAATGAGCTGATAATGTAATATCCCTCACGATCACATGCAAAACACTACCAAGAGTTTATGCTTGTTGAATTGCAAATGCCAAGTATTTAAAGAAGGATATCTTAATGCCGATACAGTATTGCTTATCTAGTATCTATAGTAACACATTCGTCCATTCTGGTCCCCAAGTATACCAACAGGGAATCTAGTGATTTGTTCCTAATACAAGTCACATTACTGGAAGTATATTCATAAACATGGTGTTAATTGAAATAACAGTGAGCCGTTATGCATTATCAGTGTATGTACTTGAACATTGAATAAATTATCTGAATAGAACTTGTGAAAACAAACAACGCATCTCCTCGCTATAGCTATAACATGTGCTGCTCTATAAATACATATTTGAAACATGAGCGACTTCGCCAACTTATTTTGAAAGAGTCGTATTGATTTCAATTTTTAAATGGAAGTGTCAACATGACAAGAGCCATCCTGCCCTTGTCTACGCCGCGGTGCATTCTGGGGACTGTTTCCTATGCTACCAGACGACATAACCCTTTAAGGATGGATGTCGCTAAAAGAGGAATTTGTCATCATGTTGCACCAATGCAGCCCTGGCGAGTAACTCACCAGTGCTGCATTGGTGTATCATTCTGACTCTTTGGGAGTTTCTCTTCCCTTTATCGGCATGATGCTTGAATGCAGCACTGGCGAGTTACTCACCTGGGCTGCATTCATGCATCATGACGATAAAAGGGCATGATGCATTAAGGCATCATTCTGCCCCTAAAGTTGCCTATTGCTACCGGATGGCAGGAGGAGGGTGCCTGGACTATAGGAATCTGGAGCTATACCCTGTGGGTCCGCCATTTTATATTTCGCTGGTTGCGGTTAAATCAACTGATAAGACATCCCAATATGGGTACAAATAGGGGACAAACAGGGGACAGGCTAGTAACAGTCTTATCAGCTCTTATCAATGCAGGCTGCCGCAACCAGCTCCAGTCCCGACTATGCCCTATACCAGCCAACTGCCTTACACTCTGAACAGCATGTAAGTAGTATAGCCAAAGCGGCCTGTTACTCGGATCTCATAGAACCTTGGCCTATACACTCTAAGAACAGTGTGTTGCGTTTACACAACATTCATGTTGACAAGAAACCATTATTGGCATGGCCATAATGTCAATAAGAGATTATAATCGACACTAACTTGGCGAGTCCATATCATCGGCCAAGTAATTCTATAACTGTATTTATTGAGATCCAAGTTATGACTGTTTATTATCTGGGCCCACAATCTCCCACTACAGGTATGATGATATGCCTGATTATAGGTTCAAATCATTATCTCTAACTACCCATCATAAGGACCAGCAGCCTGCACCTGTAATCAGTCCAGTATGCACTCCATGACTCTGGCAGCCATTTTGGTTTATAGGTACCTTAAAAACCTCAATTGTCAGCTTTATATATCATATCCAATTCATATCCATATCATCATTATATATCATGTTTAATAATCATAATTCATAATTGTCATTTATATAGTAATGATATTGATTCTGCAATATTACATGAACATATATCAGTTACTAAAGTGATATTACATATATTACTTTACAATGCGTGCTGAGAGGTTTAACGCTGACATGCTCTACCTCCCACACACATAGCTGGCCGTCATAACGTGCCCCCTGAGCGGCCTGGGCGCGGCCGGAGCAGCTCACATAGCGGCCTGAGCGCGGGGGGAGGGCAGCTATGGCAGGCCGAAAGGGTAAACTATCTTTAATGTTGTTTATGTATTAGAAGTGTGCCTCTACATGGGTAAAATTCGACACGTGTGACACGGCGACACGGCCCCTTTAAAAATCGACACGTGCGACACGGCCCCTTTAAAAACTGACGGACACAGGCACTTTTATAAGGCCCCAGTATACTCTATATACATACAATTCGACACAGCGACACTGCCCTTTTGCTTAAATTCGACACAGCGACACGGCCATAATTTTGGGCACCCATGTAGAGGCACAGAAGTATGTGTCTGAAGAAAAAGCCCTCGGGTCTGATTATGTTTAAATGATCCCTTTACTTTACTATCGGTTGTATATTGTAATGTTATGCTTCAACGATATATATGATTGTAAAGTATCTATTGTGCATCGTTGGACAACACTTGGTATCTCTTTGAAAGACTGTACTTGTACACGTAATTTATGCCTATATAAGTTTGTGAAACTGAAACTGAAATCCTGGTATATGAGACTAAAGCCAGGATTAACTCCCTTAAATAGGGTTAAGAGTACCATAACCCAGGTTTAGGTCCCTTATCCTGGATTTAAGACCTTATACCTGAATTGTGCCTCTACATGGGTCCCCAGAATTTTGACCGTGTCGCCGTGTCGATTTTTAGCTACAGGGCCATCTCATCGTGTCGCTTTTTAGGTATATAAGAACTTAGAGAAACATCTCTGTGGGTCGATTTTTATCCTAATTTCCCTGTGTCCGTCGATTCTTAAAATGACCTAAAAGGGCCGTGTCGCCGTGTCGGCCCTGTCGATTTTTACCCATGGAGAGGCACTGAATTACGGTCTCTAATCCTGGTATAAGGTCTATTAACCCGGGTTTACGGCCCATATACCAGGATTAAGGGAAGTGTACCCATTAGCAGATCAGGCTTGCCATAAGCAGCTCACAGAGCGGCAAGGTGTGGGCGTGTGTGTATGAGCTGCTCCCCGCCCCCTCCTACACACCACCCACCCCTAAAGGGCCTGTCACACCGATATCATCTCACGTCAACAATTCTGAAGGCATCTACCTTCAATATAACTTGCAGTTGAAATCAAACATGTTTTGATTTTGAAGGCAGATACCTTCAATGTTTAACCGATGTCTGAAGGCAGATGCAGCGACTTTTTGACGTCAGATGATGTCCGTGTACTAGGTCCTTAACACCACCCACCCTATACCACTAACCCACCCGCCACCACTACAGGCCCGGGGTAGGTGAACCTGTAGGCGGGTGGGGTAATTACACAAAGTCAAACACAGGCTCGTTTGGGGGGGGGGGGGGCTGGTGGAGGGGAGGGAGTGGGTCTAAGTACACTGTACCGTATGTAGTAATACAACGTCAGCATGTGATCTCATTGCAATAGGTCGAGTTACATATTGGCCTTTATATACGATTCTGAAACGCCATAGTGTGAGCAAACAAAGCCAAACAAAGGCTACACATGGTTAGGTAACCTCACCATGATACCCACACACAAGGGTCAGTATATAGTATATTCAATCCTATTTTTGATCTTCTGTTCTATCTTTTCACGCGGTCCCAAAAGGACCGGCAGACGTATATCGCCGCGTATGCTACGCCGAACATAATGGTCTGGCTTACTAAAAACTAGGGGAACCTAAAGATGCTAAACAGAGGGAGGAAAGGGACTAGAGAAAGGAGGCGCCGGATGGTTGGGCTGGGTTATTGACTATTGTTAATTTTGAACTCGTGCCTTGCGGCAACACAGGATGTGGAATATCCATAGTAAAGGAAGGCCCCTTGTAAGGTGGGGCAATGGAGAGTTGGACACATAACAGGACGCAAAAAACATGACAGGAATGATCTCTGAGTTGTGAGTTATAGTGATCCACAGTTTTCAGTATACACAATTTTGTACCTTGAGTAGACCGGTATATGAATCAGGAGCCCTGTGGACGATAAATCCAATGGCAATTGGCCCTGAGGACAATCGGCCCAATGTCCATAATAGCCCTGGGGAAGATTGGCCCCCATGCTTGATAGCACCCTGATTGAGACATACAGGTCTACTTCTGGTATCAACAGACCAGCTAGTCATCTCATGGGCCGTCTACCCTATATTATAAAAACAATCAACTATATGAAACTCGACCTACACCACGAACCTCCTTTAGTACAGGTTACCACCATGTGTCTTTAACATGGTAATTATAGTATGTCTATATATATCATATCCCACACGTCTATACCCTCCCCTTCCTGGTATCCGAACCAGACCCACCTCTCCATAATATGATATTTACCACCCGCCCACCACCTCTGCCCTAAGCTCCTCATATATACATGTAACCCCTCCCCTCACACCCTCCATCATCCTGTTAGGGAGTGGTCAGTATTTGTCAACAGGGGCGGGGGGGGGGGGGGGTGAATTTGGGGGGGGGGACAACTTTTTTACCCTTCTAGGGGAGGGGGACAAAAAGGAATTGACCAATCTATGGGGAAGGGGGGTTACTTCTTCACAGCGAAAAAAGCCTGTGTATTACTATAAGATCAAAGAGGGGGGTGGAGGGAGGAGAAAAATTCCGACCCTTCGCGAGGGGGTTGCAATGTCAGTATTCATCAACAGAGGGGAGCAGTCCTTTTTCTTGGGGGGGGGGGGTGCAAAGTTTCACTCCTCTAGAGGGGGAACCTAAATAAAAATTGACCCCTCCATGTGGCAAAACGATTTCATCCCTTTACAGTGAAAAATAAGGTGGGCGGGGGGAGAAAATTATGACCGCTCCCGAGGGCAGCGAGAATATCCTTGTGCACTCGCGTGGAAATCCCCCCCCCCCCCCCCCCACACTTAATGAGCGCTCCCTTACCTGCCCTCACCCCCGCCCCATCACGGCAGCCACCCACGCGGCCAGGTGTGTTATAGGTCGGGTGTGGTATGGCTGGGGTGTGTGTGTGTGTTGTGGGGGGGGGGGGGGTATGGCTGGAGTGTGAGGCCGAGTTTGGTGATCGTTACCGGAACAACTCACCTCCCGTGATCAGCGCCCATTGAGCTGCTCGGCAGGTCTATATATAGACCGTGTTCAGAGTCAGCTGTCAATCAAAGTACTAGTATAACCCACTCACTAACCCTTGTAGGACAGCGTGATACCTTAAAGTTCATGGTGATTTCTTGTTATGATGCATTAACGCTGCGCTGGCGAGTAACTCGCTGGTGATTCATTGGTGCATCATTCTTGACTATATCAGTTATAGAAGGTCATTTAATGCATCGATGCGAGAGTGGGGAGTTATTTGCCAGAGCTACATTTCATAGTGCTGCCCTTAAAGGGTTTAAAAATAACATTCATAACTCTGCCTTAGTACAATAGTCCATTGTAGTTCGCTCAGTTACTGACCCCTGCCTGCTTTGTCACCGCCCCCTCATTTCATTCCTCACAGCATTATTATGTTTCCTGCCTCCCCGCCTCCCTGTCTCCTTCTCACTCTCCTGTCTGCCTGCCTGCATGTATGCCTGACTGCTTGCATGTCTGCCTGCCTGCCTGTCTGCCTGCCTGCCTGCCTGTCTGTCTGCCTGCCTGCCTGCCTGCCTGCCTGCCTGCCTCTCTCCCTGCCTCCCTCCCTGTCTGCCCGCCTGCCTGCCACCCTGCCCCGTCTGTCTGAATATGTTCGTTCTTCCACACATCCTACACTAAAACACCCCTCCCCACCCTTTCAACTCCCCTCATTCTTTCCCTACCTTTTTACAGTTGACTGCTGACATAGCAACAAGTATGCAAATGTAGGGTAGATTTCCTTAGAGACGAACAATTTGTGTCGATTTAAGAATTCTTCCATCTTTATTTGTGAAGAATGGCAGAGATTAGGTTTTATTTTTGTCCATCAGAGAACCACTGGAAGTCTTACATACATTAATTACATACATTAATGAATAGACATTTCAGCATCCGTCTCAGGTTATACATGCCCGACTCATGGTGAATCTACCCTATAACAATTAAATGTCAAAGCGGATTTCCTCCCCCGCCCAGCCTTACAGCTGAGGGTCCGGGGGGGGGGGGGGAGAGGGGAGAAAAGGGGGGGGGGGAAGGGGACAATACAATATATGTATATATATATATATATATATTATATATATATATATATATATATATATATATATATAATATATATATATATATATATATAAAATATATTTTATTTTATTTTATTTTATTTTATTTTATTTTTTTGGGGGGAGGGGGGGGGGGTAGGGGCCCGTCAGCCCCCACCCCCTGGATCCGCCAATCAAAGATAGGGAGTGGGCTCCCAGACTGAGGGTGCTGCTGTGGCGGTGAGGGTGTTATAGCATACCGCCATACCAGCCTTAGCATCCCCAGGGGCGCCTTGTCTCTCAGTGTGATTGATTTTGATTGTCCTCGTGGGAGGGAGTAAAACAGGCGCTAATTAGCAGCTGATTTAGCGCCGTATGGCGACATTGTCCCCCTGTAGGCATCTATATCAGAGCTAATACAACGACCCTGTCATAGCATAATCTGCAGTTATAAGGGAGTCATTTTTTAATGACAGTGGGAGAGGGGGGGGGGGGGTGCTGGATTTTCATGCAAGCGGGTGGAATTCTTTTCACCCTCCCCTCTCTACACAGGTTGAAATTAAATGTGGCTGTGCCTTTTAAGCTATAATAACGCGCATGCTTTAAAAAGGGGTGAATTAATTGTGACCCCCTCCTCCTCCTTAAGAGAGGTACAAATGTGTTTGCCTCATGGGTTCCAAATTTGTTTGTCCCCCCCCCCCCCTCAAGGGTTCCAAAATTACCATTCCCTAAAGATAATCCGTAGTAAGTTATACGGACGTATTGAATCGATTGTTCTACCCTCATTTTTCAAAGCTTGAAGAAGTGCCATTTTTCAAATCAATTCCAATTCCTAGGCGGCTCATACAGCGGCTTCATATTTCCAGCTTCACTACGACGTGTTGTGCCCCACAACAGGTGGCGAGTGCTGACACATACTGGTAATGCTTAGTCAGCTGGTTACCCTTTAAGGACGGCATAGTGCATTAATGCATCATGCCCTTGGTCGTCATGATGCATGAATGCAGCCTTGGTGAGTAACTCGCCAGGGCTACATTAATGCATCATGCCGATCCTTTGGGGTTGATACACTCCTAAAGGGTTGGTATGATGCACAGATGCAGTACTGGTGAGTTACTCGCTGGGGCTTGATTGGTGCATCATAATGACAAATGCCGCCTTTTAGCGACATGTGGTTGTGAAATGGTAACTGCATTGTGCTGGATGGGGTATACATCTCATGTTTACTCAGCCTCCTTGCACTGAAAAAGTAAAGTCTCCAGACTCGTCAAAGTGACTGTCATAAAATAAACGAGTCAAAGTTGTCTAACGTATCAGGTTACCATCCCACAAATAAAATCTGGAGCTGGCAAATGTCAGGTTTTGGGCTGGCACATACCAAGTAAGTCTTCTGTCTCCAGCTAGAAGACCCACTTCCTTTTCACTTAGACAAGTTTTTGACTTGTTTATTTTATGACCGTCACTTTGAAGAGTCTGGAGACAAGTTTATTTTTTGAGTGCGGGCTGTGCAACTGTCCCTATACAGTGTTAAATATGTCAAAGTCTCTGAGTCTTTAGATGAAGAGAGGAGCTGTTTACAAACGGCTCACTGTATATTCTAAATATTGCTAGATGACCTATCTGGGCTCTCACTGGTAGCCCTGGACAATAAGGACAAAAACCCAGATTGGGCAAGCCCAAATTGCCAGAGTAAATCAAACATGGGCCCAATTAAAATTGATTCATCTGATATGTCGGTCACCCTTTCAGAATACGCTAGCAAAGCCCATGGTTGGAGGACATTTAATCCCTTTGTGACCTATCAGCACACATTGACAACATCTAATTGACCTTATTATCTAAATACTACACCTTTACAGTCTTTAGAGCACATTTAGGTAATTTTAGAGTTTAAAAAGGTCAGATACACTCGGTTTTAAACAATGTTACTGGAGATGGCCTACTAGGGTATGATTAAAATCATCAAAGATTCATCCTATTGGGCCATGGCAGCAAAAAGACCAACAACCTACGACATCAGACTAACCCCCACATGCTGGCATCCATACACCATGTTTGTTTAGAGGACTTCATCAATTGGTCGATGGACACATATTCACTGCGACACATCGGAAGTGGCACAGACAGCAGGTCCGGGCAAACAGTGGGCGGATTGTTGTGAGTGGTCAGAAAGTGGCGCACACAATGGCGTTGGCTGGTGGCGCAAACCCTGGGGTGGGTACTGGCTCTTTATTGGTCAGGACCGAAACATAAACTACAGCCCACCCATTTCAGGACGTGACAGCCCTCTTATCTTCGCTCCATCAATTAACAGCCTTCTATTTTTCTTTGATGTCATCTGACAGCTTCTTGCGATGCCAGGATATTGTTAAATAAACAACATGGCAAGCAAATTACAGTTTCAGGATATGATAAATGAGTATACTTGACTGTAACAACAGCCCTCTTACCAGGCATCTTCCAACAGCCCCCTGCTTTAGAGCCTTTTGGTCTGTGACAGCCCCCCTTTTTTATCTTACAGAGGTTCACAGCCAAAGCTCGCAGGCACGGTTTGCAGTGGCTACCCAGAGACAATCTCCCGTGCAGAGACGTCCCTACTCATCTCTGTCCTTAGCTACAGACTTTCAAGAAATCTTCTGGGACAGGAGGGCCAAAAGCAGGACTCTTCTGTGGAAGGAGGACAGAAAGGGGTACTAGTTCTCTGGTTTCCTATCTGCGCCACACACTGTCTCTATGCCTCCCCGAAAAGAGTGTCTCAAAAAATCAACAACGTTTACCGGTAAAACATGGCCAATATACCAATATGTCTGTAACTTTCAGAATAACTTCTTAAGAGCCTCACGCAAATACTTGAATCAAATGGTCCAAACAAAATTGCATATTTCAATGACCATTGCGTAGGGGACATTTTTTGGCCCATAGCCTTGAGCACCGACGCTTTGGTGTAAAGATTGACAGATGAGGTACCTACGAAGCAAAATATCTGCCGACCGCTGTGATATTATGAAGACTTAACCGTTATTAATATACATGTGCATATATAGAAAATGATATTAGGAATAAGCTGTTACTGCCTCAGTACACATGGGAGACATGTAGAACATGTCATTTTTAGCGTTTTTGATGTTTTTAGGGGTTTTGGGGCCTTTGGAGGGCCAGAAAAGGAAAATATTGGGCCAATACACAAAACATTGAGATTTCCTGAATAAATAGGATGTTTTTTCACATATACCAAAAATTTGAATAACTTGGTGCAAAACTGGTTATTCTGTAGGGGTATAAGCCTGAAAAGGGCCAGAAATAGCCGAAACAACGTAAGTGGGGAGTTTATGCCATATCGGTATAACACATACTGTACGATACTATCTCCCATTGTCATTGAGCATAATACATGTCCAGACTCGTTATGTAATACCTACAGTCACCACTGTCTGGCGCAGGGTTACTGCTTGGGCATATATGAGCCAGAACGGCAGCTTACTCCAGAGCTCATTCTGGGTATCACTACAGTTGTATTAACATCTACACTGCATGTATGTGCGAATAAACCCAACCTACACACCTAATTGTCTACTTTTACCGTCACTTAGCTCATGTAGATATATCTAGCATAACATTCTGATAATGATGGCCCGATATGACACCGCAGATTGACCCAAACCTGGGTCCAGTACAACCGCCCCCCCCCCCCCCCCGCCCCCTCCCACTTCCAACGGGTGGTGCACATGGACAGCAGGTGGTTCCGTGATGGGCAGAGAGTAATACACAAAATCAAAGCAAACAGAGTGCTGCAGCACCGACTTCACACCGCACACACATACACTGCAGCTGGTGGAGGGGTAGTGATGGTTGGGTGGTGGTACACTCAAAAAATAAACTTGTCTCCAGACACCTCAAAGTGACGGTCATAAAATAAGCGAGTCAAAAACTTGTCTAAGTGACAAGGAAGCGGGTCTTCTAGCTGGAGACCCAATCAGTATGTGCCAGCCCAAAACCCGACATTTGCCAGCTCCAGATTCTATTTGTGGGATGGTAACCTGATAGGTTAGACAACTCTTGACTCGTTTATTTTCCAGTTACTTCGACGAGTCTGGAGACAAGTTTACTTTTTCAGTGTAGGGGAGGTGGGAGCCGAGGGGTAGTATGGTTATTCATAATGCATATTCACCTACACTATCGGCATAGAAATTAATACATGACAGTTAAATTCTGACTCTCTATCAAGTGTCCCTGTGAAGTCCAGCATTGCCTTTTAATTGGAGTTTTGTGAATTGGGGGAGTCCAGCCTTGGGGGAGTCTGGTAATGCTTGACCAATCCCCTCCGACTTTCTCCGTTTCTGTCTCTCTATGTTGCTATGTCTGTCGCTGTCTCTCTCTACCTGTCTCTTTGGTGGGTGTGTATAGGGGGTATTGCTACACTGAAAAAGTAAACTCGTCTCCAGACTCGTCAAAGTGACTGTCATAAAATAAACGAGTCAAAAGTTGTCTAACGTATCAGGTTGCCATCCCACAAATAGAATCTGGAGCTGGCAAATGTCGGGTTTTGGGCTGGCACATACCAGGTGGGTCTTCTATCTCCAGCTAGAAGACCCGCTTCCTTGTCACTTAGACAAGTTTTTGACTCGTTTATTTTATGACCGTCACTTTGAAGAGTCTGGAGACAAGTTTATTTTTTGAGTGTATTTATAATACACGGTCACCTACACTACAATAATCAACATAGGGAAAATAAAAGGACAGTCAAAGTCTAACGCTATTTCGAGAGTCAAAGTCTAACGCTATTTCGAGAGTCCCTGTGGAGTCTATCAAATCGCTTTTCAATTTCCAGTAATGCTTGACTAACCCCCTCTCACTGTTTAGGGGCCCAGGGGGCAGAACGGTAAGCCGAACCTTGTGAAAAGATATATCGTAAATATTTTCTTCAAATAAAACCTGATTAAAAAAGATGTGTCTCTGCCTCTGTCTGGCTCCCTGTCTGTCTCTCTGCCTTTGTCTATGTCTTTTCTCTCTGTCTCTGTCTCTGTCTCTGTCTATCTCTCTCGCTGCCTCTGTCTCTGTCTCTGTCTCTTGTCTATATATGTGTGTTCGCCTACACACCAGTGCAGCACGTCCGATGCACAGAGCTCCCTAAAGCTCCACCAGAAAAGTCTAAATTGTAATGAGATCGATTTGCATACACCATGATCATAATGTCAACTAACATAAATACATTGTGCAACAATGTGCAAGTAATTTGGATAGGCAGATAGCTATCTCAACATCAAACGTGTTTAAGATTTTTGAGAATCATTTCTGGCCACCGTCCACAGAGCATAAATCGGCCGCATATGGATAGAATTGCCATACATTCCCTATGTAAATTGTGTATAGATTGGCCCTATACGGCCAAATTATGCTCTGTCGACGGTGACCCACAATGAATAAAAATACTTTCAAGTGAATTTAAAGCGTATTCAACACAACACAGGATTCAAGGAAACAGCGTATCGCGAGGCAGTTTAAATTCTAATCTGTCCAGAGCTCGAATTTAAGTCTCCCTCTCAGTTGTAGCGCGACAAGCAAAAATATACATATTCAACATTTTGATAACAATCAGCATGCTATGCTGTTAGACAACCATCCCCATACTTAAACAATAACACCATATATTATACCAGCTATGTTTCCTGGAATGCTCATTAATCATGCAGTTATTCTAAGTCCTTACAACAGGCTTTACGACACGAGTAAAGGCCAGCGCTATTATAATTTGGTATTCAAATAATGAAATGTGGGCAGTGTATGAATGATTAATTTGACAGGAGATGAGGCTTGAAGGAAAAAGAGGAGCGTTTCAGGCAACATGGTCCTGAAATTAGGTAGGTAGGTCAACATTAAAAAAATATTGAAAGTACCAGGAATAAGTTGCAAATAACCACATTGATACCTGTCCATCAGGATCACTCACTGATTCCTATAGGAACTAGGAATACTAGGAAATTATTTGAGGACAGACACCAATTTAAAAAAGCTACACTGTAAAAAGTCGCTTGCCATTTTTGTAGGTGTACAGTAGATTCTACAATTTATTGTAGGTAAAGGGTAGAATGTATTGTAAATCTATATCAGATCCTACTGTATATCCATTCTACAGTAGATTCTACTGTGTATCCATTATATAGTAGATTCTACTGTATATATCCATTCTACAGTAGAGTCTACTGTAGATCTACAGTAGATACTACTGTGTAGCTACCCTAACTATTTACAGTGTAAATCAGTAGGAGCTGTTCTTCCTGACCAAAAACAGCCTTGTAAGCATGCATCTTCCTTGAATTTCTTCCTTGAATCTAAAAACAGATTTTTAGTGCCGGCTATATTTTGGGTCGGGTTGCCTGAAACACAGCTTTATTGTGACCTGATTAAGGTGGACAGGGAGCTATAACATGAACTGACTAAAGGGTCGGGGAATCCGCACTCGGTCTCTGCCTGCCTCATTAAGTGTACCCTATAAGGACGGCATGATACCTTAATGCACCATGCCCTTGGTCGTCATGATGCATTAATGCAGCCTTGGTGAGTAGCTCGCCAATGCTGCATTCAAGCATTATGCTGACCCAATTGGGTTGAAACACTCCTGAAGGGTCGGCATGATTCATCAATGCAGCACCGGCGAGTCACATTGGTGCATTATAATGACAAATGTCAAATTTTAGCGACATGCCGTCCTCAGAGGGTTAAGCACACAGGAGGAGGGAAGATGCCCTGGGGACCAGAGTCTTCATTCTTTGTCAGCGGGCTGCGTGTGGCCAGCCCGGGGCCAAATAAAAAAAAGGTTTGTTTCAGGTAACATGGGAAGAAACTCTAGGGTCGGTAGGTCGGATTTTTTTTTTTTACATTTTTTTTTTTTTCTCTAGATACCCTAAAATCGGCCCAAAACTGTAAAAATTGGAATATATTTTTCAAAAATTTTGTAAACCTAAATTTGACCCCAAAAAAGTCTAAAAGTATAAAAATTCCTTCAAAATTGCTTAAAAAACGTAGGGTCGGGCCTGTATAGATAGGGTCGGTCGGGTGACCTGAAACAAACCTTTTTTTTTTTTGGCCCGGCCCTACCTGACGGATAGACTCATTGTGCACTAATTCCAAGAAATGTCTTGTAGGTAGAGCGGAGCAGAACATGGCAAGATGGACGACTCTATATTATGGGGCCTGAGTGGACCTCTGTGGTACGGGTTGTCAGGGCTTTAATTTCATACTTTAGAGCAATGGGGAAATAAGTGAGGAATTATGCAGAGTTTGAGGTATATTCTCCCCACTGTAATTGGCAGAGTGTAGATTGTTTCCACTCTGGCCATGTCGGTTTATTCAGACATGTACAGCATAATGATATGGTAATTATTTAGGCAAACTTTATACCAAATTTGAATATTAGGTAGAGCTGTTATTTCCAAGAGTCCACACTCTCTCGGTGAAATTATCGTTTAAAACTACAACATGTTTCGAAATATAAACTTATATTATATTGAAAAAAAAGGTTTTGAAATTTTCAAAAAAAGCAACACAATCATTGTGAGGAGGTTTGGGTACCTAAATATCCCATCGCATTTCACCTTCAGATTTTGATGCTAGTTTTATGAAACCTCTGCAGAATTAAGTCACCTTACTTTTAAATGTCTACCACTTTCAAGGCAGGATAATGCCAACTTGATATAAAAATCGTGGGCACATCGCAACAACCCTTATTCAAGCACACTTGAGGTCAGGCACTGCCTGACTCTCAGGTAGGGGTAGTTTTAGCGACAATGACTTTCACTTTTCTGAGGGTGTGCATTGAAGCATCATGACGACAAATGTCATATTTTAGCGACATGAGTCCTTAAAGGGTTAATGGAATCTGAGGCAGGTTTTATTGAGGTAATATATCACCGGCCACATATTAAGGTCATACGTGCAAAGTGGTAGCTACCCGTATGTGGCCGGGACAGGACAGTAATTGGTCAAGCTGAAAATGTCACCATTTTGTCCACTGAAGGTCATGGCGAACCCACAGGGAATTGTACCTTATTGTCATGATCATATTGACTGTTAGTTGAAACGCCTGGCCACTTGAAACCCCTTAACCCTTTATGGATGTATGGCGAGCAACCCGCCAGGGCTAAATTCAAGCACCTATGGGTCGGCATGATGCTCCATTGGTGCCCGAAGGGTCGGCATGATGCTCCATTGGTGCCCGAAGGGTCGGCATGATGCACCATTGGTGCCCGAAGGGTCGGCATGATGCACCATTGGTGCCCGAAGGGTCGGCATGATGCACCATTGGTGCCCGAAGGGTCGGCATGATGCACCAATGTAGGCATTGTAGCACTGGAGAGTTACTCATGCATCGCAGTGATAAACTTTGGCATTTAGGGACATGCCGTCCTTAAAGGGTTAAAGGGCCATGTTCTATTCCCTCCTTTACTGTCCTGTCACTACAGCATACAGCCTGACGACAGATGGGGATCAAAGCACTATGCTGTCCTCAAAGGGTTAAGTCTATTCCCCAATACTGTCACCTAGGGGTCTGATTCAGAACAACTGGTGTATTGGTCAGGAAAAAAGAATCGTCAAAAATGGTACCAAAATAGGAATTTTCAACTTGACAAGAGCAATTGGCAGCAGCAAACTAATAGATAACCAACAGTTGTAAAATAATTCTTTTGAATATTGCCTAAGCTGTTATTAGTTAGAGTTATTGATTTACAGTGTACATATAGGCCTATATATACATATATCGTGCGCTAGTCCCCTATAGCGGCCGCACCATCTCGTTACTATATTGAGTGTGGGCAGGAGGCGCTGTTGCAGTAATGAAAACCGCCGTGGTCAGATAGCGCCGTGTCAAAAGTTGTCTGTGCCTGCCTCTCAAACTTTACATGATCATTGCTTATAAGATAGGAATGAGGGATCCGATGACAATTTGCCCATGCATTTACCAGAATAGAAGTAGGGGGTCAGAAGAATGGATATATAGATATGCCTACTTCAAATAGAGAAAGGCCTACAAAGGAGAATGTTGCTGTAAATAAACATGTATTAAATGTTATTATTACTACAAAAACTGTTCCACTTGGGTAGTCCATCTCTCTCTATATATAATTATCTATTGTGATATGCAATCTTTTCAATTAGCACTATTTTGGTTTCAATTTTTCAATTATATTGACTGTTTCAATATTGATACAACAGCAGTTAAAATCCTGTTAGATGACGAGGTATTCAGCTTTATATTCCCGTCCTCATATTAGTTAATACTAGCAAACTACAGTATGTGTACACTATTCTATTATCAGAAGATGTCTCCACAGGCATATTGGGACAGGGGAGCCAGGTCATGGGTCTGTACACACCCGCGCACTGTGGCTGATAGGCGGCCTGCACCGATGGCGCTAAGATTTCATACGGCGTTTTCTGCTACTGCGACAGCGCCTCTCTGGGCACGTCCCCCTGGAGGAGGGCTGCAGTCAAAATGGCGGCCTCCATAGCCTAATGCGCTAGTCCCCTATAGGCGTCTAGCTGGATGCATTATCAACCAATGAGATAATTCCCTGGCCTTCACTGCGGAATTTTTAGGGTGCATTATGTAACAGCCTGGACCCATTGCGATTGCTGTATCAGTGCTTATCTCGCCGGTTACCAGATCAAGCAATGGATGCGCCCACAGGGCGACCAGACTGACCCCTATAACAGCACATCAGCTTGTTAATACACTGAGTGTGGGCAGGAGGCGCCTCTCTGGGCACGTCCCCCCTGGAGGAGGCCTGCAGTCCCCAGCATGAACACTGCCACGGGCATGCAGTTAGAGACATGTAGGTCTATACTATAAGACATAAACCTCATCTCTACCTCGTAACCTGAGACAAGTGGTCTATAATACTGGTCTTAATATACATGTTCCTATATCATTATGGCCAGGGGCGGATCCAGTGAGGGGGCCTGAGGGGGGGGGGCGGGAGTGTTCCCCCTTTTGAAAAATTTAAATTTTTCTAGTGATATTACGGTCAAGCTCTTTTTGTACTTTGGTGTTTCAAATTCCTAAATCCGCCCATGCCATATCCCCCCTTCTGGCGTTTACTCTCAATTCTCAGCTTCTTGGTCCCCCCCCCCCCCCGCACACACATAGCCACACATAATAAAACACTAACGCAATCAGGAAATAAAATCGATTTCCTTTATCAACACTAAATAACCATACCCGACCAGAATATAAATACATTTTAATTAATTATTATTGGAGTATTGTATTACACTTAATAAGATTCTCATGTCAGGATAAATAGCAAATTATAAAGGGGATATAGGGTTGTATTATCATCTTAGATAAAAATGAAAAAAAACATACGCTTGAGTGCACCAATCTGTAGAGCAGCTTTAATTGCCTGGCAATTTCAACTTCAAATATAATGCACTGTGCAGCTATTGGTATTGAAAACGTGCGGTGTATAGATTCTGAACTTGACCAGCAGTAGATACAATCATCCAGTGGGAACCCGAACATCAGACAAGGTGTTGGGATCCTATCTTGAGTCCATAAAGGCATGTACGTTGATGACAGTATTATCAATGTATAAATAAATTAAAAATAATAAATAAATAAATGTATATATATATATATATATATATATATATATATATATATATATATATATATATATATATATATATTTATATATATATATATATATATATATATATATATATATATATATATATATATATATATGCAGAAACTGTACATGTATATATCGCCTGTATAATAGTCTACGTGGTCGCCATGTTGAAAGCTCATAATGAGATGCTAATGTCAGGTAATTTGCTTCTTTATGGAGACAGGTTTGACATATAGTTCATGTGTGGAGTTCTCTATGGGTCAGTATGTGCATAGTCCCTGTATAGAGCATGGCGTTAGGTCAATGAGATGATGTTGTATTCACATGGTGATGTCCCAGGGGAGTGGGGAGTGGCTATTACAGTAGATACCATAGTGCATAATAACTCCATATGAGAGGACAATAGGAGAAGGCTTCCCTCATTATCATATGTATAACCACCTCAGTCCAGCACTATTTTATATCTTCTGATTATGTGAAACAAACTTAAAGACCACATTTGAAAATATCATCATTTATTGTCATAATTTCCACATTTTATCCTGTGTACTTGACAATAATATCTTTACAAACCTAAAAGAATAGACTACATTTAGCAACCCCCTTTTTCTTATCAGCTTCGGAATTTCAACATTTCATGAACCCATTCATGTACATTAACCATGTCTATAGAAGCATATGTAATATAGTTTAATTATTACTGTATAGATAACTTGAATATTTCTAAAACAAATGCCAAATAAACTCCCCATGGAGAACACACATGTGAGCATAGAATGGCACAAAAAAATCCCTATACAGTAAAATTGATTTAAATATTAAGGACATATAAAACGTCTATAAACTATGGCATACATTCAGCTCATGCAAGCTCACGCTACCTGCTAAATGTCCATTTGAGTTGCTACTACTCAATAGTGTTTGTTTGACGAGGTGGAAGGCACATGTGGGCTATGTGGGGATTGGGCGGGGGAGTGAGGTGTGTGGCCGCATACGACATGGTTGTGGACACATATGCATGCCAACGCCATATCCATATGGGAGATTAATAATCTGCATGGCACACGTGCATGGCTGGGGTGCTGCATATAATTACTGCTGTAACGCCTGATTAAGTCCACAAGCTGTCAGCTGCAGGCTAATGTAGCAGGCTGCGAAGTAACCCTTGGTCGTCATGTGCATGAATGCAGCCCTGGCGAGTAACTCACCAGTGCTTCATGCAAGCATCAAGCCGACACTATGGGGTTGAGACATTCCCAAAAGGTCGGTATAATGATGCACAAAAGCAGCACTGGTGAGTTACTTGCTAGGGCTGCATTAGTTCCACATGACGACAAATGTCATCTTTTAGCAACATGACGTCCATAAAGGGTTATATTAGGATGAGGCTTAAACCCTTCTCTACCTGCAGAGCTGTCCAGGGTTGGTCGCCTGTTCTGGCATGGGTACAGGGTCTTGTTGCATCGTACCTAACACGTTAGGTAGCTGCAGTCTGGCGCAGTAGCGCCAGATGTGTCGGACTAGACCCTATCAGGGACCAAGGGACCAGGAAACTCCATAGGCTCATCTCAGTGAGCCTGCAAAAGGTAGTTACGACTGTAACTCTCAGATGAAGCCGGGGTTGTCTGTCTGAGAGTTACGGACAGAAGTGTCAATCTTCTATTGATTGTCCTTATGTCAACCAATCATGTAGATTTCTACATCCAATCAAGACTTGCCATGAGTGGTTATTTATGCTACTTTGGGGCTTAATTGGATGAGCTGAAATGTACAACTAGGTAATCGTAGCCATGTCTAGACCAATTAAGGTGGGTCGATCCCATTGAATTAAAGTCATCAGATTTCCACAATTTTTTTTCTGTGGGTACCCTAAATTCTTTGAAAACAGAAAATGAAAAGAAAAGTAGGGGTTGCCGCGCTACTTTTTAAAATATAGAATTTTTTAAAATAAAAGTTATTTATTTTTACACTAAAAAAATGGAAATAATGTCAATATTTGTCTGATTTTATTTTCTATCAACCAATAACCGTAGAATTTTGAAACTCTACATGATCAGCACATGGTTTATCACCTTTATTCTAAAAATGATTTTGTAATTTTATCAAGTGGTATTTTTGGAAAATTGGCTACATTTATGATAAGAGTAGGAATAAATTTTCATTATTTATTTACATGATAAAGTAAAAATAGTAGTAATAGTCATCAGATTTTTCTTAGCCTTCACCAGGTAATCCCTTAGATTGTTTTCTTACAGATAAGAGTAATTTTGATATGGGTTGCAGCGCATAATTTGAGGGTTTTGGCCCTTTGAAATAAAAAAGTAATGCAAAAATGGACAAAATCAAATCTTTGAAGCATTGCATTATGGGTAAATTCCCAACAACCTGCATATAAAATCATCTCTTAATGTAGCTTTGGGTATATTCAAGCAATTTATTCACTTTGATGCTCTTTCAATTGCCATATATTACTTATCAAATGAAAGTTCCTGAAGAATGTCAAAAAATGCCTAAAATACCTGTAATTATTATACAAAAATATAAAGTGCTCTAAAATGCTAAATTTTGCTCAAAATCGTCCAAAAATTGTTGTGGGTGAGGAATACCGTCCTGAGCACACCTTTACCAAAAATGGCATTATTCTGATATATTTAAGCCATATGCGCAGAAAGTTGCGCAGTAGTCCATTCTGCAATGGCCTCGACCCACCTTAATAGTGGGTTTCAAGAGACATAGATTGTCTCTATACAGACCACCTCTATCAAAGCACCCCAACGTATCGAAATGAAATATTATCCATAATTTAATTTATGAATTAATTATAGTAAACATATATAAGATACTACTCTTTAATTTATGGGTCTGTATATTCCAAATTAAACCCAGGGCAATGCGAGGCAAAATCAACCCACATTTGCACTCAAATTTCCAAAGCTTTCTGGACACCTATCCTATACCCACAACGCTAGTGGCCGTGGGTATTGCAGGCTATACTAGCAAAAAACAGAACCAATTGAGCGGGTTGTCAATGGCTGCACTTTGAGGCCACTGCAGTGTGTATTCCAAAGTGCCTATCTTGGAGGTATACAAAAAGGTGTAATAAGTATACCAAAACAACCCGGATGCTACTCGAAGGGGTTATAAGAACGCACCAGGACCCTCTTCTTTTTCCACGATTGATATAAACATAAACACGTGGGGATCATACTGTTCTACAACAATACTTTTGTATGTTATAGCCAGTGTGTAACTGGTGATAAGCCAAGGCCAAAAAAAAAAAAAAGGTGTGTTTCAGGTTACCCGACCCTACCTAGCAAAACAGGGCCGACCCTAGAAATATTTATGCAATTTTGAAAAAAATTCTATATTTTGGGTCATTTGGGGGCTATTTAAGGGTCGATCTGATAGTTCACGAGTCGAGGCGTTCGTCGGCGAGTCGGCATTGTAGTTCGTGAGTTGATTTCTGGGTACTTTTCAGGCTTGAGTAAAAAAATCAAAAAAAAAATCAAAAAAAAATCAAAAAAAAAAAAATCTGACCTACCTACCCTAGATTTTCAGACCATGTAACCTGAAACACACCTTAATTTTTTTGGCCCAAACAGGATGCTCCCTGACTTATCATATCCAGACATCAGTTGGAAGTAACAGGTGGTTGGTTGATTTATTTTAGTAGTGGCTGACACAAGTGACAGTCTGTTATTCTAATATATTATCAGTTTGATAAATATTTACACACATTGTATTTATTCTGTTTATCATTATAGAACCAGAGTGAGAGAGAACCGGCCCGAACTACAGCTGAGACAGGGTTATAATATATATATATATATAGGCCATGGGTGCAGCCATATTCGGAGGTAAGAATTTCAATCAGGTAACAACAGGTGGACGCTGCATAGAATCACCATTGACTAAACCCCTGACTAGTAACATCCTCTTTTGGATTTATAAGAACTGAGGCGTCTTCACTCTGCCGCCTGACTAAACGTGGTGGCACCTCGGAAACACCATGGTCGGAGCCAAGCTGGCCCCACCTCGACCTCTTTCCAGAGAATCATCGCTGGTACCTTCTTCTATCTCCTCACGTCTCTCTCTCTCTCTCTCTCTCTCTCTCTCTCTCTCTCTCTCTCTCTCTCTTCTCTTACTCTTACTCTCTCTTACTCTCTCTATCTCTCTCACTATTTCAATTTATCTATCTCCTCCTTATAATACAGAGAATGCCCCTGGAAACATCAAATACTGATGATGAATCTTTCTTCATTGCAAACAGTTCAGGTTGCCGTGTAAGGGCCTGTGTGGGCGTGAATCATCAATACCTCCTATAATCTTAATGCTGAGGGTGAGCTGAGGGAATAGGAGAACTGCTATTGGTTGAATTATGGACGAAAATAATTCCTTTATCCCCGAGGGTTGTGACAAGGGCTCAGTATTGATATTCCATTAGGAAACAGTCTCGGGACCAGTGCACTAAAACCCAGACCCACCTCATGGTAGTGGTTTAGTTTAGTGGTAAAATCAATTTTGGTATATGTACAATGTTATGGTGCCAAGCCCGCTGCAACGATGAAATATGGTTCCTTGATCAGCTAATCCAATATTATACATTAACTCTTCTATTCGAACAGTCTGTCAATGTACATTGATTAGTTTATCGGCCAGAGAGAGAGACAGAGAGAGAGAGAGAGAGACAGAGACAGAGACAGAGACAGAGACAGAGACAGACAGAGACAGAGACAGAGACAGAGAGAAACAGACAGTCAGAGACAGAAACAGATAGAGACGAGGGTTTGAACACGTGTAAGTAGTATAGTATGTATCGGAACGGGACTATAGTTAACTACTGTTTATTACTCAATCGACCTGCAGCCAATCAGAGGCCTCCATTTGGTCACGTGACCGGAAGTGACCTACTTAGGGGATTAGTGGTGAGGTCACGTGACCTAGTTAGCCAATCAGAGGCCGCCATTTGGTCACGTGACCGGAAGTGAGGTCATATGACCTACTTATGGACCGGAAGTGACGTCATATGACCTACTTAGGGGACCGGAAGTGACCTACTTTAGGATCACGTGACCGGAAGTGACCTGATGAGTCACGTGACCGGAAGTGACGTCACATGACCTAATGGCCAACCGGAAGTGAGTGACCTGATTGAGGATCACGTGACCGGAAGTGACCTGATTGATCACGTGACCAGAAGAAGAAGTGACGTCACGCGACTTAATGAAGAGATGAGCGTCTTTAAGGGGTCACGGGCTTTAAAATGTGATATCTTTTTTTTTTGGAGGAGGAGGAGGAGGAGGAGGAGGAGGAGGAGAAGGAGAGGAGGAGGCGAGTCTCTTATTTTTTTCGGTAAACTAATAAAAAACACTACGATATAAGTTTGTTTTTTTTTTTTCATTTTTTATTGTTTTACGAGCGACTGGAAGTGACTTATTGAACTAGGTAGAAGCGTTCTTTAGAGTGTATAAGGGGGGGGGAGGGGAGGGGAGGGGAGGGGAGGGGGGGAGGGGGGCCCCTTTAAGATGCATGGGGAGGGGGGCGCTTTTAGGATGCATGGGGCGGGTGGTGGGGGGGAGGGGGGGAGGGGGGGGAGGGGGGAGGGGGGCACTCTAGGGGGGTGGGGGGGCACTCTAAGGGGCGTTTGTCTCTTTTAAGAAAAAAAGAAAAGAAAAAGATTTCAATCGAGAGACACGCTTCTTCCTCTCGAGAGGAAGAAGCGTGTCTCTTCGTTTTTTTTTTGTTTATCACGTGCTTCGATGAGGCGATCAGCTGCGACTGGAGGAAGTGACACTTTAAGAGGGCGCGCTTCTTAATTGTTATGATATTTTTTTTTTTTTACTTACTAATAAAGAAGACGTATGAAAATAAAACACAACAATTCACATGTCCGTCGTTCTCGTTGTTTCTTGCTTGATAAAGTCAAGTAATATCGTGATGCCGAGGTCAAACTTTCCCATGTCCTCAGTCAACACTCGAAGGAGTTCAAAAGGTGTACCGCCGGCACCGTCAGCTTCATCTTGCCACATTTTCAACACTCGGAAGGCCCACTCAGCGGGACTTCCTCCGTATTCGCATTCTTCAGCGATCTTATCTAACCTCTCAGGCGACAATTTTAAATGGTCCCCCACCTCTTTCCACCTGCTACCTAGACGTCTGCCGAGGGTGCCCAAGTGCTTATGCATCGCGCGCGAGTCGGGGTTTTCGAAATCCAACCCCTGTCTGTGGAGAAGGGACATCCACTGAGCCAACAGTTCCACGCGTCTAATGCGGGTGAAGACGCGACCGAGCTCTCCCCATCTATGACGATGCGGGGTTTCACCCCACCAGACTCGGAACATCGCCGTACACAGCTCCTCCGGTGTCTTGACACTGCGCTCTACTAGAGCATCCATACGGGCGGCGGTAACTTTTAAGCTACTGCCCAACTCTCTCCAACAGCCGCTCAACTCTTTACCTAGTTGACGAAGCAAGGCGTCGCTATAGGCTAACCGCCGCTGTCCTACCTCTCTGTTCTCCCCATCGGTCTGCCTCGCGCGTCTCACGTCGTCAAGCCGCATTAACTTTTTTTCAGGTGGACAAGGCGGTGAAGGCGAGCTTGAAAGTGGAATAGCTTGAGCCATCTCGTCTCGTCTTGGCGGTGGCGGCGGCGGCGGCGGCGGCGGCGGTGGCGGCGGCGGCGGCGGCGGTGGTGGCGGCGGTGGTGGTAGTAGACGTTACTGTGGTCAGAGGCGATATGTTTTTTTTCCAACAGAAATCAGAGCTTTTTATACAGAGGGAGTTTAATCCCATTTCCAACAGCACTCCAGCTGTGTAGCGACCTGTCCGCATGACGCTTTTTCAGCCGCTCCGCTCCTTAAGAGCTTAGATGACGAGGGGTGTGTCATCGCTATCCGTGGAGACCAGCTGAAAACGGTGTTTCTTCCTCATCCATTAGCCTTACCTCCTACCCCCTACCTGAGGACGTCTCCCTCCCTCTGACATTCATTGTAACAAACGTCAGAGGTCAGGTGAAAATAGGATTTTTTTCATGCACAGCCTTAGTCAGCTGTCACCCCTCCCTATTGAACTAGCCGGCCGCCGCCTGGCCGGCCCGGTCTACTCACCACGGCAGGAGGTGGTGATTTTTGTCTTACACTTAAGTCGCTCACCACATGCACACGCCTCTACTCACAGACAGACACGTTCGTCTTAGGGGGGTCCTGCTTCACGCCACACGCCTCCTGTAGTTTTTTTTGTACACACACTCTAAGCTCGTCACCGTTAATCCTTTATACAGCTAACGCGCGCTGAATGGCTGAACAGGGTGGTAAGCGGCTTAGCTCACGACAGTGGATCCCTCAAAAAAAAAAAAGAGGGGAAAGGGATCCAGCTGAAAACGTCATACCTTATGTCTTTGTGAATGGCCGCCGGTCAGTCGACGGCAGCAACCGCTTAATCCTTTATACAGCTATTAATGCGCGTTGAATTGCTGAACAGGGTGTTAAGCGGCTTAGCTCATGACAGTCGATCTCTCAAAAGGGGGGAAAGGGATCCAGCTGAAAACGTCATGCCTTATGTCTTTTGTTTCTCTTTGTGAATGGCCGCCGGCCAGCCGGCGGCAGCTGAACAGGGTCAGTAAGTAGCTTAGCTCTAGAAGCGAGAAGGCGTATATAAGGGGTCTGGAAACCTCCATTCACTCACTCATTCTTTTGCTGCTCTCTACAGTCACCACCATGAGCAAAAGACAACATCTAGCGTCGTTCAAGAACAAGAAGACTACGCGGAACAGCGCTCGTTTAGCGTCAGTGCCTCCTCTTGCTACTGAACATGAGACTACCGCCGCAGCCGCTTGGTCTTATCACCCTCCCGCTGTAGCGAGCGCTCGCGGCAGTAGTAGTAGTAGTAGCAGTAGTAGTAGCAGTAGTAGTACTAGTAGTAGTAGTAGTAGTAGTAGTAGTAGTAGTACTACTGGTAGTAGTCGTCGTGCTAGCGACGTTGTTACACTCGCGACGGTACACGTTGCTGCTAAGCGCGCTGCCGCTGCTACTGCCGCCCCGCCTGCTGCGGCTGCTGCTGCTGCTGCTGCACCTGCTACCGCTGCGCCTGCTACTGCTGCGCCTGCTGAGGCTGCTGCGCCTGCTACTGTTGCGTCTGCTGCTGCGCCTGCTGCTGCTGCTGCTGCTTCTGCTGCACCTGCTGCTACCGCTACTACTACTGACGACAACGCTCCTGGCACAGCGCAGTACTGGCAACCGGGTTTTTACCTCCCCACTACTGTTGATGACTTTGATGACCTGCCGCACGTTGCACAGCCCCTCTCCTCCACCACTACATCGACTGACGCCCTCGACGCCGCTCGCGCTGAGAGTGACAGCTATTCGGACACTCAGCCCCTAAACCGAGAAGAAGAGGAGGAGGAGGAGGAGGAGGAGCAGCAGCAACAGGGTGAGACAGAGAACGACGCTGACGACGAGGCGTACGAACAACCCGAAGGGAAAGGGGTGGGCGGTACGTTTTTCGGCTTCCCTCTTCGACCTTTCGACCTCACTTCCTCCACTAGTAGCGTCCCGTCCGGTCCGTGGCGACTGCCCTCACCGCCACCTTACGAGGGCGGCGGCGCTTCATCTTCTACCGCTACACTCAGCACCGACGGCGTGTGGCTGCGCTGTTCCAACAACGAGGCCTCGGATACCACCAGCGCTGACGCTGCTCCTGCTATCGGTTCTGCTGCTGATTCAGCTCACGCTGATGGTGTTACTCATCCTGCGGGTGTGAAACGTTCTAAGGTGAGTTCCAGAACAACAAGGCCTAGTAAGAAGAGAAAAATACAAGAAAAAGACTGTCTAGGAGGCCGCGCTACACAAAAGACGGCCAGGTGAAAGAGGCGTCTCTGACCAGAAGCAAGCGAGTGCACTTCACGGCCGACGCGCTGCGCGAGCTCATAGCACGCATCGCCGATATCCGCGCAGTGGTGCGCATACGCGACACAGCGGCCGCGCAAGGAAAACCTAATCACACCCCCTGGTTCGCAGTGCTGGATGAGGAGAGCGAAGTGTACGCAGCTGTGAGCTACTACAGCGGTAAGAACCTCGTCCACGTGCGCAAGTACGAAGGTCCTGACAAAAAACCCACACAGCAGGGAGTGACGCTGTCCGCCAGAGCGCTCAAAGAGTTGGATGACAAAACAGAGATCATTCTGAAATATCTCGGCATAGATTCGGAATGAGAGACGCTCAACGCTCACGCGCGCACACACACACACACAGCGTTTGACGTACGCTGTATGAGACAGACAGACGGATACACAGACAGCAGACAGAAAGATAAATAGATAGATAGATAGACAGATAGATTGATAGATAGATAGATAGTTAGACGGCTAAGTAGTTGGTAACTGAGTGAAAAAAAAACATGACACAGTACGTATGCAAAAAGTGTTTCAAAATGTTTAAAAGACCGTACAACCACGAGAGACACGTAGAAAATTGTAGAGTAGTACCTAAGTTTTGCCCTCTATGCGGCGAAGGCGATTGCCGAAAGATCGCCTGTCGACGCGAATCTCTGGACGGGGTGACCGTCCCTCCGCGCATATGTGCTGTACCGAACGGGGAGGAAACGTTCACGGCGAATTGGCCTGCGATACAAACGGGCGTCAGGATGCACGGGACTCGCGTGAGTGTAACAAACTTCAGGCTACCAACCGGCGAGTTGAGTGACGCTGTAGATACTATGCGTCGCATTCACTTGACACAAAGATTCAGATACAAAGTGGGTTTCTCGGTAGGCTTACTCTTACAACACAGAGAAGACAAGAGCAAACTGCGCTACTTTCACGCCTCCCAGAACAACGCAACTCTCATACAACCGCTCCCTACTATAACTAATTCAGAAACTTTGGAAGAGCTCCTCTCAAAGATGGAAAACACCGTCGCTTGCGAGGAAGTACGGAAACTTTGCGACGCTGACACCAAGTGGCACGTTCTTTTTCCTACCAATTTGAACATTTGCGTTTACATGGGACCGGGGGAATTCCCCATAGGCGGTAGGATCACTCAGGCCGGTCGAGTTGGAAAGAGAAGCGGCGTGTTAGATTTTCCCAACAAGGACAACCTCTGCATCTTCCGCTGCATTTCCTTTCACTTATACAACACCAGCAAGCGCGCTTCAGATTTGTTACGTCAGTTCTGTCCCGCTGCCACACCTGAATCCTTTCCGGGTCTGAACATCCGCGACTTACCCGCGTTAGAGAACTTGTTTGACGTACAGATAGCGGTTTACACCGCGTCGCGTCAAGTGCCGGGGCGGAAGTTGAGAAGACGCGTTACTCTGATCAGACCGCCTTCCAGAACTCTGGCCGCCCGAGGTAAAGTCAACCTACACCTGACGGCGAAAGGCGGTTTGCACGTCTCTCTCGTCACGGACTTCAACGCGTACGCGGGCATATACGAATGTTGCAAGTGTAAGGCGGCGTTCACCACCGAGTTCTTGCTGAAGAGACACAGGAACCAGCTTTCCTCTTGCCGACAAGTCAAGTTGCGCTACGTAGGTGGCATCTACCAAAATTCGAGAACGATTTTCGAAGCGCTAGCAGACTTCTCCATTTTTCCCCCCGACGGACATTCCGGAATCTACCCTTACAAGATCGCCTTCGATTTCGAGGCTTTCTTCAGACCGTGCAAAGAACCGTCGACGGAACACGTGTCCCTGCTGTGGGATCACGTCCCTTTGTCGGCTAGCGTCGCATCCGACTTTCCGGGGTGGGAGGGGCCCGTCTGCTTCGTCAGAGAATCCGACGCAGATTCCGACCCCTTGTTGGACCGAGTTTTAAATCACATAAACGAGAACGCCAAAGTCATCGGAGAAGCTGTGCTAGAACTTTACCGACCGACCTTAGCGAAGTTAGATGCGGCGATAGGTGAAGCTCTCCTGCTGGAGGAGGCGACGTTCACCCCTTCTCCAGGCGGCTTCGCTGCGGCTCAGACCAGACACCCGTTAGTTCAACTGAAGAAGCGTCTTCTGAGATACATCCGTCAAGCTCCAGTCGTGGGCTTCAACTCGGGGCGTTACGACTTGAACCTGATCAAAATACGCCTTCACTCGTTCTTCGCCTCCGGAGACCGAAGAAACCAAGAATTCAGCGTCATAAAGAGAAGCAATCAATACTTGGCGGTTTACACACAGCACACGGTTTTCTTGGACGTAGTCAACTATTTGGCACCCGGTTACAACTACGCGACCTATTTGCGAGCTTTCACCAGGAACGAAGAGAAAGGTCACTTTCCTTACGAATGGATGACGTCTACCAGGAAACTGGCAAACAGAACGCTGCCACCGAGATCGGCTTTCGACAGCGAGCTGACGGGCGTCAAAATGTCCGAATCCGACTACGCCGCATGTCAGAAAGTTTGGTCCGACGAGAAGATGCAAACTATGGAAGACTACTTGATCCACTACAACAACAAAGACGTCAAACCTTTCATAGAAGCTCTGAAAAATCACGCTAAATTTTTCCAAGATCGCGGCATTGACATGTTGAAAGACGGAGTTTCTCTCGCTGGTTTGACTTTACGGTTCCTCTTCCAAAACCTAGAAGACGCGTTCACAACGTTCCCCCAGTTCGACGCCGTCCTCCACGCTCTGATCAAAGAAAATCTAGTCGGCGGTCCTTCCATCATCTTCCATAGATTTCACGAGAAGGGCACCACGCGGATAAGGGAGCACAAGTACGGCGAAGAAGCGAGACCGTGCCAACACATCCTAGGACTAGACGCTAACTCTCTGTACTTGCGCTGCATGAGCGAAGCGCACTGCACGGGCTATTACGCGGTGAGACGGCCCGAGACCGAGTTCAAGCCCGAAATTAGGCAAAGAAACTCTCACAGCGCTTTGGAGTGGTTACGCTTCGTAGAGCACGACCGCGACGTGAAACTGCGCCATGCTTTGAACGGCGGCGAGATGGTTGTAGGCTGTCGGAGAATTCGCGTGGACGGGTTTCACGCGGCCTCTAATACGGTTTTCCAGTTTCACGGGTGTTGGTTCCACGCTCACGAGTGCATACCGTCGCACCGATATCAGTGCGCTTCACTGAGAGAGGAGAGACGCGACAGAACGACCAGAGTAAGCGCTTACTTGAAAGCGCTAGGTCACAAGCTGGTCGTCGTGTGGGAGTGCGAATGGCGAGAGATGAAGCGTCGAGATGAGCGGGTCAAGACCTCCCAACAACGCTGGAAGGTTGACGCTTTGAAAGTGTCTCGAAACGCGATGAGCGAGAGCGACATCCTTTCCGCTGTGAAAGAGGAGAAAATGTTCGGTTTAGTTCAAGTGGACATCACTACGCCGCCTCACCTACGAGACTACTTCGAAGAAATGACCCCCGTTTTCAAGAACGCGACCGTTTCAAAATCGGACATAGGCCCTCACATGTCAGACTTTGCGCAGGAAGAAAAGCTGTTGAACACGCCTCAGAGATGTCTGATAGGGAGTTACCACGGAAAAAATATTCTCTTGGGAACGCCGCTTCTCAAGTGGTATTTAGAGCACGGTTTGATAGTCACCAAAGTGCAGCTGGTGGTAGAATACCTACCTAAAGGCTCCTTTGCCGGTTTCGCGGACGAAGTAACGGCGGCGCGAAGACGTGGCGACGTGAACGAGAACGAGAAAATTCTGTCAGACTGTTACAAGTTAATGGGAAACGCTACGTACGGTAAAACAATCTGCAACAAAGAAAAACACACGGCGGTGAGATACACTGACAGTCGGAAGTTCGAACTATTGGCCAATTCGTGGCGCTTCAAAAAGGCGTCCGAGTTGAGTTCCGATCTGTTTGAAGTCGAACTACAACCGAAAACAGTCAACAACAACCTCCCTATTCAAATAGGGTTCATGGTATACCAGTACGCGAAGTTGAAAATGTTAGAGTTCACATACGACTTCTTGGATAGATTCGTCGATCGGCGCGATTATGCCCTTTGTCAAATGGACACCGACAGTCTTTACATGGCTCTCAGCGGTGACACGTTGGATGACCTAGTCAAACCTCGCCTGAGAGAGACGTACTTCAGAGAGAAACGAAAGTGGCTTCCGACAGCGGTGTGCGACGATCACTTAGAGCTTTTCGTGAAGACAAAAACGGAAAGAGTGCGAGAATGGTGTCCGCCGCCCGGCGGATGTTGTGAGAGACGGTACCTTCACGATCTGAGAACTTCGGGGCTTATGAAAGCGGAGTGGGAAGGTGACGGGATCCTAAGTCTCAACCCTAAGACTTACATTTGCTACGATCGAGTCAGCGACACCGGTGAAAGAAAATCCAAAAAATGGAGTGCAAAAGGCGTACAGAAGAAACAAAACCCTCAGGAACCAGACGACTTCTTGGATGTTCTTCGCCAACGAAAAACTCTCATTGCTGTAAATAGAAACTTCAAAGTGGTGCGAAACAAAATGGTCACCTACACCATAGAGAAAGACGGCGTGCGCTACTTGTATTATAAGCGTCGCGTGCATTCTGACGGTGTGACAACGAGTCCTTTAGAGATATGAAAAAAAAAAAATAAGCGTGTGCATCTTTTCAAAAATAGAGTGTTTATCAAGATTGAAAAAAAAAGAAATAAAAAAAATAAAATAAAATATTGTTGTGTTTTTATTTTCATACGTCTTCTTTTACTAGTAAGTCGCGCAGTCTCTTAAAGCGTCACTCATGTGACGACGTCGCTTCCAGTCACGTGATCCTAAAGACCCTCACTTCCTAAACAAAAAAACTTCTTCTTCCGCTCACGTGATCAATCAAGTCACTTCCGGTCACGTGATCTTCAATGAGGTCACTCACTTCCGGTCGGCCATTAGGTCATGTGACGTCACTTCCGCTCACGTGACTCACCAGGTCACTTCCGGTCACGTGATCCTAAATTAGGTCATATGACGTCACTTCCGGTCCCCTAAGTAGGTCAGTAGGTTACCCAGAATGCACCACTAATCCCCCTAAGTAGGTCACTTCCGGTCACGTGACCAAATGGTGGCCTCTGATTGGCTGCAGGGTTACCCAGAATGCACCACTAATCCCCTAAGTAGGTCACTTCCGGTCACGTGACCAAATGGAGGCCTCTGATTGGCTGCATGTCGATTGAGTAATAAACAGTACTTAACTATAGTCCCGTTCCGATACATACTATACTACTCGTGTAGTAAAGCACTATGCGGCCCTGGATTAAGGCTACCTGTCTGACTGGGAGGTTTTTGACGTCTTTTGTGGTGTAGGACATGTGGTCGTGTCTAAAGGCTTAAGTCACGTGACCATGTCCAAGCTCTATCTTATTTCACTGAATATCGCACTGGCTTTAAACCCAGAGGTTATATCATATAGCAATGGATGAATCTCACATATCGTGTGAGATGACATCCAACTTATATCCCTCAGTAATAGGACAATTCTGTAGACACAAGCATAATTTCGCTCATATTAGATTATAAATCAATTAAAGATTATTTGAACCTTTGTGTCCCCAGACAGAGAGAGACTGGTAACTTATTTTGATATGCATACATAAAGAAGAACATTGAATTGATGAAACTGCACTGTAAAAAATAGATGTACTTTTTACAGATTCACTCTGTAAAATCTAACGCTGATTCACCGTTATTTGGAATACAATGAAGCACCGTAAATATCAGCCATTTCACAGTGGATCCTTGTTAAATGCTAACCTGGTTTGGATTACAATGATTCAACGTAAATTCATCTTCTAATGTCAAATCCCAGAGGGAGCCACATACAGTGGATCTTGCCATAGATAGGTGGCCTGGTTTGTAAGAAGATTTTTCTGGAGAGTGTGAGCCCTTGAAGTGGAGTATACATGTTGAAATAATGGTAATTTTCAATTAATCTATATGTTTAACAATTTGATAATTCAATCTTGTGATAGGTTTGACAAAATACCATGATCACTTGACAATATCCAGAAGAAAGTAGCTGTCTGGATGTATACACCTATTTTGTGGTAATATACTATGCATATATAATCACCTCTGGAAACTCTGCCTTGTATCAATCCTATAAAGTAAAAACCTCTTGTATAGGCCAGGGCTAGTATGCAAGTCAGATCGTCAGTGGTGCGTATAGGATAAGGACAAAGTCAAAGTATGGCTTATCCGTAAGTTTTTAGATGTATGCTACAGTAACTAAAGTCACCATAATCAGACTCCCTGTGAGGCTTATCGAATATTCTCTGTATATGTGAATACTGTGAATCTATTAATGCTGATTTAACGTAAAATTAACGGTGTTTCAACATAAAATGAACAGTGATTCTGTGTAAAATGAACAGTGATTCTGCGTAAAATTAACGGTGACCGTCACCGTTAAAAAAACGGTGAAAGTTATGTCCCAAAAGTTGCCGGTGATTCAACGTCATTTTGACGACATTTTTTTTACAGTGTGAGCCCATCCCAAATGAGTCGCTTCTTGATCATAAGAACTCTATTTATGTGAACTTGATTTTCATCCACTTATATTAGTCCTGGTATTCAGTGCTTTTCCAATTCATTACAATTTCAAGATTAACAACAGTATGGAAATTAATGCTGTTGTGTCATCAAGATATCTTCCTTTTGTGATCTTTTATCAAAGACACCCAGGTATTTGCCTGATTATAAAAAATAGTAGAATAATAGAGTACCGGTAATACATAAGATGCACAGCGGGGTATCTTTATTACCGTAGACTGCACTGTGCATGCTTGAACAGCCGGAGCAGGCTTACACTGTTAAATACGGTGGCCGACAAGGCTCACGCCCAAAAAAACACTGTTATGAAAAAAAAAAAAAATTTCACCTTAAAAAACAGGCGAAAAAAAAAAAATTAATTTTTTTTCACAAATATTTTTTTTTTCATTTTTGAAAAACATGAAAAAAACTTGCTGTCAACTGTCAAGTACGAAAATTGGCGCTGTCAACTGTCAATTTCCGCCATACCGCCCTGCGGCAGAACAGCATGCCGCTGTGTCAAGAGAGGCGGCATTTCATTGGTTGTCGGCGGGGCGTAATGATATGATATACGCAGAACGTAGTTCGCAATTTCCTGCTGTTCGGATGCCCCTTCCCCCTTATTACCTTACTGCAACCTCGATTCATATGTCTTATAATACCGTGCACTTGATCTTACAATACAACTAATACACTTTCTCCAGCTATTTTTCAATTTATTTTGCCCGTGGGATGAAAGCGATGCGGGGCGTCCTGTTTATTATCAGCAGCGGCTGCACGGTCTCAGCTTAAACAAAGTATTCACTTCCGGCGTGAGTGGTGCGATTCCGCGTGGCGTGTACGAGGGACAAGCTTTTGGATCATAACTGCAATCCTTTTCTTGCTGTTCTACCAGCACCTGCAAGACTTTAAAGTAAGTTTCATACACTGTGTTCCACGTAACGTGTGCAGTACTTTATTTTGTATTGAACTATGTGGTAGCCTGTAGCATTTCATGGTTATCCACCCATTATCGCCCGTTATGAAATGAACACGCCTGCTGTTTTCACGCACGTGGTAGTAGTATACACAAGTAACACACTGGCACCCCCATCAGTATTTTCAACACACAGCTTTGTATGCTAATGTGTATTGTTTATTTTTTCTCGGTATATAGACATCATACATCCTGTTTATTTTTCCCATTTCATATACACGGCACATCCCTTTCACTCGCCAGCACATGGCGCATCCTGTTTATTATCGGCAGAATGTACCCGCGATAAAAAATATATCTTTTTGCCTTTCCAGTGGACCACGAGGGAGTGACACGGGGGAAGTGTGTGGAAAGTGGGTGCTTCTGCACTCAATTCTCCTCGCAAAAAGGCACACATTACTGCAACAACTGCGCCCCTCACATGGCCCGTCGCCATGTAAGTATCATACACCTTTCCTATGTTACAAACAGAATAAAGTTTCAGTAATGCAAGTTCATACTGTCATACAGCTGTGTTAACACCTCAATGTACCTTTCCACTGCCACCAAAATATTATCACAATTTTACTACATGTAGTCCTGTTTATTATCGTATATAGTACACACTCCACATCCCTCCCAACAGCCACACTTTTTCCTACTTCCTGTTTCTTGTGTTACGGTAGAAGAGATAAATTTGGCCCAGGTAGTACACACAGGAATATAGTCCATGTCATAGTACTGTATATCCCCTTCACCTACTTATACCATCTTATATTGTAATATTTTTCGTATCTTGTTCTACTGTATTATTTGCCAGACATAATACGTGTATTTTTTTCTGCAGGAGAAAATGGGCCAGTGCAGTATGCCTGAGTGTGAGTGCGGACTATTTACAGTTGTGGAAGGCTGTCACGACTGCATAGATTGTGGCCATGGTGCAGGTTTGCACAAGGTGCCCGATGTACCCAGTAAGTATACCGTATAACACATTATGACCTACATTATTTTCAGGCCTTTTGTCACCCCTCCTTTCCCCTTCTAACATGCCATTTGAAAATTTATTGTCCCATTCCTCTCCTTTTACCATCTGTTTGACACACGCAGTACAACAAAGTGAATCACATGTTACAGGAGCAAAATTGCTGAACGAGATGGAAAAGGTGGGGAAAAAAAGGAAAGTCCTATTGCGGAACATCCCTGCCACGCCTGTAGAGAAGAAGGTTCCGGTGCGCCGGGTTAGTATGAAGCCTACTTTGATACTATATAGGGCTATACAGTACCGTATATACATGCTTTTCATTTTTTCTGTATGTTATATGCCACTTCTATTTTCATGTTAGCATTCTGATACATGTAGACTATTTATAACCCATTTTTCGTATGTACTGTAACCAGGTCCTTTCTCTGATAATGCATTCTTCCATTCTTTCTTTCTCATTCTCTGACAGCTTTTCGAAATAACGCGGGGGGAAAGAGTCAAGGTCCGGGGTGTCTGGGGTAACCGTGCCAAAAAGGACAGGCGTGGAATCCAGACTGTCAGTGTAAGTGTAGCAAACATATTATGACTATTCCCTTTACCATATTTCACATAAACTCATTATAAATAATAAGCTGATGAAATAAACACAACCAGCAAGAAACAAAAGTTTTGTACAATGAACAGAAGTGTTCACTCGACCTTTAGCCCGCATCACTTTTTTTCCATGTTCATCCTTGTGACGCCCGTCGCCAGTGCTGTATATGGGGACAGCAGTCCTGTTTGTCGTCAGCATTTCATACACACATGGCGCGTCCTGTTTATTATTTCTCGTTATTTAGACATTATACATCCTGTTTATTATTGGCATGTGATAGACACGGCACATCCTTTATCCTGCCCAGCGCATGGCGCGTCCTGTTTATTATTTCTAGGTATATAGACATGATACATCCTGTTTATTATTGGCATGTGGTAGACACGGCACATCCGTTATCCTGCCCAGCACATGGCGCGTCCTGTTTATTATCGGCCGAATGTACACGCGATACATCCCCTAATTAGCCGACTCAACGTAGCACAACAAGTTATGTCATGTAACATAATGCAATGCCTGGTGTAATGTAGTACCATCTCACCTTCTTTCTGTGTTTATATTGTACCTGATGGTCACACCGGTGTTCTTCCAGATCGAATTCCAACCGGACGAAGAAGTCACGTTCAAGGGACTTCGTGACCGCTGTGCCCGCGTCTTCGCTATGGTGTCCTACGACACGCTGAGCAAATCTCACTCGGCATTGCTCCTGGGCGGACTAAAAGGGCCGGAGGTCAACAACGATCGGGAGGTCCAAACGTTATTAAAGAACGGAAAGGGGTACTTTGTCCCCACCAAGAAGAACGAGGTGTCCTCTGTAAGCCACTTCTCCCTTCTTCTAATACATACAGCGTACATGAAGTGTTCTGTTCGGCCTTAGCACATAGTATATAGTGGAAATATAATACATTACATCCTTCAATTTTTTGGGTGCTTTTACCATCCAGTCTTCTTACTTTAATCTAAAGTACTACCTGTGCTTTTAATGTAGTAGGAACTGCATTTTAATTTAAGTACCCAAAAATTTTTACAGGAGGAGGAGGACTCTCTGTTGAGTGAGGTAAGGAGGACACACGAGTCGGACACCGAGCGTAGCTTTGATTTACCCCCAGTCAACATTCCGTCTCGCCGAAAGAAAACTGCCACAGAAAATACATAAAATATGTCCTCTTTCCTCATTCTCTATGAAACATATGACGTACTTCGACAGCAAAAATGAGTGTTTTTTCTGTTCCCAACCTGTGCAGGATTTACCCCAAGCGCCAGAAGGTGAGGTGATATAATGTTTGGTTGTGTTCATGTTTTGTCACGTTCAACTCATTTTCCCTGTTCTTTGTTGCAAGTTCCTTTCTCATTGTTCTTTTAATTTGGTAAAGAAACCCGAAAAAAAGTACAAAGAGACACATGAAATAAATTGCTATGTCATAAACTTTACGTCCTTTTTTCTTGTTCAGGCAGAGATATTATAGTACTACATAGCTTTGACTTCCTTTCACGTACATACCTTACAATGCAAGATGAGACAATTTTTCCTGTCTAGATTTTGTTCACCTTTCACTTTGTAGCGAGAAGAAAGATCAGCACGATGGCCCCTCCAGACAACTATGCACAGGAGGAGATCGGGACTGCCGTCACCGCCTTTGCTCTACAATATTTGACGGACACAGACGAAGTGGTCGGGCCCTACATCCCGTGGAAGTCGAGAAACCCGGATCACAACTACCTGCTGGCCAAGCTGGCCAAAGGTACCATAATTTATATGTCTTTTTTTCCCTTTTCCATGACATATCAAGGTCACTCCAAAAAAAAATCTGGTTTCTCATCAACAAGCACTGAAAAAGTTCAGTAGGGCGTTGTTTTTTTTTAATTTTGAATTTTCTTAACGCAGGAGCCAAAATGTATAGGAAAAAAGTAGATTTTCTGCAACAAAATTGCACACTTAATTATTCAAGTGTCTATTTATTTGAAGCTGTTTGAAAATGTTACATATTCCTGCTGTCATACAGCATAACAGAAGTTTTATTTTGTATCAGGGGAAACGGACATATATAAAATCGAGATGCACTTGGAAGATGGTGTTAGAGTCCCCCGGTCCGTCGCCCAGGATAACGCGTGGCCGGATATGGCTGAGGACGAAGGTAGGAAGATTTACACCTCTACAGTGAAATCTCGATATGAGGAGGACGGTAATAAGGAGCAGACTGTTTTAAGCAGCAGATTTGCTATGCCAAGATTTTTTCTCTACATTTCTATAGTAATAATACCTCATTAGAACATGCTTTTCTAGACAAAAATGGTTTAGGAGGAGCAGAATTTTTCGTTCATGAATAACTTGTTCGGCTGTTCATTCATTTCATTGAGAAAAAAGTTCCCATTCCGATGAAGTGGGTGATGGTGTGTGTGTACAGGACCCCCACCCCCTGTATACACAGATGCAACCGGCATTGCTATCCTATGTTAAATACTTTATTTTACCCACAGCAACATGTTGGAATTCTCCCTTCTGTATCATGCCCTGTAACCCAGTGGGCACAGGAGGTTAAACAAAGATGGATAAATGTTTACCAATCTTTATTCAATGTTGATTCAACAATTATTCAACCTTGCTTATATTTGAAATGGCCCCTGTTTCTCTTTTTATAGCACAATTTCTATTCTTTTCTTGTAACAGGTATGACCCTGTTATGGCAGTCGCCATATCAGGTATACACAACATTGGAGACGACCTACATAGGGGTGGTGGCGTATCCCTTCCTGAGCAAGGACCTGGTATACGAATGGTTTGCCTTGGAGGAGGGGGAGGAGCGCTTCCTGGGCTTGACGGACCCCTTCGTGTTGGTCCCCCCCGGACGCTACACCTGTAAGCTCAGCTATATGGGGGAGGATGAGGTTGTGTTGCAGGGGTACATCAGCCGGGTGAACGTGCTGAAGTGCTCAAATCTCTTCCAAGGTGAGACGCTGTAAGGTGTTTACAATGTAGCATAGTACTGTGTTATATAATATAAATTTTATTTTTACTTGATACTAGAAGGATAAAGTTAATCTTTTCCTTCTTTCTTTTAGTGGCCAAAATTAAAATAATAGAACCGAGATGGAGAGACAGTACACTTTATACCTATCATACAAGCTGTGTTCACTTTTTTTATTTTTCAGAGTCCGGACTGCAGTTCATAGAACAAAAAGACTACACGGTCCACTACGCGAGCAAAATCGGGGGAGGCAACTTTGGAGCGGTGTACCGAGGTGATTATTATGGACCAGTTGCTGTAAAAACCATCAAGACGAGTCACTCGGTCGACATATTCTTGGCAGAGATAAACATTGCAGGGTGAGTAGGAGAAGAAACCAGTTTGTTCACTGTTCTTTTCTCCCCGCTGTGTCATACGAAAGAAACTGAATAACAAAGATATACCCGCGCTTTCCATTGTGTTCCACCTTTCATACCATATGCATGTTACTTGTCCTTTACAAAACTAACCCCTTTTCTTTACCATACAGAAAGATGCGTCACCGCAATCTTATTCGACTGCTTGCCGTATGCCAGCTCGAAGATGAAATACATATCGTGATGGAGTTGTGCAACGGCAGAAATCTCGCTCGCATCTACGAGAAAATGCGCAAAATGAACACCATCAAGGCCAAAGTGAGTACCATATTTCAAGTGACACTGCACTTTCCGCACTGTCGCAATGATATGGCTTGTCCCGCCTTATATGGTTCATTGCGCGTCCTGTTTATTATTTGTCGGCAACATGTAGTCACGATACATCCCTTTACGTACTAAGTACATGGGTTGTCCTGTTTATTATTTTTCGGCAGCATGTAGTCACGATACATCCTTTTACGTACCAAGTACATGGGTCGTCCTGTTTATTATTTGTCGGCAACATGTAGTCACGATACATCCCTTTACGTACTAAGTACATGGGTTGTCCTGTTTATTATTTTTCGGCAGCATGTAGTCACGATACATCCTTTTACGTACCAAGTACATGGGTCGTCCTGCTTATTATTTGTCGGCAACATGTAGTCACGATACATCCCTTTACGTACTAAGTACATGGGTTGTCCTGTTTATTATTTTTCGGCAGCATGTAGTCACGATACATCCTTTTACGTACCAAGTACATGGGTCGTCCTGTTTATTATTTTTCGGCAGCATGTGGAGAGGGAAACAGCAGTGTGCCAACTACATTAGAAGTCGTCCTGATTTGCGGCTGGATGTAGTACTCTGTGTAACCCTAATGACAGGAGCTGATTCTCTCTCATTCTCACAGGAGGAAGTGCTCAAATTAGACGACAGCATGTTCGTCTTGCAGCAGCTCTGCCTCGCTCTGAACTACCTACACAGCATCCCCGTCGTTCACTCCGACGTTAAACCAGGGAATATCATGATATCCCCCAACTACGAGGTGAAGCTGCTCGACTTTAGTATCGCCCGCATAAAGCAGAGCGCTCGTGAGGAGCGCACCTATGCGACAAACTTCGGGGGCGGGCCGGGAGCGGGTACCTTCTCGTACATGGCCCCCGAAGTGTACAACGGTTCGAAAGTGAAGAGGCAAACCTCTGTAGACGTCTACGCAACCGCCTTAATAATTGTAGAAAATGCGAACAACGGAGCACTGAACTATCCCAAGATGCAACACGTGAAAGATGCCATGACGTCTGAAGGCCTTCCGAAAGGAATTAAGAAGGTGGCCCCTACCCTCCTACCCGTCACACAGATGGCTCTCAGCTGGAAGCCAGAGGAGCGGCCGGAAGCCAAGGAATTGGGGAAAGTAATAGGTTCTCTCTTCGACGAGGAGGCCTACTACGGGCAGAAGCCAGCGTGGTGAAGCGTAAGATAGACTACTGTATTCAGTGAGGGCAGGAAAAATTATGTGCATTTGTCTACTGTTCCATGACACTTTATTAGTTACATACAGAAGTGAACCATTTCATAAAAATAATATAGTCAAATCATGATACAATTGGGAATTTTTTTTGTACAATATCACATGCTCGGTCTACTTTTATTTACATTGCATCGACATGTGCTACACGTTATATGATTATACCATCGGAAACTTTTTTTTTCTATTTCACATGCTCTCTGTACTTTTATTTACATTGCATCGACATGTTCTACACATTATATTTAACGATCACACAAAGCTAGAAAAATGGCTTGGGCATTCTGCATGCACAACACCATGTTGTTCTGGTTCAGGAATTCGTCTGCCTCTGCCCTAAACTGTGCCGGTACAATGTCTTCAAAGTGGTCTGCTATCTCATGGTACTCTGCCGCGAATTCCATGTCATCTGCCGCCTCAACACCGTAATGATACCCACACTGCTCGCCCCCTGTCAAATTTTAAATAAAAAAAAAAATTACATATATCACATGTCCAATTATTTGGTGACAAACAGTTCAACGGCCGAGCACATACAGAGGTCAAATAGCTTAACAATATGGGAAGGGAAACAGAGAAATTCATGTATACGGGCTTACCGAAAAGATCAGGATGGTTATACATGTCGTCTGGACATCCTCCACACGGCAGACTCACACCTTTCTGTTGGCGAATCTTGTGAAGGTTCCAGTCACGAATGTAGTCGTCCACCTGCCGCTTTACCAATGGGAGGTAGACGTAGATGAACGCGTCTCTGTGCAGGTGAAACAAAGCATGGGTGCGTTACACAAAATGAAATACATACACAAAGACACACTCATTTAAGTCTGTTGGCCGGGTTATTTCACCATTTGACCTTGGGCCGTATTTCACGAGGCCATACGCCGAGCGAAATGTGGCACACCGGTCAACAGACTTGAAATGAGTGTGCCTTTGTGTTAATTTTTTATCATTTTCGATTTAAAATACGAAAATTATGATGGGGGGGGGGCCTATAATAGCCTAATTATATCCCCTTCAAATGTAAATTAAGCACCATTTTGATGACGTCACAGGGCCGTATTACGGCCATTGGTTTTTTCACGGGTTCACGGGTGGGTGAAATACAGCGTTGTTTGGTTTAGTCAATGGGACTGCTGTTTTTCATTAAAAAATTAAACTCTTTTCTTTGATACATAAAAGACATGCTGTTTCATATTTTTGCGTGGTAATATACAAGTTTTATACCGGTTTTCTTGTACGTCGACAGGCAGCCCATCTCGCAACATTTGTGTAAACTGCTGGTGTAGGCCATACGTGACATGCCTGTACATGCCGGACCAAAAGCACTCGATTTTCTGTAGAAATAACACAAGAGAGGCACAGTATAATAGTTAGGAAGGAACATGTTGTAGACATTGATATTATTTTTTTTCCTGCCCTTACGCTATATAAAGTGGGAAAAACAATTTACTTGGTTCAATTTGGACTTGTCCACCACTGCCGGTCGCTCCGACGCTACGTCCGTCCCATTACGCCTCAGGAACATCTGCAATTCTATGCTGAGCGTGTTCTCCGTACCCGGGTCGAACCTTGCTCTGTTCGGCACAACTGTTTAAAAGAAGAAAAATAAAACCTTGCATTAGGTTTCATCCGGTTTCCCATGTTTCCCTGTGTTACAGTATAACATGTATTTTGTGTGTACGGGTCAAGTGTTATGGCGGACACACAGTGAACATAATATTGTAAGGAAAAGTATACATACCTTCCAACTTCTGTATGGTGTCCGCAAATAGTTTCACCACGAAGTTTGGATTTTTGTTAGTCGTATATGTTGTGCACCACAGCACCCTCCGTGAAAAGCAGTCTATCGCTCCGTGTATATAAATCCCATACGTAGCCAGTTTGTCATGGCCATCGATTGACCAGCAGTCATTGGGCCCCTGTAAAAAAGGGATGGAACTTTGTATTATAACGTACATTTACATGTCATAGCAAAAAATGGAACGTTCTATGTTATTCCCATGTCATATTATGTTAGCTATACTGTACATACCGGTGACTGAAAGATGCGCCGTACAAACTTCTTTCCCTTCCTCCTCTCCCCGGCTTCCGGGTCCAGCACCCTGGCCGCTGCCATGACATCGTCCCTATTTGGAAAGAATTTATTTTTTCACTCACTCTGTTATTTAATATTCTGCGGTGTACACTACACAGTATTGCACCAAGCATCCCGCGGTAGACACGATACAGTCCACCGATTTTATGATTCATACGGTATAACAAAGGGTTCTGGAGATGTAGGTTGGTATATGGACGAAAATAATATTTCGAAGCAGCACGCCAAAGTTGGGAGAAATACCTTTTTATTGCCACGTTGAATTTGTCTCTGATAATCCTTGTCACGCGTCTGTAGCCTGCTGTCTCCTGACACTTCTCCTGAGCATTCTATGGTTATACCGGAAATAATATTCATATACTTGGTTTAGTGTTAACAGTATTAATAAAACAGCATGACATAGTACTACATGACGTCATGACAAATTAATATTGTGATATAAGTTTGCTCTGTTTATTTGTGCTATGCTCAGGTAGGAAAAGGATATGGATGAAAAGGAATACAGTTGACTGTAATGTTACACACCTGCACTAGATTTAGGACGGTTTCCGGCTCCAGCGGTACTGTCCTGGTGATGCCAAACTGTTTTAGCCGCCTTTTCAAAGTACTGAGGCTGGCAATTGGGAAAAAAAGAAATAAAGATTGACTGCTTGCCACTTGACTATTTTTCCTTCAATTTTTAAGAGAAATAAAGCTTGAATTGGTCACCAAATTGTTGAAAATATTGGCATCAATATGTCGTAATAGTAGATAATTCTGGAAATTATGTAAAGGCATTAGAGCATTTCTTTAGGTATAGGAGTATAAGCCTGCCCCGAGTATAAGCCTGCCCCGTGTATAAGCCGGGTCAGTTTGCCACTTAGTACTTGTAGAAGCCCGGGCTTATACACGGGGAAATACGGTACTTGGAAAAGTGTAGAGGTGTGGAGAAGCCAGCTGTACATGTAATGAAAATGAATGGAGCAGTGTTCTCCTAAAGCTATACCTGAAGGACAGCCCAAACTGTCTGAGGTATCGTAGGATCATCTCGTTGCTTTTCCCCAGCAGCACCAATTTGGACAGTATGTCTGGCAGTAGCTCTGTGCAATAATGGAAGGAGAAACAGTTGTATTATTGCACAGTAATGTAGGAAGTATATTTCAGGAAGTCATATGATGAAAAGGCAGGATAGTAGGCGGTGTAACTGTGATATACTACCTTGTGTCGTGTTGTGCTCTGTGTCAAGGTGGCCACACTCTACGCACTGCATTATCCCCACCACTATCTCCAGCCTTTTACACGGGCATCTTTTGCAACTTCTGTGGAACAATTCCTCGTACTCCATTTTGCTGGTACTTCTGAAAAGGGAAAGAAAAGATATTTGATTGCACCCGATATATCGATACATATGCAGCACACGATAATAAACAGGATCCTGTTTATTATCGTCCAAGCGTATATGAAATCCCGTTTATTATCATCCGGACATACAATTGAACGGGACGATAATAAACAGGATTCGGTCTGGTTATGTTGCCGGAAAGACGAGCGCGGCGGTGGAAACTACACACTGTGACATAGCAATCGCTGTAGACACGACATAACCTCATCGAACAGTGTGCCCGGTAGACACGAGACATACTGCAAAGTGCTGCCATCTAGCGGAGTGCTTCCGAACGAAGGGATGGGAGCGACCTCTACATCGTATAGCAATAACTACGCAGGAGCGCCATTCGGTCAACAATACGTTTCACGGTAACATTATGCCTTTCTTACACTTATTACCGAAAACATGAATGAATCAGGTAGGAAAGATGCTGTACAATGTGTATACATATGTCAGGAAGCAGAAATCCGGCATGCCATGCTGTGTTGAACGTATAGGGGGCTGGGTATGAGGTATGTCGACGGGATTAGCCTAATGTGCTGGTGCTTCTCGTGTCTACATTATACGGCTGTCTCGTATCTAAAAAAGGTGGGATGTTTCTGGTCTACTGTGGGGGTCTCTCTTGTCTACCGCATCAGACCTATAATGTTATAAGGCTGTCTCGTATCTAAAAAAAGGTGGGATGTTTCTTGTCTACTGTGGGGGTCTCTCTTGTCTACCGCATCAGACGTATAATGTTATAAGGCTGTCTCGTATCTAAAAAAGGTGGGATGTTTCTTGTCTACTGTGGGGGTCTCTCTTGTCTACCGCATCAGACCTAGAAAGTAAACTATTATAAAACTGTCTGTCAGGGAGTGCTCATTTGGTATGGCCGGGGGGGGGGGGGGGAGCATGTGAGGGGGGGCATTTTTTTTAGGGGTATTGACAGGGGAGGGCCTTTTCTTTTTTACCCATTTTTTTTTTGGGGGGGGCCTTTTTTGCGGGGGTATTCCTAAACACCAATATTGTTTCTCATGCACTACTTGGGGGGGGGGGGGGGGGTGCACCGTATTTCATACAGGAAGGATAACATGGTGTCTTTTTTTCTGTTTAACACAGATGCCCAGGAAAAACCCTCAGTTGGAAGAGGTGAAGCAGGCCAACCGGGCGGACCACAGGAAGTGGTTAGAAAAGAACAAGCAGGAGTGGCCAGAGTTGCACAAGGCCAACAGGGCGGCTGCAAATGCTGTGAGTATAAAGGGGCCGTGGAGGCGGATGGGGGGGGGGGGGAGTGAGGGTGGAAATGGCAAGACAAGTATGGAATGTAGGGTAAATGTGGGTGACGTGCTGAATGTTGAAAAATCCCCCCCCCCCCCCCCCGCGAAGGCACAACGTTTTCCTTGTTACACATTTTTCATTGGGTGTGCTGTATATATTTTTTTTTCTCTGATTATTTTTTAAACTTTTTTTTTTCAAACGCACACTAAGTAGTGGTAAAGGACAGAGCACTTGACATGTGAGGAACCTTTGGGTAACATGGTCGGTATGTCACCGATGTTACCCACGTTTACCATACTGGAAAGGGGGTGGGGGGAAAGTATGTTCAAAAAAAATAAACAGATGAGTGTATTGTATGATTTGTCTTTCTTTCTTAAGAAATACGAGGCTACACGCCCCTACTCAGAACTGAAGGGAGAGAAGAAAGCACGCGTGCTGCTCTCCAAAAAGCTGAGTGCGGCCAAGGCAAGGGGGAAGCTCACAGAAGAAAAAGGTAAATTTCTTTGTTTTTCTCTATATATTTAGGGGCCGTGTACCCCTACACTGCATGTAAGGAGTGTGGTGTGCCCAAAAAAAAAGGATTTGTCCCATATGTGGGTTACACTGCCTTACGTCAGGATGAATGTTGTCTACAGTATGGGGTGGAGAAAGCATGTATCATGTGCTCCACTCACCGGGGAGTAAATGGCAGGAGTGGGGGACTGTATTAAATGAAGCCTCAAAAAAAAGTATCTGTGTCCTGTGGCGCAGGGCCAGTGTGATGTGAAGTTGGCATACAAAATTACACTGACTGGGTAAATGGGAAGATATATGTTGTTTCAGCTCGGGAGATGAAGGAACAGTTCCTGCGCGATTTCCCAGGGGCGGTGCTGAAAGGCTACAACGATGCAACGGAGGAACAGTCCGAGCAATCAACGGAACAGGAAGTCCAAGCAGAAGAGCTGACAGGAGAGGAACAGTCTGAGGAATCTACGGAAGTGGAAGTGCAAGCAGGAAACGTGACAGGACAGGAGGCTGTACCGGGTGCCACTGAGGCACAGAACACAGAGGGAGAGGAAGCAGAACAGCAGACAGGAGAGGGTTTGGGTCAGCGACACACCGAACAGGCCGTGAACTCTCCTCCCACTGTACCTCAGCCCGAGGAAGAGGATGCCCCCAGCTTACCGTATGGGAAGCCAGGTCTCTAGTCGGTGAGTAATTGAACATTTAGCATACGCCTATTGAAAAGTTTTAAAATTATTTTTTGGGCAAATCAATTTTCACACTACACACCGCTGAGCGCTGGTCTTTTATAATTGATACATAGTAATATGCGCCATACTATATACATGATATTCCCACCTAATGGCATTCCTTTTTTTGTTTTAAAACCCTATGTTAGGTACCAAAACTGTATAGGAAAGATATGTACGAAATGGCCCGTCTCGTGTCTACATGTATATATTAAAAGGAAATTTAACCTGAGCCAAAATGTGCTGTCTCATTCCCTGTACTTATGCTACAACTACAAAAAATATTTTTACACTATAGCAAATAAGTACCATCAGCCAGTTTCCTGGATTAAAATGGAGAATACATGAAATTTATTTCCCACAGAACCCGCAGCAACAAGAAAGAGAACAGCACTGGGTCCGCCTTCTGCACCCCCCCCCCCGCACAGAAGATCAGACAGACTACAGAAGAAAAAATGTGTCAAATCCTTCCCCCTACCACTTAGTACAATGGCCCAAGTAGAGGAAAGAAATGCTGCAACACTGAAGAAGGCACCACGTTCACCCTCGCCCACTAAAAGCCCTGCCGCACGGTTCGCAAAAGGTCTCAAACTGTCCAAAATTTGAAGAAAGGGATTTTTTTTTTCTCTACCTTATGTAGATAAATACATAAAAGAGAGAGAGAGACAAGTTAAGAAATAAAACGCCTTACTTTTTTATTTGACAGCATTGTGATGATAAACAATCCGTTCAAGTCATGCGGCCTTATTTCAACGTTATACGGGTTAGGTATAAAATAATATACCGTGATGCCAAATTAAAAGACCAACTATGTCATAGCGTGAAGAATATGTTACTGTCCAAAACATTACCATGGTATCATACATTTGTTATAGCATAAAAACTAAGTACCGGTATCCTGTGTCCTGTTTATTACCCCTGTTCATTAAACTCGTATATGATGAAAACTAAGATCTTTCCTACTGTATGAAAACATACATGAACACACAATGATGTAAATACCATGCAAAAAGATAATACAAATAACAAGAAACTCTATAGTACTCATTGCCTGTATACATATATGAGTGCATTTTTATGTAAAAGGGGGACCTAATGTGAAGACATTCGTGCCATTCTTGGCGGGCTGACACTCAAGCGAAAAGGCTTTGTAGATAGGTCACTTTAGCATTTTTATGTATAATATTATACTCACAGCTATAGTACCAGATGTCCTAACTTTAAATAGTCACAGCGAGTGAAATACCCAGTAGAACACTACATGAGAATGGGAATGCATCACCCAAATACTGATGATATCATAGAAAATCACAAACATGCTGTATATATTACCGCATTCAGACGCACAACATTAAAAAATATGACATATAGCCTCAAATAGACCGCCTGTGTAGTGGTTACCCAAGCCCGTTGCTGCAGCTCCCGGTGGGTGAGGGTCAGTGAGGCCCCCCCCCCCTGTGTCCTCTGCACCCCTGCGCCTTTTTGTACATGACACACCTGGGATAAAACCAAACCCCTCTGAAATACCACATAAAGTTCCCAATCGTATCTGAATTGTCATTGTCATTACTGTATATGCATGTCTGAATGATATTCTTTCATCAAAATCAATAATATATGGATATACAATATGTTAGGTTTTTGGGCCGAGCTACTTAATAAAAGCGAACGCAATAAATTAACAAATTCTTCTATTTCCCCTCATTCTGCCTCTGTATCTTCATCATGACCGACAGTGCTGCTGTGCGCAGCATTTCCTCCTCCGCGTTCCGCGTTCTGTAAAGAAAATACACAAACGGTTTGCACTAAAAATAAATAGAAATGAAAGGACAGGAAGATACTAAAGGAAAAGGATGACATTACATGGAAACAGGACTTGGTACAGGACACCACTTGAGATGTGCATCACGAATTACACTACATGTCTGCTACATTACATACTACATTTTCGGTATAGCAAAGCGTTAAAACAATACATACCGTGTGCCCACTGCCCCCTCCTCCTCAGAGCTGGTTGAGTTGTCCTGTTGACTTGGCACAAAGTCAGGGTCCGGGGTCCCCGGCTCTGAAACACAGGAAGAGGAGGACCCAGGACTGCTGGCTGTCATGGGGGTGTCGCGTTCCTCCTGCTCCGTGTCCCCCTCTTGCTGGTCGGTGTGACCCTGGCTCACAGGGCTGGTGGCAGTGGCCTGGGACCCGCCCCCCTCCTGCTCGCTGTCCTCCTGTTCCTCCTGACTGTCACCCTCCGTGACAGGGCTGGTGGCAGTGACCGGGGACCCGCCCACCTCCTGCTCGCTCTGCTCCTCGTCCTCCTGACAGTCACGCTGGGTGACAGGGCTGGTGGCAGTTGCCGGGGACCCGCCCCCCTCCTGCTCGCTGTCCGGCTCTCCCTCTGTTTTGAAAAAGGAAAGATCAAAAGTGTTTAGCGGATAATAAACAGGACACTGGATACCGGTACTGAAGGATGTCTACTGTCTACATTAAGCCCATTATATACCGTACTACTTGTACAGTTTGTGATGGGAGGCATCTGTTGTGTGTAACTAGCATCAATAATAAACAGGACGGGCCATGCTCCTGGTATATTGAAGGATTACTCTGGTCTACATACTACCGACAATAAACAGGACTACTGCTATACTGGGTGGAAAGAGGAATATATCGTGTCTATGCTTCCCCGAAAATAAACAGGACACGCCATGCCGACGGTACAGGGAAGGATACCTGCTGTATTATTCCCGCCAACAACTAACAGGACTACGCTAAACAGCATGGCCAACAGTGATATGGTAGTACTAGTGAGTAGTGTACGTACCTTCAGCGCACTCCTGGCTAAAGAAGGTAGACAGGTCGGGACAGGGCCCGGGAAGAGGGGTGGAGTGAACAGCGGGGGAGTGCTGTTGTGCCACGTGTACCTCGGCTATAGATAAAATAAATTACATTGTAATGAGGGAAAGAAAAAATTTTTTGCTTTGTGAACAGGATGTGGGAGGTAGGGATTATATCTCATACACCATTCCTTTATCCAAAACTGTTTCCCACCCCGTATGTAGAGCGTGCAGAGAACTTTTTATATGATACTGATATATATAGGGAATTTTGATTTTGTTCTGCCGTACTTACAGTGCAATGTCTGGAAAACCCCACCGTGTGAAGCTGATGGGATATCGTTGAAGGTGGGAGGGTTCTCCAGTGACCACCGAGTGACAGGGCTGGTGGCAGTGGCCGGGGACCCGCCCCCCTCCTGCTCGCTCTGCTGCTCGTCCTCCTGACAGTCACGCTGGGTGACAGGGCTGGTGGCAGTTGCCGGGGACCCGCCCCCCTCCTGCTCGCTGTCCGGCTCTCCCTCTGTTTTGAAAAAGGAAAGATAAAAACTGTTACATATGTGGTGTACATTTAGCCGATAATAAACAGGACACTGGATACCGGTACTGAAGGATGTCTCCTGTCTACATTAAGCCCATTATATACCGTACTACTTGTACAGTTTGTGATGGGAGGCATCTGTTGGGGGGACAACTGAACCATGTGATAAAGGTATAGCCCACCCGTGTTTAAATATGTATGCCTCCCTTGTTTACTCCTACCGTAAATCTACCGGTATGTCTCCTGTGTACAAGGAAGTACATGGGTAAAAGATGCGTTACATGTGTACTGTATGATTTACTTTTCCCAACGTAGCGTGCACAGCGTAATGACTGGAATATAGTAGAAACAATAAGGCTTACCTTGCTCAAGATCTGACGGGGTGGAGGGTCCTGCAATGCTCTGGACTTGCTGCGCCGCAGCCTCAGCCCGGTACTGCCTATGAAGCCTGTTGTTTAGATCCTGGGCGTGAGCCCACGCATCGGTCCCTGGTAGCGGCCGGTATTTCTGTGGATAAATAATGTACCAAAAAATAGGGTTAAATTGAATATATTGTAAAGGGAGTTAATTTCTTCCACTGGCATGAAACAAAAAATTATATGTATGCATTTGAAGTTGTTTCTTTCCCAGTTTAAACGTCACCTAAAGTCACCCAGGATATTGGCTCATTTGGGTTTAAAAAATATTTGGATGGGGGGACAGCCCTACTGTGTGGGTATGAGGGATAGGATGCATAATTTACATATGAAAAAGCTTTGGTGAAAAAATGCTATAGCTTAAAAGGTTCCCCAAAGCGGGGTGTGTTTGGCACGTTTTAAACCTTTTGAATTTCTTCGTTGGCACACATTTTTTCATTTAATATCCCTCCATTCTCAAAATATGTTAAAAAATCATTATGATAAAGGATTGATATTAATAAAATTTGATTATAACAATCTGTGTTATTCAAGTGTAATAGAAAGTTGCAGGGTATGTTGCAGCACATTTTTATATATCAGATAAAGTTGTCCACATTTTAAAACGAAAAGCCCCAAAGAAGAGATACAAACGCATTATAATAAGCATATATTTTTTTCTTGTTTCTTTAATATATACCAAAAAGGAGTGTAAATATCTTTAATTTTGTCGGAACATATTTTCCTCATATATTATGTTACTGAAATGCCCACATGAAAATTGCCATAATGGTTGTACGTACTGCTGCCTGCTTTTTGTGGTATTCTCTGGCTTCTGCCGCTGCCGCCGGACCCTTTTTGAACTTCTTCGAGTAGTATCTTTTTGAATTGGCCCTGTGCCTTGTATCGTCATATATGATGCGGTCTGCGGGCAGAAGGTGCTGTGAGTGAGGTTTGACTCTGGCAACCCAGTCGTCCAGCTCTTGCTGGGTGCAGCCAGACTGCGGGGCAATTAACGGGGTTTCATATGGAAGAGACATCTGCAATATGAAAATATTTGCGTCACATTGTGGAATATTCACATGATTCGTATGAGTGTCCTGTTTAATATTGCCATCCTGTTTATTATCACCATCCTGTTTATTGTCGACGTCCTGTTTATTATCCACGAAGGCGTGCGCTCGGAAAGTGGCCACACGATTAATTTAGAGCTAAGACATGCTTTGTACTTAATACAGTAGATAGTAACGATGTAGTTGAGCCATATTCTACACTTTATCCGTTTGATTCTAGCTTATTTCATCTGTAATACAATAAAACAATGCAGAAAGACCGTACGTGAAGACTTACCTTGTTTTGACCGGAAGTAGAATAGGGATGTGTCGCCGCCTAGCGTGAAACGTTATGGTACGGAAATAAACCGCCAGATGGCAGCAGGTCGGCGCGGTATCGGGCGGTATGCGTTATTGCACGTATAATGCCTGCTCACTATACCGTCATGTATATTTAACGTGACAGAACACCGTACAATACAGTAAACATGAGACATTTCACATAGTATTGTATTACATAGCGTACAGTACAAGAAGGAGTATGAACAAATTGTGACTTACCGCGTGCTCTACTGCAGAAGGAATGGCATACCCTGGGTATTGTTTAACTTGAGGACAGTGCGTTCGTTTAATATGAAGAAAAAGTAGTACCGCCCCCGGACCAATGGGAGGCTGTATAACAAAGTATACATGGCGCAGGGCGGTATGGCGGAAATTGACAGTTGACAGCGCCAATTTTCGTACTTGACAGTTGACAGCAAGTTTTTTTCATGTTTTTCAAAAATGAAAAAAAAAATATTTGTGAAAAAAAATTAAATTTTTTTTTTTCGCCTGTTTTTTAAGGTGAATTTTTTTTTTTTTTTCATAACAGTGTTTTTTTGGGCGTGAGCCTTGTCGGCCACCGTAGTTAAAAGTTGGTTGCCATTTTTGTAGGTGTACAGTAGATTTTAATGTAGGTGTACAGTTTGTTGTATGTAAACAGTAGAATCAACTGGAAATCTGTAGTATATTCTTTCTACTGTAAATCGATTCTACGGTAGATTCTCCCGTAGATCAAAATTAGATTCTACTGTGGACCTACACTAACTATTTACAGTGTACATAATTATGAGGTTCTCCGTAAAGCCCGCACCTGACTTTGGGAAAATCCTATAACCCGCACATTGGGTCTGAAATCGCCATTTTAGTACTATACTCTACTTCCAAAAAACGTATTAGCCGCACTTAGACCTCGCGGCTATTGTATAACCCGCAATGGAGGTTTGGTTCGCGTATAACGCGCGGGTTATACATGGGAAATCATGGTATTGTGGAATATCCATAGTTGGCTCACATCATTATTATTGTGAACTGTACTGTGAGCGACAGGTCTAAGGGACCTTTACCAAGACAAAGGACCAGAAATGTCAGACCTTATTGGACCACTTCTGTTTGCATTCTAGATTAACCCTTTAAGGACAAGTGTCGCTAAAAGATGACATTGCTTGTCATGATGCACCGATGCAGCACCAGTGAGTAACTCGTCGGTGCTGCATTGGTGCATCATGTTGACCCTTTGGGAGTGTCTCAACCTGATAGAGTTGGCATGATGCTTGAATGCAGCACTGGTGAGTTACGTCCCAATGGCTGCATCCATGCATCATGACGACCAAGGCTATGGTGCATTAAGACATTATGACGTCCATAAAGGGTTAACCCTCCAGCGGCAGCATAGTGCTTTAATGCACTACCACGCCCCCTTTGGTGTCATTATGCATGGATGTAACCCTGGTGAGTAACTCGCCAGTGCTGCATTCATGCATCATGCCGAGCCTACAGCATTGCCACACTCCTAAGGATCAGCATGATGCAGTCCAATTAATCGATGGTGCTGCATTGGTGCATCATGACAAAAACTTAAAATGAAACTTAAGGCATCATATTGTTCTTAAAGGTATGAGAGCAGCCACGATCAAAGACTCAGCCTATCCCGAGAAAGGTATATCAGGCTACTTAGACTCATGTGACCTATTGTCTATACTAGAGGGACAAGTACTTTTTAGAATAGGTGCATGAATGAATACCACTTTATGCTTATTGTTTCCTCAAATACATTGTACAAACAAAATTCAAGAGCGAAGGCTATATCCTGCTAGTATTTGCAGCGAAGGCCTTTGAACAATAATAGAGATAGTTATAGTATATTGTGTAATAGTTAAATAGACAATATTTTGACCTATGAATCATCTTATTAAAATAATTTGGAGAGATGTTTTCTATTGATATGTCCTTGTTATCATAGAATAAAATGCTTTAAATCAATCAAATTATAGGCTGAAAGTCTCTCTCTCTCTCTCTCTCTCCCTCCCCCCTCTCTCTCTCTCTCTCTCTCTCTCTCTCTCTCTCTCTCTCTCTCCTCTCTCTCTCTCTCTCTCTCTCTCTCTCTCTCTCTCTCTCTCTCTTTCTATATATATATATATATATATATATATATATATATATATATATATATATATATATATATATAATATATATGTATATGATGTACACCTACTATGCCAACTACTCTTTTCTATAAGAAGTGACCCCTTTTTCTTCTGGCCAGACACACAAGCTGTCTATCAGACCCAGATAATGTAGTTTGGTGGAAAAAAAGCCATGCAGGTGCAGTGTATATCACACCATCTCGCCATTGATACCAAAGACAAACATGTTATGATAATCCCAAATGCTGTGAATTATTCAACACACGACCCCACAAACAGGGCGCAACACAGGGCAGATATGTATCTGGGAACAGATGACGAGATAGATCTGTAAAGAATACCTGGGCATTATGCAACAGAAAAGTGCTCTGTCACTGCCTCATGCATAGGTGGCAACTAGATGGATCTCTTTTTGCTTGGGGTAACATGACAGATCGGGCCCAATGAGTTCTTGCTTACACGTCCGGATTGGCCTGCCTCCAAAGACGGAACCAGGGGCTGCAGACAGAGAGGGGATGTCCTGGGTCTGGTGGTGGTTGGGGTTGGGGAGGGGTGGGGGGAAGGGGAAGGGTCCTGGCCAAGTTTCTGACACTGGGCAGTGTTTCAGATAACTCAGTGTTGTAAGCTGTCCTTTATTCCAGACCACAGGGGTCTGTTACATACGGTATACACAAGGGCAAGAAAAAGTTGTGCTGAGATATTCTGACCTTTTGGGCTTATACTCTTTGAAGGCATTTTAGGATATTGGTTATTAAAAGAGAAAAAAAAGGTGACTGAAAGATGCGAAGTGAGTGAAATTCAATGTGACTAAGTTATATGAGACATGTTCGTGAATACTGTTAGCTTAGCCAATGCTGACTTGCAAGTCTTTTCATTTTTGGTATTGGGGCTAGCGTTTTTGACCAATGCATTACATTAGTCATATTTTGTTTGGACCTAGTCATTTTTAAATATAAGTTAGTCATTTTGACTAATGCATGATGAATACCACTATTTCCAACCTAGGACAGCCACTACTGACTGACCTCTTTATCCTATAGATTGTCAGTGTAGGTGAACATTGAGGTTGAATTTGTCTTTATTTGAGCATAGCGAATATTGTTACATTAACTACTCAGATACCATATGGCTTTAACAAAAAGACGGGTAGCATCTTAGCCTTTTTAAAGGCTAATATTTGAGTCAGTGACCGTTACAATTATACAATAATGCACCGTACTTACTGTATGACACATAGGTCAGTAATGACCTCCCTTTTGTTATCAATAAAAGCTATTATTACTATCATTACTATTATCATAGTTATTGGATTACAATACTGGCTGGCAGGCCTTATAACCATGATCTAAGAAATTCCGCGATTTGCATTCTTGATATGAACAGGAACATTTATTTCTACCAGTTTATAATACACCATTTGTCACAGCAACAAGGTTCATATGATTGTAATACCAGTTAAAAGTTAAAAGTTGTTCAAAAGTATGTGGAAAAGGGACTTATACAACACATACTAGATAAAGCAGTGCAGACTGAGGGGGTGGCAGCCAATGCACCGTACATGGGGGTGGGGTACACTGAAAATCCATAGGTTGAAAGGGTTAGTCAGTACAAACTAACCCAGGTTGGTCATATGAGTGTTAGTCATAATGGCAAAGTTATAGTCAAAAATGACCAAGGGGTCAATCAGTAGTGGCTAACCTAGGTCCATCATTAGTGTGTTGTATTTGTATACCACTAGTTGGGGCCACCTGTGATGACCACTCAGTGGCTCCCCATGGAACTAAAAAGACTAAGGTGGGTTGGTCAGCAGTGACCAACCTGACAATAATAACTAATCTAGCTTGGTTGTATAGGGAGCCAAAAAATGACTAACTAGGTTAGGCACTAGTGACTGAGAGGTTGGGCGTATAGGGAGCCTAGGAATATCAGTGTGGTAGAGGGCTAATGATGGGGTATGGGACAAGGATCAAACAACAGTCTACATTACCAGAGCCGCCTGCACATTCAGCCCTATAAGGGCGGCAAAATATAATAATGCATCATGCCCTTGGTCGTCATGAGGCATGAATGCAGCCCTGGCGAGTAACTCTCCAGTGCTGCATTCAAGCATTATGGCGACTCTATGAGGTTGAGACCCCCCTGCGAAAGGTCCGCATGATGCATCAGAGGAGCACTGGTGAGTTACTCGCCAGGGCTGCATTCATGCATCATGACGACCAAGGGCATGATGCATTAAGGTATCATCCGTCCTTAAAGGTTTAGTGAGCTGCCTCCAACCACCACCACCGCCACTTGTTGAGCGGCGGGAGGAGCTTCAAGAGGCCGATATTGGCGTTATTGTTTATTCCTTCTCGGCACCACTCGGCCGCCTAAATGTGTGCACAGTTGCTTGGCCGGGAGAGATGATGGTTGGTCAGGAGGCTCATTCAGAACAACTGACGTGGTTGTAGGGAACTGGTGACGTGACAAAACCTGTTCGACGACCACTAGTAAAATTTGTTTCACAAGATTTCCTATACAAATCTATAGAAAATTAATGTAATTACCACATTTTGCAAGCTACAAATACCCTCGTCAATTGCAAATATTGCAATATTGACGAAAATCGCAATATGACAACTGACGAGTCTGTTCTGAAAGAGCCTCCTGGCAGTTTTTTTTGTGGGGGGAGGGGGGGTGGAGGAGAGAGAAGGAGTTGGGGGGGGGGGGCTTTGCTCTGTGTTTGCTCGCAGCTCGGCGGCCGAGCGTGGCCGAGGAGGACCCGACAAGATGCGAACAGCATAAGTAGACGGCATGTCGGTGTCTCGGCTAATATTTGCCGCCATCCAAGTCACGTTTGATATAGTTTCACGGCGGCATGTCCGGTCCGACCGCAGCCTGTCTAGACATGGCTAGAGGCATTCCGCGTGGCCAGGTAAAGGCGTGAGCCAGGCTATAATTCCCGGGGGCCCACTCACTATCTTTTCTGTAGTAACTATGTGGGAAAATCCCCTCAACTTTCAGCCCTATCACGGGGGCTGAATAAGCAAAATAGCACCTTTTCACGAGAAATTGTGCTCAAAACATACCCTCATGAAGAGTGACTAAGGAAAATCATAAAAAGTCCCGACAAAAGGTAGGCCTATAATGTATCCTAATAGTTCTTATGTCAAGAAAATCTGAATAAAAATTCTATCTGAATATTCTTTGAGTCATTAGGCCTTATAGTGTTCCACTTTTCGTCCAAAATTGCCAATATAGCACCCCTTTAAAATGACACTCGTGGATAGGGCCTAGTGTCAAAAACTGACTCTTTCCCTTGGAATCGTGTTCACACATAGTAACTAATGCTGAGGGAGTACCCCCCCCCCCTCCCTAGGCATGAGGCCGGCTATAAGCCCTGTCCCTGTCCTATATTCATTGTATGTCTAGAAGATATATAGTGCTCCCGTCACTCGGCCATATCTCAGCACAGTGCCCTTTTTGTGTCCTGTACTGAAGTATACATGCCGGGCCCTGTCAGGGCAGGATTTATACCACCTTTGTCTTCTCTAGGAAATTGCTATGTTTAGACACACTAATAGTTGTATAATTTCCTATGTATTGTAAATGAAATATGTCTTAGGCCTGCTGGTTTTGATATGTAAATTATGTATATATGATTGTACATTGTATGTACATGTCCCAATAGGTAGTTATGTGCGATATATTGGAGTTTTCTGCATAGTAACAACCAGCAGTTCTGTGTTATTGATATGCATGTTAAAGAAATGTATTTATATTTGAAGCTATATAGTACAGGGAGCATACTACTTTTCAATGACATTCTAGCTATGGCATGATGTTGAGCAATTCCCTTTGTGTGTATGAGTTGAGTAATGATACAACACTTACAAGTAGTATAGTATGTATCGGAACGGGACTATGGTTAACTACTGTTTATTACTCAATCGACCTGCAGCCAATCAGAGGCCTCCATTTGGTCACGTGACCGGAAGTGACCTACTTAGGGGATTAGTGGTGACGTCACGTGACCTAGTTAGCCAATCAGAGGCCGCCATTTGGTCACGTGACCGGAAGTGACGTCATATGACCTACTTATGGACCGGAAGTGACGTCATATGACCTACTTAGGGGACCGGAAGTGACGTCATATGACCTAATTTAGGATCACGTGACCGGAAGTGACCTGATGAGTCACGTGACCGGAAGTGACGTCACATGACCTAATGGCCAACCGGAAGTGAGTGACCTCATTGAGGATCACGTGACCGGAAGTGACCTGATTGATCACGTGACCGGAAGAAGAAGAAGAAGAAGAAGAAGAAGAAGAAGAAGAAGAAGAAGAAGAAGAAGTGACGTCACGCGACTTAATGAAGAGATGAGCGTCTTTAAGGGGTCACGCGCTTTAAAATGTGATTTTTTTTTTTTGGAGGAGGAGGAGGAGGAGGAGGAGGAGGATAAGGAGGAGGAGGAGAAGGAGAGGAGGAGGAGAAGGAGGAGGAGGCGAGTCTCTTATTTTTTTCGGTAAACTAATAAAAAACACTACGATATAAGTTTTTTTTTTCATTTTTTATTGTTTTACGAGCGACTGGAAGTGACTTATTGAACTAGGTAGAAGCGTTCTTTAGAGTGTATAAGGGGGGAGGGGAGGGGAGGGGAGGGGAGGGGAGGGGAGGGGAGGGGAGGGGAGGGGGAGGGGGGGAGGGGGGCCCCTTTAAGATGCATGGGGAGGGGGGCGCTTTTAGGATGCATGGGGCGGGTGGGGGGGGGAGGGGGGGAGGGGGGAGGGGGGCACTCTAGGGGGGTGGGGGGGCACTCTAAGGGGTGTTTGTCTCTTTTAAGAAAAAAAGAAAAGAAAAGATTTCAATCGAGAGACACGCTTCTTCCTCTCGAGAGGAAGAAGCGTGTCTCTTCTTTTTTTTTTGTTTATCACGTGCCTCGATGAGGCGATCAGCTGCGACTGGAGGAAGTGACACTTTAAGAGGACACGCGTCTTAAATGTTATAATTCTTTTTTTTTACTTACTAATAAAGAAGACGTATGAAAATAAAACACAACAATTCACATGTCCGTCGTTCTCGTTGTTTCTTGCTTGATAAAGTCAAGTAATATCGCGATGCCGAGGTCAAACTTTCCCATGTCCTCAGTCAACACTCGAAGGAGTTCAAAAGGCGTACCGCCGGCACCGTCAGCTTCATCTTGCCACATTTTCAACACTCGGAAGGCCCACTCAGCGGGACTTCCTCCGTATTCGCATTCTTCAGCGATCTTATCTAACCTCTCAGGCGACAATTTTAAATGGTCCCCCACCTCTTTCCACCTGCTACCTAGACGTCTGCCGAGGGTGCCCAAGTGCTTATGCATCGCGCGCGAGTCGGGGTTTTCGAAATCCAACCCCTGTCTGTGGAGAAGGGACATCCACTGAGCCAACAGTTCCACGCGTCTAATGCGGGTGAAGACGCGACCGAGCTCTCCCCATCTATGACGATGCGGGGTTTCACCCCACCAGACTCGGAACATCGCCGTACACAGCTCCTCCGGTGTCTTGACACTGCGCTCTACTAGAGCATCCATACGGGCGGCGGTAACTTTTAAGCTACTGCCCAACTCTCTCCAAGATCCGCTCAACTCTTTACCTAGTTGACGAAGCAAGGCGTCGCTATATGCTAAGCGCCGCTGTCCTACCTCTCTGTTCTCCCCATCGGTCTGCCTCGCGCGTCTCACGTCGTCAAGCCGCATTAACTTTTATTCAGGTGGACAAGGCGGTGAAGGCGAGCTTGAAAGTGGAATAGCTTGAGCCATCTCGTCTCGTCTTGGCGGCGGCGGCGGCGGCGGTGGTGGCGGTGGTGGTGGTAGTAGACGTTACTGTGGTCAGAGGCGATATGGTTTTTTTCCAACAGAAATCAGAGCTTTTATACAGAGGGAGTTTAATCCTATTTCCAACAGCACTCCAGCTGTCTAGCGACCTGTCAGCATGACGCTTTTTCAGCCGCTCCGCTCCTTAAGAGCTTAGATGACGAGGGGTATGTCATCGCTATCCGTGGAGACCAGCTGAAAACGGTGTTTTTTCCTCATCCATAGCCTTACCTCCTACCCCCTACCTGAGGACGTCTCCCTCCCTCTGACATTCATTGTAACAAACGTCAGACGTCAGGTGAAAATCGGATTTTTTCATGCACAGCCTTAGTCAGCTGTCACCCCTCCCTATTGAACTAGCCGGCCGCCGCCGGCCGGCCCGGTCTACTCACCACGGCAGGAGGCGGTGATTTTTTTTTGTCTTACACTTAAGTCGCTCACCACATGCACACGCCTCTACTCACAGACAGACACGTTCGTCTTAGGGGGTCCTGCTTCACGCCACACGCCTCCTGTAGTTTTTTTGTATACACACTCTAAGCTCATCACCGTTAATCCTTTATACAGCTAACGCGCGTTAGGGTGGTAAGTAGCTTAGCTCATGACAGTGGATCCCTCAAAAAAGAGGGGAAAGGGATCCAGCTGAAAACGTCATACCTTATGTCTTTTGTTTCTCTTTGTGAATGGCCGCCGGTCAGTCGGCGGCAGCAACCGCTTAATCCTTTATACAGCTAATGCGCGTTGAATTGCTGAACAGGGTGGTAAGTAGCTTAGCTCATGACAGTCGATCTCTCAAAAGGGGGGAAAGGGATCCAGCTGAAAACGTCATGCCTTATGTCTTTTGTTTCTCTTTGTGAATGGCCGCCGGCCAGCCGGCGGCAGCTGAACAGGGGCAGTAAGTAGCTTAGCTCTAGAAGCGAGAAGGCGTATATAAGGGGCCTGGAAACCTCCATTCACTCACTCATTCTTTTGCTGCTCTCTACAGTCACCACCATGAGCAAAAGACAACACCTAGCGCCGTCCAAGGATCTAAGCAAGTTCAAGAACAAGAAGACTACGCGGAACAGCGCTCGTTTAGCGTCAGTGCCTCCTCTTGCTACTGAAAATGAGACTACCGCCGCAGCCGCTTGGTCTTATCACCCTCCCGCTGTAGCGAGCGCTCGCAGCAGTAGTAGTAGTAGTAGTAGTAGTAGTAGTAGTAGTAGTACTAGTAGTAGTAGTAGTAGTGGTAGTAGTACTACTGGTAGTAGTCGTCGTGCTAGCGACGTTGTTACACTCGCGACGGTACACGTTGCTGCTAAGCGCGCTGCCGCTGCTACTGCCGCTGCTACTGCCGCCCCGCCTGCTGCTGCTGCTGCTGCTGGTGATCCTCGGGCTGCGGCTGCTGCTGCTGCTGCTGCACCTGCTACTGCTGCGCCTGCTACGGCTGCGCCTGCTGAGGCTGCTGCGCCTGCTACTGTTGCGTCTGCTGCTGCTGCTGCTGCTGCTTCTGCTGCACCTGCTGCTACCGCTACTACTACTGACGACAACGCTCCTGGCACAGCGCAGTACTGGCAACCGGGTTTTTACCTCCCCACTACTGTTGATGATTTTAATGACCTGCCGCACGTTGCACAGCCCCTCTCCTCCACCACTACATCGACCGACGCCCTTGACGCCGCTCGCGCTGAGAGTTACAGCTATTCGGACACTCAGCCCCTAAACCAAGAAGAAGAGGAGGAGGAGGAGCAGCAGCAACAGGGTGAGACAGAGAACGACGCTGACGACGAGGCGTACGAAGAACCCGAAGGGAAAGGGGCTGACGGTACGTTTTTTCGGCTCCCCTCTTCCCCAGCTTTCGACCTCACTTCCACTGGTAGCGCGTCCGGTCCGTGGCGACTGCCCTCACCGCCACCTTACGAGGGCGGCGGCGCTTCATCTTCTACCGCTACACTCAGCACCGACGGCGTGTGGCTGCTCTGTTCCAACAACGAGGTCTCGGATACCACCAGCGTCAGCTCCTCCTGCTATCGGTTCTGCTGCTGATTCAGCTCACGCTGATGGTGTTACTCTTCTTGCGGGTCTGAAACGTTCTAAGGTGAGTTCCAGAACAACAAGGCCTACTAAGAAGAGAAAAATACAAGAAAAAGAACTAGATGGACGAGAAGAAGCAGAGAAACCCCTTCCCGTCTTCTCGGGTTAGAGTTCTGCTTAGACGGGGCTTTGACGCTGGAGATCTGGGAGGACGTGGCTAGACTGTCTAGGAGGCCGCGCTACACAAAAGACGGCCAGGTGAAAGAGGCGTCTCTGACCAGAAGCAAGCGAGTGCACTTCACTGCCGACGCGCTGCGCGAGCTAATAGCACGCATCGCCGATATCCGCGCAGTGGTGCGCATACGCGACACAGCGGCCGCGCAAGGAAGACCTAATCACACCCCCTGGTTCGCAGTGCTGGATGAGGAGGGCGAAGTGTACGCAGCTGTGAACTACTACAGCGGTAAGAACCTCGTCCACGTGCGCAAGTACGAAGGTCCTGACAAAAAACCCACACAGCAGGGGGTGACGCTGTCCGCCAGAGCGCTCAAAGAGTTGGATGACAAAACAGAGATTATTCTCAAATATCTCGGTATAGATTCGGAATGAGAGACGCTTAACGCTCACGCGCGCACACACACAGCGTTTGACGTACGCTGTATGAGACAGACAGACGGATACACAGACAGCAGACAGATAGATAGATAGACAGATAGATTGATAGATAGATAGACAGATAGATTGATAGATAGATAGATAGTTAGACGGCTAAGTAGTTGGTAACTGAGTGAAAAAACATGACGCAGTACGTATGCGAAAAGTGTTTCAAAATTTTTAAAAGACCGTACAACCACGAGAGACACGTAGAAAATTGTAGAGTAATACCTAAGTTTTGCCCTCTATGCGGCGAAGGCGATTGCCGAAAGATCGCCTGTCGACGCGAATCTCTGGACGGGGTGACCATCCCTCCGCGCATACGTGCTGTACCGAACGGGGAGGAAACGTTCACGGCGAATTGGCCTGCGATACAAACGGGCGTCAGGATGCACGGGACTCGCGTGAGTGTAACAAACTTCAGGCTACCAACCGGCGAGTTGAGTGACGCTGTAGATACTATGCGTCGCATTCACTTGACACAAAGATTCAGATACAAAGTGGGTTTCTCGGTAGGCTTACTCTTACAACACAGACAAGACAAGAGCAAACTGCGCTACTTTCACGCCTCCCAGAACAACGCAACTCTCATACAACCACTCCCTACTATAACTAATTCAGAAACTTTGGAAGAGCTCCTCTCAAAGATGGAAAACACCGTCGCTTGCGAGGAATTACGGAAACTTTGCGACGCTGACACCAAGTGGCACGTTCTTTTTCCTACCAATTTGAACATTTGCGTTTACATGGGACCGGGGGAATTCCCCATAGGCGGTAGGATCACTCAGGCCGGTCGAGTTGGAAAGAGAAGCGGCGTGTTAGATTTTCCCAACAAGGACAACCTCTGCATCTTCCGCTGCATTTCCTTTCACTTATACAACACCAGCAAGCGCGCTTCAGATTTGTTACGTCAGTTCTGTCCCGCTGCCACACCTGAATCCTTTCCGGGTCTGAACATCCGCGACTTACCCGCGTTAGAGAACTTGTTTGACGTACAAATAGCGGTCTACACCGCGTCGCGTCAAGTGCCGGGGCGGAAGTTGAGAAGACGCGTTACTCTGATCAGACCGCCTTCCAGAACTCTGGCCGCCCGAGGTAAAGTCAACCTACACCTGACGGCGAAAGGCGGTTTGCACGTCTCTCTCGTCACGGACTTCAACGCGTACGCGGGCATATACGAATGTTGCAAGTGTAAGGCGGCGTTCACCACCGAGTTCTTGCTGAAGAGACACAGGAACCAGCTTTCCTCTTGCCGACAAGTCAAGTTGCGCTACGTAGGTGGCATCTACCAAAATTCGAGAACGATTTTCGAAGCGCTAGCAGACTTCTCCATTTTTCCCCCCGACGGACATTCCGGAATCTACCCTTACAAGATCGCCTTCGATTTCGAGGCTTTCTTCAGACCGTGCAAAGAACCGTCGACGGAACACGTGTCCCTGCTGTGGGATCACGTCCCTTTGTCGGCTAGCCTCGCATCCGACTTTCCGGGGTGGGAGGGGCCCGTCTGCTTCGTCAGAGAATCCGACGCAGATTCTGACCCCTTGTTGGACCGAGTTTTAAATCACATAAACGAGAACGCCAAAGTCATCGGGGAAGCTGTGCTAGAACTTTACCGACCGACGTTAGCGAAGTTAGATGCGGCGATAGGTGAAGCTCTCCTGCTGGAGGAGGCGACATTCACCCCTTCTCCAGGCGGCTTCGCTGCGGCTCAGACCAGACACCCTTTAGTTCAACTGAAGAAGCGTCTTCTGAGATACATCCGTCAAGCTCCAGTCGTGGGCTTCAACTCGGGGCGTTACGACTTGAACCTGATCAAAATACGCCTTCACTCGTTCTTTGCCTCCGGAGACCGAAGAAACCAAGAATTCAGCGTCATAAAGAGAAGCAATCAATACTTGGCGGTTTACACACAGCACACGGTTTTCTTGGACGTAGTCAACTATTTGGCACCCGGTTACAACTACGCGACCTATTTGCGAGCTTTCACCAGGAACGAAGAGAAAGGTCACTTTCCTTACGAATGGATGACGTCTACCAGGAAACTGGCAAACAGAACGCTGCCACCGAGATCAGCTTTTGACAGCGAACTGACGGGCGTCAAAATGTCCGAATCCGACTACGCCGCATGTCAGAAAGTTTGGTCCGACGAGAAGATACAAACTATGGAAGATTAGTTGATCCACTAAAACAACAAAGACGTCAAACCTTTCATAGAAGCTCTGAAAAATCACGCTAAATTTTTCCAAGATCGCGGCATTGACATGTTGAAAGACGGAGTTTCTCTCGCCGGTTTGACTTTACGGTTCCTCTTCCAAAACCTAGAAGACGCGTTCACAACGTTCCCCCAGTTCGACGCCGGCCTCCACGCTCTGATCAAAGAAAATCTAGTCGGTGGTCCTTCCATCATCTTCCATAGATTTCACGAGAAGGGCACCACGCGGATAAGGGAGCACAAGTACGGCGAAGAAGCGAGACCGTGCCAACACATCCTAGGACTAGACGCTAACTCTCTGTACTTGCGCTGCATGAGCGAAGCGCACTGCACGGGCTATTACGCGGTGAGACGACCTGAGACCGAGTTCAAGCCCGAAATTAGGCAAAGAAACTCTCACAGCGCTTTGGAGTGGTTACGCTTCGTAGAGCACGACCGCGACGTGAAACTGCGCCACGCTTTGAACGGCGGCCAGATGGTTGTAGGCTGTCGGAGAATTCGCGTGGACGGGTTTCACGCGGCCTCTAATACGGTTTTCCAGTTTCACGGGTGTTGGTTCCACGCTCACGAGTGCATACCGTCGCACCGATATCAGTGCGCTTCACTGAGGGAGGAGAGACGCGACAGAACGACTAGAGTAAGCGCTTACTTGAAAGCGCTAGGTCACAAGCTGGTCGTCGTGTGGGAGTGCGAATGGAGAGAGATGAAGCGTCGAGATGAGCGGGTTAAGGCCTCCCAACAACGCTGGAAGGTTGCCGCTTTGAAAGTGTCTCGAAACGCGATGAGCGAGAGCGACATCCTTTCCGCTGTGAAAGAGGAGAAAATGTTCGGTTTAGTTCAAGTGGACATCACTACGCCGCCTCACCTACGAGACTACTTCGAAGAAATGACCCCCGTTTTCAAGAACGTGACCGTTTCAAAATCGGACATAGGACCTCACATGTCAGACTTTGCGCAGGAAGAAAAGCTGTTGAACACGCCTCAGAGATGTCTGATAGGGAGTTACCACGGAAAAAATATTCTCTTGGGAACGCCGCTTCTCAAGTGGTATTTAGAGCACGGTTTGATAGTCACCAAAGTGCAGCTGGTCGTAGAATACCTACCTAAACGCTCCTTTGCCGGTTTCGCGGACAAAGTAACGGCGGCGCGAAGACGTGGCGACGTGAACGAGAACGAGAAAATTCTGTCAGACTGTTACAAGTTAATGGGAAACGCTACGTACGGTAAAACAATCTGCAACAAAGAAAAACAGATGGCGGTGAGATACACTGACAGTCGGAAGTTCGAACTATTGGCCAATTCGTGGCGCTTCAAAAAGGCGTCCGAGTTGAGTTCCGATCTGTTTGAAGTCGAACTACAACCGAAAACAGTCAAGAACAACCTCCCTATTCAAATAGGGTTCATGGTATACCAGTACGCGAAGTTGAAAATGTTAGAGTTCACATACGACTTCTTGGATAGATTCGTCGATCGGCGCGATTATGCCCTTTGTCAAATGGACACCGACAGTCTTTACATGGCTCTCAGCGGTGACACGTTGGATGACCTAGTCAAACCTCGCCTGAGAGAGACGTACTTCAGAGAGAAACGAAAGTGGCTTCCGACAGCGGTGTGCGACGATCACTTAGAGCTTTTCGTGAAGACAAAAACGGAAAGAGTGCGAGAATGGTGTCCGCCGCCCGGCGGATGTTGTGAGAGACGGTACCTTCACGATCTGAGAACTTCGGGGCTTATGAAAGCGGAGTGGGAAGGTGACCGGATCCTAAGTCTCAACCCTAAGACTTACATTTGCTACGATCGAGTCAGCGACACCGGTGAAAGAAAATCCAAAAAATGGAGTGCAAAAGGCTTACAGAAGAAACAAAACCCTAAGGAACCAGACAACTTCTTGGATGTTCTTCGCCAACGAAAAACTCTCATTGCTGTAAATAGAAATTTCAAAGTGGTGCGAAACAAAATGGTCACCTACACCATAGAGAAAGACGGCGTGCGCTACTTGTATTATAAGCGTCGCGTGCATTCTGACGGTGTGACAACGAGTCCTTTAGAGATATGAAAAAAAATAATAAGCGTGTTATTGCTTGATTGAGTGCATCTTTTCAAAAATAGAGTGTTTATCAAGATTGAAAAAAAAAGAAATAAAAAAAAAAAAAAAAATTATTGTTGTGTTTTTATTTTCATACGTCTTCTTTTACTAGTAAGTCGCGCAGTCTCTTAAAGCGTCACTCATGTGACGACGTCGCTTCCAGTTACGTGATCCTAAAGACCCTCACTTCCTAAACAAAAAACTTCTTCTTCTTCTTCTTCTTCTTCCGATCACGTGGTCAATCAGGTCACTTCCGGTCACGTGATCCTCAATGAGGTCACTCACTTCCGGTTGGCCATTAGGTCATGTGACGTCACTTCCGGTCACGTGACTCATCAGGTCACTTCCGGTCACGTGATCCTAAATTAGGTCATATGACGTCACTTCCGGTCCCCTAAGTAGGTCATATGACGTCACTTCCGGTCACGTGACCAAATGGCGGCCTCTGATTGGCTAACTAGGTCACGTGACGTCACCACTAATCCCCTAAGTAGGTCACTTCCGGTCACGTGACCAAATGGAGGCCTCTGATTGGCTGCATGTCGATTGAGTAATAAACAGTAGTTAACTATAGTCCCGTTCCGATACATACTATACTACTCTTACATATCAGTGAAATTCATCGAATTCCCTGTGTATGTATTGGTTAATCATACACTGTCTTTCAAATCAGTTACAGGATTAATTGAAAACTTGGTAACCAAGCTACTCAATACGAGAGGAGATGCCATTATGGTTGGTCTAAATAAAAACTACCTCCACACACAGGCCTATAAAAGTGGCAAACTCTGTGTGTTGCTGCATCAATATTACTAAAACATTTACAAAGAAGCCTGCCCTCCGCCTTATTCTGAACCTTTCACGAAATCCAAGACGGTCCTACAAAAGGGCACAGGGGGCGCGGCAGTCGGCATTGATTTGTTGCATCTTGTGATGTGGCTGAGAGAGGGGGAGAGACCCTCACTAGTGCCCTCCTACCCCCCTTCCTACCCCCCCTCTTTCCTACCCCCCCTTCCTACCCCCCCTCCCCACCCACCCCCTCTCACCCTCCCCACCCCTCAGCCCCACCCCCCACCCCATCACCTTCACCCACCTCTCAACCTTAAGGTGGATCGTTACCTGTTGAAAATGAACCCACTGCGCACGCCTCTGCCCATGCAGTTTAAAAGGATCAGAATGAGCCAATATTGTATAGTCTGATAAATATACGAGTTCCCCATATCATATCAAAGGAATTAGGCAAATTCAAGTAAAATTGAGCATTTTGTGGGACTTTTGATATTTGATATATTTGTTACCAATAATATTTCCCATTGTTTACATGAATTTTGCATTGGCATTGTTTTCCAATGGATCTTCTCAGAAATACTATCTAACTTATCATGTTGCTTAAAACAACCAAGGTTATTTAAGGTGGGTCCCTAAAGTTAACAGAATCTCTCTATTTTTTTTCTACATGCACTCTAAAGCATATAGAATTGGATAATGTAAAGAAAAATGGGGGGTCCCGAGCTACTTTTTTAAATACAGAATTTTGAAAAATTTAAGTATTCTCTTTTTTCACAAAAAAAATAGAAAGAATTGTGAAAACTTCCATGATTTTTTTTCATATCAACATTTATGCACAGAAATGTAAAACTTCACATGTGAAATGCCTATATGTTCCACTTTACTGCAAAAATAATTTTACAGTTGTATGCAATGGCTGGTAAGAATGCAATGTTTCGGGAAAGGGTAAGAATAAATTGTCATTATTTTGTAGGTTTATTGGCTAAAAATAGTATTCAGTATTAACAGAATTTTTTTTAACTCTCTCAGAAATTAGTTTAGATCATTTGCTAACATATGAAAGCAATTTTAATGGGTGGTCCCGTGCATAATTTTAGGGTTTTGGGCCTTTGAAAATAAAAGATAATGCAAAACCGGACTAGATTTCATATTCAGAGCACTGTATGATGAGTAATATCAGCAAAATTTGCCAATAAAATATCATCATTAAATGACCTTGGCTGTCTTAAGAAACATGATGAGATCTATAGTATTTCTAAGAAGATTCATTGGTAGATAAAGCCAATGCACTAATTCATGTAAAAAATAGGAAATATCATCGGTAACAAATATAGCAAATATTAAAAGTCCCATAAAATGCTCAAGTTTACTTGGATTTGCCTAATTCCCGAATATGATATAGGAAACTCATATGTGTATCAGACTGTGCAATATAAGCTCATTCTGATACGTTAAAGCTGCATGCGCAGAGACCTGCGCAGTGGGTTCATTTTCAACAGGTAGCGATCCACCTTAATGACGACATTTTAGAGCCAGATTTTGGTGATATTACCCATCATACAATGCTCTGAATATAAAAATCTAGTCCGTTTTTGCATTATTTGAGAAACATTGAGAAATTCTGTTAACTCTGAACAAGGGGAAGCAACCCACCTTAACTGCCTGTCCATACCTCTCAAGGTGCACATCCGGTTGGAGCTAGTGCAGGTCAATTTGACCAGAGCTGCCCTGACGAAAATATCTTGTACATTTAATCTGAACAAGAGATGATCAGCCTTAAACCAATGGTGGGTTTCAGCCCCAATATTGAATCAAGTACGCAAAAATAAGGGGGTCTGAATTCTCGATCCGTCAAGTGCTATAAAGTATAATGTTGGCAGGGGTGGAGAGGCGTGTCTGAAGGCCTATTGTGAAAAATGTCGATTTGTGGGTTGGCATAGGGCCCTGCCAATCTAGGGGGTCCTATATAACGACCCTGGAGGAGGGCCACTCACTCTCCCAGCACAGGCCACTCTCACACCACCCTCTCCATCATGTTACAGTACCCGGATCTCACTCTCCCCCCACCACCATAAATTCCTACACAAAAGGCGTCACTCTCGTAACCCAAACTTGAAGGTAAACTTGACTAGGAGACACTGCATTAATCTTTACATTTAAGCAAATTGAAGATGCCTTGAAGAAACGCTTTAAGCCTCCATAAGCTCAGTAACCCAGTAAACAAAAAACGTTATACAACATGTTTGTTACGTTATATAACGTTTCTCTTAGGCTCTTTACTATGGCATGACGTTTATATGTTAAGTTTTAAAACTTTATTTTGTTAGATGGGAATGCCATGTGAATGTCTCAGAAAAGGTCATAACGGTATTTAAATGGCTTAGGGTGGCATTTATTCAAATGCAATATGCTCAGTGGCGGATCAAGGATTGCCTAGAGGGGGGGGGGGGCAAACCTTGCCAACCCGGAGTCACTATCTGTTTTGCGCGAGCGAAGCGCATTAATTATACTAGGGGGGGTTTCGGGACATGCCCCCCGAGAAAATGTTGTTGACCTAGACTTGAAATGGTGCATTCTCACACATTTTAGGACACAATATTTTAAGACTCAGCCCCCCCCCCCCGCATTCAGATCAGAGGCCCTCAGTTAGGGTCTATGAATCATACGCCAGAATGTCTTTATCTCTTTCCCTCTTTTCTTCTCCTTTCTTTTTTTCTCTTCTTCCTTTTTTTGGGGGGGGGGGGGGGGCAAGGCCCGTTGCCGCCCCCTGGATCCGCCAATGACATTGCTTAAAGCGTCCCTTTGAGCATATCTAATTTAGGGAGTGGTCATTTTTTAACAACATGGGGGGTTGGTGGATTTGGGGGGACCAAACAAATTTGGACCCCTTGAAGGGGGGGGGCAAAAAAATTTGGACCCCTCTTGAGGGGGGGACCAAAAAAATTACACTCCTTTTTAGCGAAAAAGCCCGCGCGTTACTATAGCTAAAGGGGTCAGCCACGCTCATTTTCAACCTGCCTAGGGGGGGGGACCGAAAAGATTTTGACCCCTCCCGCGGGGGGGGGGGGACCAAAAAAATGTTGACCCGCTCGCGCGGAAATCCACCGACCCCCTCTGTTGTTAAAAAATGACCACTCCCTTACTTAAATGCAAACATTCATGCAGTGAGAGCTAACCTAGATTCCAGAGAATGGTTTATAGATCAATGCGCCAGGAAAGGGTGACTTTTCATAAAGGTTGTTGATAAAGTTTTTGAAGTGCGACCAACAATTCATTAATGCAACCTCAAAATTTTGCATTTTAATATGTGTTATTTGACAGAGGATTGCCCCATAAATCTCCTGATATGAGATGTTTGCAAACATAGCGATTACAGACAATGTCATGAGGATTCTGCTAAAACCAACATTTATACAACTTTATATGAGAAATGCCCCCCTTTCTTTCCGCATTGGTGTCAGATGTACAGAGAGTACAACTGCAGCTCCCTGGTACCACCTCTCTGTACAGAATGTACAGAGAGTGTGCTGCTGCTCCCTGGTACCACCTCTCGTCACAGAATGTCCCCGTACCAAGCTCCTTACCTTCATCCCTTATTATGCACGCCGCCATTTTGTACCCGTCATGCCCCTGTCGCCGACATTAATGGCGCCCCCTAGTGGCCTCCTCGTGCCGTCACGTCACGGCCCCACTTCCGGGTCAAGACGCTACGTCAAGACGCCACTCCCAGATCATGATGACGCCGAGAGGGCCGAGTAAGGCCGTAATTTATGTCAAGCCGAGCTTTGCAATTGGTCAACTCGGGGTTGTCACCAGAATGGTCATGGTCATCTATGGAGGAGCTTGCCAAACGTTACCATGTTGGATACAATTTTAACATGTTTAAGAAGCACATTAACCCTTTAAGAAGGGCATGTTGCTAAAATCCATAAGGACTTACTCTTTAGTTATGTTATGTACTATGCACGTTTATATAGATACTTAAGCTGGAGCTTTAGGAAGACATGCCCTGGCCCTAATTGTAAAGCATCAGGATAAATAAAATATTTCTTAGCTCAAAACATAGCAGTTGTCGTTATGTTGCATCAATGCAGCCATGGTAAGTAACTCGTCTGTGCTGCATTGGTGCATCATGCCAAACTTTTAGGAGTATCTCAACCCGATAGGGTTGGCATGCTGAGTGAATGCAGCCCTGGCGAGTCACTTGCGAGTGCGGCATTCATGCATCATGACGACCAAGGGCCAAGAGCATTCATGATGCATTGAGGCACTATGCCGCCCTCAAAGGCGCAACACAGATGCTGCTGTGTTCATCTGTGTTGAGTCTTCTCATGTATCATCACTCTTTTCAATTGTAAAACTACCATATAAAATCACTGCTATCCGCGATGGTTTCAGTTGCCTTTTATCAGCTGACCGGAGAAGTTTTGCATATCATGTCACGAATAACATCTGTATGCACATATATTGTGCAAAACATTTAACGGTTTATTCGCTAATTACAAAACAAAATGTCCATGATGCATGACTGCAGCCCTGGCGGGTAACTCGCCACTGCTGCATTCAAGAATCATGGCAACCCTACAGGTTTGAGACACTCCCGAAAGGTCGGCATGATGGCGATGCAATAATGCAGCACCAGCGAGTTCCTCAGCAGGGCTGCATTGGCGCATAATGACAACAAAATGTCATCTTTTAGCGACATCCGTCCTTAAAAGGTTAAAGCACTAATACTGCCATTAAAGGGTTAGCTTCCCCTTTGTAACCCGAGATACGCGCCACATCGTGGACTCGCCACTCCTCAGATACCTCCTCTACTGTAGTAGGGTGGCCATTCGCAGTCGCCTTCCTCTCCCTGGGCAATATACACCTTTCTCCACCCCCCCCCCTCCACCCTCCCCCACACACACACCTTTCCCTCCGCCGTCTCTGGCGGTCATGAGGGACGGAAATGAGAGCGGCGCATGCGCACTGCGCCGCCGCCTGTAGTACGGGGAGGTGGCACCAGAGGGGGTGGTGAGCAGGTGTCAGCTGACGGAAGTACGGCGCCCTCTTACTTAACGCGCAGCCGCCGTCACTACTACCCCTCCAACAACCCCCCCCCCTCCTCTACCTACCGCTCCTCACTACTACCCCTACTCTCGCCCTTTCCCTGCCCCCACCTCCTTTATCAATCTCTCAGCAGAGTCTCCCATCTGTTTGCACTACTTCCTTTTCTGCCAAAAGGTTGCGGATCACCTTGAAAACTTACATACCCTATGTTTTTGAAAAAAAAACTAATATTTTTACAACCCTGAACCGGTTAAGATATGTAAAGGGATATGTAAAGAGCAAATAGCAAACGTTACAGAAGTATTGGGTATGTCTTTCTGGTGTAAATTGAAAATATTCCTTAAAATATTTTTGCGTCTAGGGAGACTGCTGTGTGTGACGGCCATAAGAGAGTAGGAAAGTGGTACTGTTTTCATCCTTCTTGCAAAGAAGAGTTCCGAGAGTCAGTAGGTTTGGCAGAGTCATACTTGAGACTGTGCTCGGAGAGTGCTCCCCTACCTCCTGCCGTGTTGTTCACTCACCGACCTACAGCATACCCAGACAAGGTCTAGAAGGCTGTAATGCTCATGGGATTTCCTATAAAAGTGACGTCATTTCAAAGTTTTAACATCCCATAATACCTACTGGTTCCCAGCACATCAATGTCTTGCTATTGGTACTGAAAAAGAAATAGAAATGGCGCTGTTGCTGTTTAACACTTACACCTGCGGGTATAGCTGGGGCCCTTGATCGGGGGGGGGGGGGGGGGTCCCATGTAACCTGTTGATTTTAAGAAATGCCAATGTCGCAAAATTATATATACTGTAAAACCTCACGTATTGGCCGCGGCTAGTGCGCGAACCAGATCGCAGGTGCAGCTTATAGGACTGGCACTGAGTCGGGGTGCGGCTTATACGCGGGTTTTTGACCATAACCAGGCAGCTGGTGCGGCTTATAGTGTTGCCATAAAGTTGGGGTGCGGCTTATACGCGAGTTTGGCTTATACCCGATGTTTTACGGTAGAAGGTATGTACATCATACACTTTATGGTGCCTCTACTGAACAGTCTGTATCCCAAAAAGCAGGACATGTCAGTATAGACCAATGCAGCAAGGATGAGTGACTTTTCAGAAAAGTAGTTGATAACGTTTTTGAACATTTTTGAACAAATTCAGGAATACAACCTCAAAATCCTGCATTTTAATGTATACTTTTTGATAGATAATTGTCCTGCGAATCTCCTGATATGAGATGTTTGCGATTATAGCCATTATTGACAATGTTGCATTCATTTTGCTGAAACTAATGTAAACACATTTTTATTTTGTAAAAGTCACCCTTTCTTGGTGCATTGGTCTATAGTACATGTATGTGTAAGACAGCTCTACCCCCCCCCCCCCCACCACCAGGAGCTGCTCCCCTCCCCCGGAGTAGCTCCGTCCAACCACCAGCCTGTTTCCGGCCCCCAAACAAACCAGCAGAAGCCCCTCCAGGGACCTCAACCAAGAGCCCATCCATTGGTGGCCAGCTAGTGGGGGGAGGTGGAGGAGGGGGATTTGAGGGGAGGGTAAAAATAGAGTGGTTGCCAACGCCAAATCAAGAGGTTGACTTGAGAGCAAATCGGAAGCCGCTATTGGATTTCGAGAGCAGCTCGAGAGCGGCAAACTCGAGCTGCTCGCCGCCACAGAAGGTGGTCACGAGACTTGAGTTTCCGGTGACTCGAGGCCTCTGGGAGTGCATTTGGGGACAGGGAGAACCGGTAATAGAAAGTGCCAATAGGAAGAACCTTATGAGGCTATAGCAATCCCAGGTAAACACATAGTTTACAACTGTGGTTAAGAATCCTGTAAGTTGCTGTCTCGCTCATAAACTATTGCTTATTTCACACAAACATGTATTCATTTTACACGCACTAAACTACCTTTTTTCATCGCCCCCCCCCTTTCTATCACGTTTACAAGCAGATTTTCATTTGGCGTTTTTATTTGTTGTAAACCAAATTTTAACCCCTTAACTCCCATTCGACTTTAATATATGTATATATATAGCCGAGGTTTTAGATATACAGGAATATAACTTGACTGCAGTGGCGAAACGTATACAATACCATGTTTACAGTGTATCTTGTAAAAATCAGTAACATGAGTTAAAAAAGGAAAAAAAGGTTTTCATCCACAAAAATGGGATTATACGTTTTGTCTAGGTAATTGTAACTTTATGCTTCTATGCGGCCAATAGTTAGATAGCCTTCATTAAGTACATGTGTGTACTTCTGTGGCAGTGCCAAGAGCATGTTACATGTCCTGCACGCAGTATACCCGGCCTTATTCAGCACATATGTCTGTCTCACCACATCGGGCAAATGTGAATACAATTACTTTATTCCTTTAAGGACGGCATGACGTTATAATCCATCATGCCCTTGGCCATAATGATGTATGAATGCAGCCCTTGTGAGTAACTAGCCGGTGCTGAATTGAAGCATCATGTCAACCCAAATGGGTTGATGCACTCCCAAAGGGTCGGCAAGATTCATCTTTGACTGGATGCTATCTTTGACCAGATGCCATCTTTTGAATGGATGCCATTCTTAACCGGGTGCCATCTTTGAACACCTGACAGAAAATGGTTTATTAGGGGCAGGTGAAGATACACAGAAGGAAAACAAAGAAACTACGAGGCAGCCAAGCATCAACATGGCTAAAGACACTAGACAAAGATCTAAAGGACCTCAAAATAACACCAGAGGAAGCCCAGGAACTCACTCAAAACAGGAAAAAATGGAAGAAACTGATTAATAGAAAACCCGATGTGCAACGTGCTAACGCACTTTGTGCGTAAATGATGATGATGATGAAGATACAAATGGAGATATGATGACTGCCACTTTCTTTATTTAACCCGTACATATCAAAGAAGAAAATTGCGTTTTGAAATCTTTTTCATGGTGGCTGGTCAAAGATGGCACCCGGTCAAAGATGGCACCCGGTCAAAGACGTTCACATTGGCCCGATCTGGTGACACACAGCCGTATGCATGTCATGATGTTAGAGCCCTTTTTTAACACATATTGCACAAAGTAATATAGAGAACAAAGTAAAATATAGAAGCTATTTATGATTGCTATCGAGTCACACGATCACGGCCTTTTATGCATACATGTCATAGGAGCTCCCATCCCTGTTATGGGAAAATGCCATAGTGCAGTCTTAGGGAGTGGTCATTTTTTAACAACAAGGGGGGGTCGGTGGATTTTCGCACGAGTGGGTCAACATTTTTTGGGCCCCCGCGGGAGGGGTCAAAAGTTTTTTGGCCCCCCCCCTCAGGCAGATTGAAATTTAGCGCGGCCGACCCCTTTGAGCTATAGTAACGCGCGCGCTTTTTCGCTAAAAAGGGGTGCAATTTTTTTGGTCCCCCCCTCAAGAGGGGTCCAAATTTGTTTGGTCCCCCCCCTTCAAGGGGTCCAAATTTTTTTGGTCCCCCCCCTATATCCACCAACCCCCCCCCTGTTGTTAAAAAATGACCACTCCCTTAGTAGACTAGTAGTACATGCCCGGAGAAGGCTTGCCCTTATACGCAGGCATATCCATCAAGGCACGCATCTACCCTGCTTTTACCTGCGAACACGATACAGCTCCATAAAGAAAGGTCAACGGTTCTGAACTAAAACCTCCCAAATCAAATTAATTGGCCGCGTGATTATGTTCGCTCAGCATCCATTGTAAATACTAAGCAGGTAAGCGGGGCTTCTCTTCAGAATCTATTCCTGGCCAGAATTGAGTTTTAGCGAGGCCATATTTTACAGGATTTACACGAGTTCTCATATGACTGGAGGTGTGAACTTTCAGCAATGGTTTTGCATAGTGCTTCATCTTCCAGCCTGTTGCGGCTCGGTGACATGGGGGGCAGGCCGGGGTCTTCAATCATGGCCGTATTCAGATGTTCCAGCAATAAAACGCATTGCCTTCCACATGCAGGATATATGCTGTATTGTGCAGCGGGAAAGTAGACCTCACTATCAAGATGATAACAGTTTAACCCTTTAAGAACAGTATGTCGCTAAAAGGTGACTTTTGTCGTCACGATGCGCCAATGCAGCCCCGGCGAGTAACGCACCAGGGCTGCATTGGTGCATCAAGCTGATCATACAGGAGTGTTACCTTGTATGTTCGGCATGATGCTTAAATGCTCCTGTTGGTTTGGCATGATGCTTGAATGAAGCTCTGGTGAGTTAGTCACAAGGGCTGCATTCCTTCATCATGACGGCCAAGGGCATTATGGGTAATTGTGTCATGCCGTCCTTAAAGTAATAAAGTGTGTATATCCGACGATTGGGATTCAAAATTCGATTATTCTTAAACTTGATCTACGATGTTGACGAGGGCCATACTTCGCCGGCCCTTTCTACCTATTTTCATTCATTCTTATATTGAATACATATTCATGCGAATGTACATGCTCATATGCTCATATCATTCTCCTCAAATGTTATCATGTCAGCCAAATATGGTCAATGGCTGGAATAAAAGTTTGCACACGTTAATTCTCCCCATTGAAAATACCCTGTAAAAGCCCATGATTAGGCCACATGGGACGCTCTTTCTGAGCTGTAACTAGCTATGGATAAAATTCCAATGTCCCATACAATACTTTTAAGTCTTTTGGATTTGGTAAAAATATCTGGAGGCTCATTCAGAACAACTGACGTGGTCATAACTGGTGACTTGACGAAACCTGTTTGACTACTACTAGTAAAAACTCTTTCAGAAGATGGAATAGTCAAAATACATAACTGTTCATGTCTGCTGGGAAATCAAATGTATTATACATGCATAACATATGTTATAACATGCATTTATACATACATATATATATATATATAAGTACATGCATAGTTTCAGTAAGGTCCCAAATTTAGTTTGACAACCACGTGGAATCCATACATTTGCCATGGTCGTCAGCACCCAAATTTACACTTTTGACATGTTTTGACGAAAATCGCAATATGACGACTGACGGGTCTGTTCTGAAAGAGCCTTCTGGAGGGTGTTTCAGAACAGGTTCATCAGTCCTCATAATGAAATTTTCATCGATATTGCAATATTTTGCAATTGACAAGAGCATTTGTATCTGGCAAAACAGGAATTCTTACACTGGCGGCACTTGCTCCACTGCATCTGCCGCGCAGCAAGTTCTGCGGCAGATGCCGTGCAGCAAATGCTGCTAGTGTAACAGGCCCTTTATGAAACACTTTTTACTTTAACTCTTCCTTTCCCGATCGCGCATTTATGCGAATATTTGGTCGATTTTTGGCCGATTTTGAGCCCCCTGCCATCTTCTCAAAAATTGCTTCAAAGCTTAGATTTTTTGGATTCTGACTATTTACTATATAGTCTCCAGGGACCCTGAACCATTTATCTCTGTTAATATTTTCCTTCATATGGTTGGCTTGCCAACTTGAGGGACAATCAACCCGATTTTCACCCATATTTAATCTATTTTTCAGGTAAAAATCATTAAAAATGTAGGACATAATGATTTTTTTTGTAAAAATCTGCTTTAGAGAGTTTTTCACGATTTAAAAGATGGTACTAATATTTCACATTAATTTTGGTGTGATTTTGGTCAAAATATCCGTTGCCATAGCAACATATATATGCTAAAAATAATGATTTTGTGATTTATTGGTTGCCATGGTAACCATATCAGATATGGCCGTCATGACCACTCCACATACAAAATCTAAAAATACCTAACTAAACCTACAATATGGTATTTATTCCATCACAATTGATGAAGGGGATCCTGAAATATTGCAGTTTAATATTGGTTCAAGATACACTTTTTTGATATCATTGCTATTTTGATAGAGCCATACATACATTTACATAATTCCAAAAGTTCTGAAATGCTTATGCCATCTTTATAGTCCAAAAAACACCCAAAAATGATCTGGGAAAGGAAGAGTTAAGTCGTCAGACAGGTTTCGTCATGTCACCATTTGCCTACGACTACGTGAGTTGTCCTGAATGACCCTCCAGATATAGCCGCTTTAAAGATATGACATTGCTGTAATGCAGTATCTAACTTTGCCACCCCTATGGGTGTGATACTCTCCCTCCTGAAGGGTTCACCAAAATACTTGCCAAAAGGCGACGTTTGGCAGGGATCCCTCCAAACGAGGGTCACTCGTCATCAAAGATTGGGTTACATAAAAGCATTCTTAAAGTTTACACACCCATGTGAATATAAAATTGAGCCCCCCCCCCCCTGCAACCCTGGCGGGGGGGGCAATAATGTTTACCGTAAAACGTGGCGTAGAAGCCATGGCTTGTACGCACACGAGACTCAGCTTTCTTTGATACCAAACATGCCTTTATAGGGTGAGTTTAAAAGTATAATAACAGTACTAAATCAGCAATTTTCAGAGCCCCTCTGTGGCTGATATAATATGTCAAAGTTAAGGGTGAGGCTAATACGTGAGTTACCGTAAAACCTCGCGTATAAGCCTAACTCGCGTATAAGCTGCACCCCGAGTTTGTGCCGATGCTATAAGCCGCACCAGAGATCTGATTATGGTGACATTTATTACTGTACCATAGTAACAAAAAGCTCACGTATAAGCCGCACCTTGACCCTGGGCTGATCCTATAAGCCGCACTGCCGATCTGATTCACGTACTAGCCGCGGCTTATACGCGAGGTTTTACGGTATAGGTGAGGTTTTACGGGAGGTAATAATCAGGTAATAGATACGGCAGTGCGGCACTTTTTGCACAGCTGCATCCCTTCATGCCACACTACCCCTGCAACACTTGGCGAAGTTAATCGTAGGGGCCCGCGCAAAATGAACAACAATTGCATTCAATGGTTGGGGGCTAAACACGGTGGCGCCGCGGCACACTTTGTAATTCATCATTAGCGGCGTTTTGTCCCTCCCCACCTGAGTTCTACTTGAGACAATCGTGCAGAAATTGCCTCCCAAGCCGAAAGAATGGCCACAGACAAAGGAGCCTGGCGGAAGAAAATATTTCCATCTCCAAAGACATAACTCTCTGGACAATGTAAAACTATTAGGGTGTTAAAAGCCTGGGTGGCTTACGGCGTCTGAGTAGTGATTTTCATCCTATTAAACCAGAATTAGCCCCACCCACTTTCATTAGAATGGTGGTCACAAAATGGGAATCCCTGGTGCCTTTAGAGGTGGGGGAAACAAAAGGTTTTGGTAATTGTACTCATCAGAGTAGCCGAATGAGATGTCCTACAAGGGGTGGGGTGGCGAAAAGGCCGTCATCAACAGGGATTGGACTGTTTTGGCAATGTTTGCCACTTTTGTCTCCCCTCAGTGTCCTCTCCAACCCCCTTGTAAGAGGTAGTCAGTCATGTCCAGGCACTTTCGGGAAAACAACGGCTGAACACACAAGAAGGACCATGTCACAGGTGGAACGTCGCGGATGAACAGAATTATTGACATCTTTCGGGAAGTGCCAACTGATGTCCAAAAGGTAATGATTGGGAAGATTCACCATGAGTCGGACACCTTCCCTGAGACGGACAGTGAAATCCGAGATTATGCATACATGTACAATAAGACTTTTAATGTTGTTGTTTTTGGAAAGAATAAAGTTTAAATTTTACCAGTATTAACAAATAAAGAGCTTAAAATGCTTGAACAACCAAAATAAATGAATTTTCCATCTCAAGGTAGGTGTCCGACTCAAGGTGAATCTACCCTATCCCACTGCAGACAGTTCAACAACAGGCCCCCATGTGCCGCTCGATATTGTCAATTGTGACCCTTAGAGGACGGCATGATGCCTTAATGCATCACGCCCTTCGTCGTCATGTTGAATGAATGCAGCGCTGGCGAGTAACTAGCCAGTGATATATTCAAGCCTCGTGCCGACCATACAAGGTTGAGACACCCTTGAAGAGTCAGCATGATGCACCAATGCAGTACTGGTGAGTGCCTCACTTGGGGCAGCACCGGCAAGTTACTCTATTCCACATTAGCGAGATGACCAGTGGAGAGCGCCATGACCACTGGTCCCATCCGTATTCCTACTACTCTCAGCCACCAGATCAAGCAAATCTTGTGGACGAGTTAGGGTGCAAGTAGGGTAGGGTGATATGATTTATATTTTTAGTGAATAGTCCTTATGTCAACTGTTTGGATTGGGGGAGTGGTTAGGACACCGGTCTATAAATGCAGGAGGTCCTAAGCTCAATTCCATGCCAAGGCTACATGGTTAGCACACCATTTTATTAAGTATTTTGGTTGGTAATAATATGCAATTATTTTGTTATGAGCAATGACACATAATTTATAGCTATAGTGCAATCTAAAACATGTTGCATTGTCATTTGATTCATTACGTTTTTTGGTAAATACAATACAAATTCTGACCAACCAAAAATACCTTTAAAATGGTGTGCTAATCATGCATGTAGCCATGACATGGAATTGAGCCTAGGACCTCCTGCATTCATAGACCAGTGTCCTAACCACTCCCGTAATCTGGACAGCTGATGTATGGACTATTTATCTACCAAACATTCAAAATTCCATGACCCCTAAAACTTCCTATTTTGGACATGTTAGGAACCAGCTTCAGCTATAGGTCTCACAAGGTAGAATCACTGCATCTCGCTAGTGCGGAATATGGGCTGCATTGGTGCATCGAGACGACAAATGTTATCTTTTTAGAGACATGCCGTCTTTCAGGAAGGCCATAACGTATGAACAATGGATGACCTTTAGTCATTGAAATCTGTATTTATCACTGTATTGTCGAGAGTGGAATGCAGAAACTCCTCTACCCTATGAGGCGTTGTCTCATGACATTGTAACAATTGAAACGTCTTTGACCGGGTGCAGTCTTTGACTGGGTGTAGTCTTTGACTGGGTGCAGTCTTTGACTGGGTGTAGTCTTTGACCGGGTGTAGTCTTTGACCAGCAAGCTTTAAAACAGATGAAATGGGGGCTATGTACACGGAAATGCCGGGAAAATGTAAATGGATATTTTAACACTATATCTTACACATTTCACTGCATTTCTGTGCACATAGCCCCCATTTCAGCTTGCTCGTCAAAGACTACACCCAGTCGAAGACTACACCCAGTCAAAGGCGTTTCAATTGTTACAATCTCATGAGACACAGCCATGACTATCTCTTGGCCTGCCTTTCCCCATACTTTTACCCATCCCCGCCTCACTCAATGCCACATTCATTCTCAATACCTCCCGATCATCTTAAAGCCCCGCTTTCTGCCTTTTGTTTATTTTCTTCATGTCAACGCCTAAAGCCTTGTCCCAATTATAGACATCAATGATCAACAACCAATGCATTGCTAAGTAGCAAGTTAATTTATAAAATAAATGATACATTAAGATGAATAAAGCCATACATTTCAAATAACATATTATAAAGATACCTGACTGTGTTGATTGTAGTCTTGGATTCTGAAAGTGGTGAAATAGGAATGCGACAAGTTCTTACTTCAGAAAATAATTTTCCATTTCTTCCTATTTACAGGGATTAGTTTAAGCACGTTCTAGACTCGTTTCTGAGGCCTTAATTACCATGAAATCCGCTCAGATACTTTTTACTCTGCTTTTAAATAATGCAAAAGGAGAAGTTGAAGATGAAAGGTTCTGTCTTTGTGTTTCATTCGGAATGTGTCGAAGGCCTTGTATTAAATATGTGATTACATCAAGCCTTGAGTAATACGCCTACACAGTTTCCTTTGTGATGAGGCCCCAAAAAAGAAAAGGAATTTTTTAGGTTACATAGTCTAAAAATCTAGGGTAGGTAGGTCGGACTGGTTTGTTTTTTTTAAACTTTTATTTTCTAAAAATTTAGCTCGACTTGCGAAGGCTAGTGCACTCACTAACCACTACCTGGACTCAATGAGCCAGAACTCAACTCTAAAATAGACACAAAATGGCCGAAAATGATGTCATTTTTCAAAATTGGACAACGATTTATAGGGTCGACCATGTTTTGCTAGGTAGGATCGAGTTACCTGAAAGATATTTTGGCCTTACATCAAGCCTTGAGTAATAGTGATGAGTGAGTTATGACAATAGGGAAGGATATCAGCCGGGATGTCTCAGGACAGGTACCCCTGGACATCTACCACCGGCATGTACGTACCTCTTAGCCATCTACCCCCTAGCCGTATACTCCCTTGGACATCTACCCCCTAGCCGTATACTCCCTTGGACATCTACCCCCTAGCCATATACTCCCTTGGACATCTACCCCTAGCTGTATACTCCCTTGGACATCTACCCCCTAGCCGTATACTCCCTTGGACATCTACCCCCTAGCCGTATACTCCCCTGGACATCTACCCCCTAGCCGTATACTCCCTTGGACATCTACCCCTAGCTGTATACTCCCTTGGACATCTACCCCTAGCCGTATACTCCCTTGGACATCTACCCCCTAGCCGTATAATCCCTTGGACATCTACCCCCTAGCCGTATACTCCCTTGGACATCTACCCCTAGCTGTATACTCCCCTGGACATCTACCCCCTAGCCGTATAATCCCTTGGATATCTACCCCTAGCCGTATACTCCCTTGGACATCTACCCCCTAGCCATATACTCCCTTGCACATCTACCCCCTAGCCGTATAGTCCCTTGGACATCTACCCCTAGCCGTATACTCCCCTGGACATCTACCCCCTAGCCGTATACTCCCTTGGACATCTATCCCCCAGCCGTATACTCCCTTGGACATCTACCCCTAGCCGTATACTCCCTTGGACATCTACCCCCTAGCCGTAAACTCCCTTGGACATCTAACCCCTAGCCGTATACTCCCTTGGACATCTACCCCCTAGCCGTATACTCCCTTGGACATCTACCCCCTAGCCGTATACTCCCTTGGACATCTACCCCCTAGCCGTATACTCCCTTGGACATCTACCCCCTAGCCGTATACTCCCTTGGACATCTACCCCCTAGCCGTATACTCCCTTGGACATCTACCCCCTAGCCGTATACTCCTTTGGACATCTACCCCCTGGCCGTATACTTCCTTGGACATCTACCCCCTAGCCGTATACTCCCTTGGACATCTACCCCCTAGCCGTATACTCCCTTGGACATCTACCCTAGCTGTATACTCCCTTGGACATCTACCCCCTGGCCGTATACTCCCTTGGACATCTACCCCCTAGCTGTATACTCCCTTGGACATCTACCCCCTAGCCATATACTCCCTTGGACATCTACCCCCTGGCCGTATACTCCCTTGGAATCTACCCCCTAGCCGTATACTCCCTTGGACATCTACCCCGTAGGAGCTTTACCCCTTATGACATCCATCCCCTCCATATTCAACCCTTTGACTGTGACTCAACAGTAGAATCTAATGTAAATCTACAGTAGATTCTACTGTAAATCCATTCTATGGTAGATTCTACGGTAGATCTACAGTAGATTTTACTGTGTAATTACACTAACTATTTACAGTGTAGGTGAACAACAGAATATATTATAAATTTACAGTAGTTGTTGTAAAACTATAGAGGATTCTACTGTGTTCCTACACTTATTATTTCCAGTGTGGAAGGTGTCAGGACAAGTACCCCCCGGACATCTACCAAGGCATCTACCCCCTAGCCATCTACCCCCTTGGACATCTACCCCCAGGAATTTACCCCCTAGGGCTTCCACCCCCTTGGACATCTACACCCTTGGACCTTTTAAGTTTACCCCCTAGAACCTTTACCTTTACCTTCTAGGACATCCATCCCTTCCATATTCAGCCCTTTGCCTGTGGCTCAAGGAGGAAGCAATATTTTGGTTTGTAGTTATGAATCTACATCAACGAATAAATGCATAAGGCAGTTACCAAATAATCGAAATCCCTCCTTTACCATTGTAAATATTCCTATCAAGCTATGGTGTTTACATGTATGTCTGGGGCCGGGGATCGGTACCAAGATATATCTCGCAAGAAATTCCGAGGAGAGAACTAATATGGCCACTCATATTGAGCCACCAGAATTATCGCTATGCTATTGCAATCTATAAATAAGTTATATTGGACCTGGAATGGATGAACTGATATGAGAATGAATCCCCTACCTCTGCCACGCCTATATTCATACCAAAGTCTCCATTTACTGTAAAGTAAAGTAGGGATTTTGCTGAGTTGGCAACTCTTTTTCAGTTCCTGTGATCAATGAATTAGAGTAGGACCCATGGTCCCTGAGTACATATCTGGTTGGGTTTTCTTTAAGAATAAACCCCTCCAAGGCTTTATATGGAATGTGCCCTATGCATTGAGGTAGGGTACACACGCTATATATGCACTACATTTAGCTAAAGTGGTTCAGCTATAGATTCACCGTATATGACATATAGCAGGAGCACGGCTAAGCATTATACACAGGTGGGGCACATGTAGCTGGGCAGTAGATTATATTGTACTTTGACAGCATGTGCTACATTGTAAAAAGTTGGTTGCCATTTCTGTAAGTGTACAGTTGATTCTACTGTAGGTGTACAGTTCATTGTAGGTAAACAATAGAATACACTGTAAATCTACACTAGATTCTACTGTAAATCTATTCTACAGCAGACTCTGCTGTGTACCTACACTAACTATTTACAATTACAGTGTAAGCATTAAACACTGACACAACCAGAAGTACATGTAGCCGAGCAGTAGAATCTACTATATATATATATATATATATATATATATATATATATATATATATATATATATATAATATATATATATAATATATATATAATATATATATATATATATATATATATTTTACGGTATTAGTGTACATGGGCTGTAGAATCTACTGTAGTTTTACAGTATATATACTACGGTATTAGTGTACATGGGCAGTGGAATCTATTGTAGTTTTACCGTATATATATACTACAGTATCAGTGGTACATGGGCAGTAGAATCTACTGTAGTTTTACAGTATATATATACTACGGTATTGGTGGTACATGGGCAGTAGAATCTACTGTAGTTTTACAGTATATATATACTACGGTATTGGTGGTACATGGGCAGTAAAAATCTACTGTTGGTCTACAGTATGAAAAGACGTACTTCTAGGTTTACTATTCACAGTGTAAGCGAGACCCAAGACTGTGAGTTTCCATTGGGATTACTTCAAAGGTGGTAAATGTACAATTATTTTATGTCTCAATTTTCTGTATTCCCTTTTCCAGAATGGCCCTGAATGTAGCCTCTGCACTTGTGAATTTAGGTATGGGTCTGACACATAGTTGCGTACTTAAAATGTGAAAAAAGGTTGCCTAATTGATATCAATTTTGGCTAATGAAAAACTATACAAATTGGCTAATAGAAAATATGTCCTAGCACTAAACCCAGTGTCCATGCCTCATCTGTGAGCGGCACAGCTATGTTGGGGATTTATGTATATACCACACACTTCATGTCAATATGTGTCTACAGGCTGTGCAGGACAGGTGTCACCACCTGTACAATCAATGGGAGCCCTTTAACCCTTTAAGGATGGCATGTCGCTAAAATATGACACTTGATGCCATTGTGCACCAATGCAGCCCCTGCGAGTTACTCGCTGATGCTGTATTGGTGCATCATGCAGATGCTTCGGGAGTGGCTCGACCCCATACGGTCAGCATAGTGCTTGAATGCAGCACTGGCGAGTGACTTGTAAGGGCCACATCCATGCATCATAACGACAGAGGACATGATGCATTAAGGCAGAATGCCGTCCTTAAAGGTTTTAGGGCAGCATCATTATTTAATGCACAGTGGACTATATCAACATGATGCATTCATGGACTGCCATGCAGTCCTGCATGTGTGTATCATGCAGGCCCAATTGGGTTAATACACTCCCAAAAAGTCGGCGCAATACATCAATGGTCTGTGAGTGAGGCATAACTGGCTGGTGATGTGTTAATGCATCATGACGAGAATAAACTTTGGGGCATCATTCTTTCCTTAAATGTTTAACCCTTTAAGGACGGCACAATGCCTTAATGCATCTTGCCAATGACCATCATGATGCATGAATGCAGCCATGGCGAATGACTCGCCAGTGTTGCATTCAAGCATCATATTGACCCTACAGCCCAGTGGGCACAGAACATTGAATCAACATTGAAAACTGGTTGACAATGCTGATTCAATGTTGATTAAATGTTGATTCAACGTTGAGCTGAATTTTGTGCCCACGGGGAGGGTTCAGATGCTCTCGAAGGGTACGAACGATGCAGCAATGCAGCACCTGCGAGTTAGAATCCGTCCTTAAATGTTCAATAAACACACTGATAAATGCGCACGTCAAGGCTGGTTCTGGGACGACCGGGTGCATCGGAATGCTTAAACCTAAATCTCATTTATCAAGGTGGATTTCATTTACATATCTAGATTTAGGTTCCTAGTTCTGTTCCCTTATTTACCTAATTCGTATACGGTTTGGGATCAATTCAACATACATTTGTATATACTACTTATCGATAGATGCAGGTGGCGGACAAATACTTATTTTTTATTGTCTTTTTAATTGTTCATTCTAAATATGACATTAGTATGATTCCATATTTGGAGTATAAAATGCATATTTTAGAGCCTAAATGGGTGTCTTTGCTGATATGTGTTGTCATGGAAACATGATTTTCAATCCAAATAGAATAATCAAAGAAGCCCATCCACAATGATTACAGTGCTCCATAGAGAATACAATTACCATTGCTAGATCAAAATCAGTGACATTATTGGTGAAGTTATGATACCTTTCTGATTAGCATACTCATGCTGTAAATAAGAATGCCACTTCAAGCATATTCGGATTTTCGATAGGGCAATGCCCACCCGCATTTGTGAAGCAGTTCCCCGAAACAACTTTGAAGAGATATCTTCTAGTGTAATATATTGCTGGAACGCTCATGATTTCCACTTTGAAGTTGACCTTTTCGTTGGATGACGATTTTCCCTCGGCTAATTACAGTTTCATGAATACGTTTTTTTTTCTGAGTGAAGACAATATGACAATGTCCAATGTACCCTCAAATCGCTATTAAATCTTAAGTATTTGTCGGGCATAACTTCCATTGGGGAAGTTATTCCCATATTAGTGTACATACCAGTGCCACCTAGTGCCTCCCACCGGCACCAGCCGTGGAACTCTTCTCCAGGGGAGGGGAGGTAACCAGCAGCAAGCAAGCAGGCAGCAAGGCCAGCAGCAGGCCAGCAGAGACTTTGGTTTTTTATAATACCTACCCTTTGACATGTACTGTTTATATAGGTCTGTTTTGTATGAGATCGGGCCAATGTGGACGTCTTTGACTTACTGACAGAAAAGGCTTTATTTAGGGCAGGTAAAATCATATATTGAAATATAGCCACTGCCATTTTCTTTATTTTATCCCTTGCATATGAAAGACAAAATTTAATTTTCTTTAATAAAGCTTTTTTTTATATTGGCCGGTCAAAGATGGCACCCAGTCAAAGATGGCACCTATAGATGTTCCCACCAAATATGGGACTCAACAATCGAGGTGTATTCAGGGAAGGAAATTATGAGTTTCAATGTCTTTTTGCCAGTCGTTTCATTTTTGATCATACAGTAGAAGCCCTGCACAGCATTTTTAAGCATAATTGATGGAAAATGAGGACAATTTCTGATTTTTACAACTTAGTGGGGGAGTGTAACAGTCTAAAATAGGAGTTACTTTGACCTACACAGGCCTATATATGCTGTCGGATTTTCAACTTTCTGAACCATCATATGTGTCCGAGACAGAATATCAAGACCATTAGCAACAAACACAGAGTTTGCAATTTTAATTCTCTGGGAAGCAGACTGTCTTGGCTTTCCAAAACTGTTTAAAGTTGAGAAAATTGGCTAATATTGCTTGAGTTATGAGGCAGAATGTAACAAATTGTTACCTATCTTTTTACACTTTTTGCAAGAAAGCACCACTTAGTTTACTCTTGAAAGCCTGTTTGTTAGACTTAATGGTCAGATTCCCTATAGTTTAACACAGCGAGATGACAAAAACTTTATTTTGGCTGCCAATATCGACCCATAGTGTTCCAACTAGTCCCCCCTCCCGCCCTTTAGGATTGTAGATCTCACTTCTAGCTTGGATTTGCATTGACTTTCGAGTCTCAGAGCATAACAGTTCAGGAGATTCTAGGAAAATTTGTCCAATGGCGGGCATGAAGCCTGTTTGCCTCATTCTGAAAATCTCTTTAGAGGCTCATATTTTTTAAAGTAAGGGTGCTAGAGTTATCAAAATAGGTTCAAAAGAAGCAGAATTTAGTTTTACCCATTCTGTTGACTTCCCATGTGCAGACTGTAAACAGTTTTCCTGTAATGGCTGTTAGAGTGGTGACAGGTAGATAAAAATCCCGGATTTCAGTTTAAAATAGTCATGGTTTCCATGGCAACCGGTCACATGATTTTCAAAATATGGGAGTGACAAAGCCACAATTATTTAGCATTTTATTTTAGCTTTAACCTGATATTTGGATCACTATTGTAGGTTCAGGGGTTCTGAAATTATCAATGACTCTTCAAAACATACAGGGGAAACTTTAAGTTTTGAGTCCCATATATGGTGGGAAGATCTATAGTAAAAGATGGCATCCGGTCAAAGACGTTCACATTGACCCGATCTCATGAGACACAGCCATAATGATTTAAGGCATGACACCATGTTATCGGCACATAAAAAAAAGGTGTGTTTCAGGTTACCCGACCCTACCTAGCAAAACAGGGCCCACCCTAGAAATTTTTATCCAATTTTGAAAAAAAATGTATATTTTAAGTAATTCTAGGGCTAGTTGAGAGTCAATTAGATAGTCTGCGAGTAGATGCCGTTGTCGGGGAGTCAGCGCTGAAGTTTGCAAGTCAATTTTGGGGTACTTTTCACGCCATGGCATCAATCTGTCTTTATCAAACAATTTTGGGGCTATTTCAGAGTCAATTTGATAGTCCACGAGTCAATGTCGTTGTCTGTGAGTCAGCACTGAAGTTTGCGAGTCAATGTTTGGAGACTTTTCAGGACAAAGTAAAAAAGAAAAAAAAAATCTGACCTACCCTACCTAGATTTTCAGACTATGTAACCTCAAACACACCTTTTTTTGGCCTATTCATAATTTTATCCATATTTCAATTTATACGCAACATTTTCCAAGGGAATTAAGAGAAAATGTCTAAATGTTTAGATGTTAGCCACTATACAATGCACAACACTCCCTGCAGATATTGACCTTCCCTTTGACGATATTGGGCTTTATTTCATGGCGGATACGATGATCAGTTAAGTACTAAAAAGTCCTGTATCCCATGCCCCCCCCCCCCCATTGGATACAGTGTTCCTGTATCCCATGGCCTGTGACATCATCATTTGTTCAAATCATTAAGGCCATTTATGTGCGATTAAACATATTTTGAGGAGTAAAAGCCATGAAATAAAGGCAAAGGCTGATGGCCAGAGGCTTCGTGGGATACGGCCCCAGCCCCACCTTGGGGGGAACGATACCAAATATCCTCTGGCCATGGGCCTTTGTCTAATTTCTTAGCTGAAAAAAAACTGCAAATCGGCTACATACCTACGAATTCTCAATAAGCAACATTTTCCCGGCTTCTCTGTAGGGTCTTTCAGAATGGTTAGTCGTCACAATTGGATTTTCTTCGACAGGACAATATTTGCAATTGAAGACGGTATTTGTGGCTAGCAAAATGTGTTTACATAAATCTTCTATAGATTTCAACAGGGAATCTTGTGAAAGAAATTTTACTTGTAGTCATCAAACAGCTTTCGTCACATCATCATTTGCCCACAATCACGTCAGTTCTGTAAAAGCCTTGTGGCGTCGTTGGATTTGACCTTCTGACCGTAGTTGTAGAGTCGTGTGTTGCGTCATTAATGTTTACGTCATTGATGTTTACGTCACGAGTGGTTACGGCTCCCAGACTATTGCTACCTGCTCAGCACTGAGCTCAATGGGGACCTGACATACCTGCTGGGTGGCATGGTAACTGACATACCCGGGGGCACTGCAGCCCGGGGGGAGGCCATTGATTAACCCTATAAGGATAGCTTAGTGCTTTAATGAAATGTGGCCTTGGACGTCATGATGCATGAATGCAGCCCTGGCGAGTAACTCACCAGGGCTGCATTCAAGCATCATGCCGACCATATTGGGTTGAGACATTTCCAAAGGGTCAGCATGATGCACCAATAATGTGTGAGTAACTCGTCTTGACTGCATCCATGCATCATGACGACCAAGGGCATGATGCATTAAGGCATAATGCCGTCCTTAAAGGGGTGCGAGTGCTGCTTCAAGCAGACACATCTGTGTAACAATTAAGGAGTTAGCAGGTATTTGGGATTTAAGCTCTGACGCATGCAACTCTCCTCGTGTACAAACCTGACACATGCATAGCAATTTATGAAAGGTACAAAGGGTGAAATTGGCTTTCATTAGCTTCTTTCACCAGACATTTTTCTTTTCAAAGAATGATTGGGCTATTAATGATAAAATTAGATATGGAGATCAACACACTGTATTTTATGTTCCTGTTCATGATAATGCACACATTTTTGCATAGAACTGCACACAAGGCAAGGGTGCACTGTAAATAGTTAGTGTAGATACACAGTAGAATTTACTGTAGACCTATGGTAAAATATACCTTAGAATAGATTTACAGCAGAATCAAATGCAAATTTACAGTAGATTCTACTGTATACACTAAACTGTAAATATTCATCGCCTAAGATATGAAAACTCCCCATGTACTGAGATTCTTTATGCCAAATAAAATATCTAAAACTCAGACTCACCTACAGTAGAATCGACTGTAGGCCTACAAGATTGACAACCAACTTTTTACAGTGTGCGTCTACAAAGGTAAGCAGGGGACGTTGACATTTGTACTCTTACACTGAAGGCCCGCATCAGGCGTCCTTCTTACGCTGCTTTATAGTGACTATAAGGCCACTCAAAGAAATAAACTGGTTTCTCATCACCGCGCGCATCATGAAAAACATGATTTGGGGAATTTTCTTTTACTTTTATTTTAGATTTTTAATGAAAAATATTTCAAAATTCGAACAAATAGTGGCATATTTGGTATCAAATTAAAGCTTAGACAGTCAGTAATGCAGTGAGCTAGGAATAACTTCCATTATAACATATTTTGTGGATCACTAAACTCTTAACTCCAAAAATGTGAAAACCGTTCGCGAAAAGTCTTAATTTTCCTATGCCACATGGCCCTGAGTAAAAAAAAAAAGATAATAAAAAAACGCCCCCGTCATATTTTTTACTGCTGGGTGATGAGAAACAACTTGTCTTTTTGAGTGTCCTAATCTATAGAACCTCCCATTGCAGGCTGCATCAATTGATCTCTTCATGGCCTAATGCTGGGTGTGGTGCTTCTATCTGTGTCCTGTCTACCCCTGACCTTCTGTTATCTGTGGCCAATGTCCTCTGAGCCCCCACGGTCTGATATAGAGGCAGCCATGCAGTTACAGTATTACTCACAGCCATTTCCTCTCTGCAGCTATCTTTATATGACACTTTAACCCTTTAAGGATGGTGTGACGTATTAGGCTTATCGTAAAATCTCGCGTATAAGCCGCGGCTAGTACGCGAATCAGATCGGCAGTGCGGCTTATAGCATCGGCCCAGGCTCAGGGTGCGGCTTATACACGAGTTTTTGCCACTATGGTCCAGTACTAAAATCGGCACATTCAGATGGCTGGTGCAGCTTATAGGATCAGCCTGAAGTTGGGGTGCGGCTTATACGCGAGTTAGGCTTGTACGCGGGGTTTTACGGTAGTCTCACTGAACCGATCCAAGTTGAAAGTCTATAACTGCGTGCCGGTCATAGATTGCACCAGGTCATAGATTGTACCCAGTCATAGACTTTGAACCCATCTAGTGAGATTAAGTCGTTAATGCATTGTGCCCTTGGTCGTCATCATGTATGAATGCAGCCCTGGTGGGTGACTTACTAGGGCTGCATTCAAGCATCACATGCCAACCTGATACAGTCCCAACAAGTCGGCATGATGTACCAATGCAGCACCGCCGAGTTACGCATGCACACCTGGGCTGCATTCATGTATCATACCGACAAATGTTTCTATTTTGTGACATGTCGTCCTTAAAGGGTCAACATTAACATGGTCTGTAAAGGTGCACCTCTTGTTACATGTACACCTACACAGTGCTACAGTCAGCAAGAAGGGGCAAACTCAACAGGTGACTGGATGCCTTGCATATCTCCACAGGGGGGTCTTTCAGAACAACTGATCTGGTCGTAGGCAAATGCTGACCCGACGAGACCTGTTTCAATACCACTAGTAACATTCCTTTCACAAGATATCCTGTTGGAATATATAGAAAATAATTGTAAATACCACATTTTGCCAGTTAGAAATACCCTCTTTAATTGCAAATATTGCCCTGTTGAAGAAAATCAAATCATGACGACTGACGAGTCTGAAAGACCCTCCTGACCTCAAAAGTTCCTATGCCCTGTAATCTTAACCAGCTCTTTCCAACACTTTTGAGACACCGATGGGAAAAGAAGAAGGAAGAAATAACATGTTGGTCACAAGTTAATCCCTAAAATTGTTGTCGATATAAGCAATGGGAGGTGAAGGGCGCCCCTAGAGTGTTTATTTTTATTGAGCCATCTAGTGTGGAAAGGCCATGCGATTATAAGAGATATGCAATTTTAATAGTACAGGAGATGTGCATGGAGTTTGAATGGATGAATATGGTATGCACCTAGAAAATTATGAGGGTCAGCTGGACGCTGGCTATGTCGCCAAAAGGACTCTCCTTCAAGGGTCAGGAATTTGAGTGAGTGTCAGGCATTGCTGGACCCATCAATATCCACATGAGGCTAAGGCATTACTGGACCCATCCACATAAGAGTCAGGCATTGCTGGACCCATCCACATGAGGGTCAGGCATTGCTGGACCCATCCACATGCCAGATTCTGGTAACACTGGACTCTTGGGAGAGTCTCTTTCAGCCTCCAAGATTCCAGCATTGTCAGCCTCTGGCATGAAGGTCCAGGATGGCCAGACTGTCAAGCAATTTTACAGTAGTCCAGCCTGTTATTGAAGGTACAGCATAGCCTGACGCTCACAAAAGTGGCTCTTGACCAATCTATGTTAGTCCGGCAGTGTCTGACTCTTGTATGAGAGTGCTTTTGGCGACATGGGCTGACGCTCATGTTTTCCTGAGAATGGAAGATGAGGACTTAGATACTCAATATGAGTACTTTTGGTCCTCCCCAAATTTAATGATCGGTTCTGGTGGAATCAGTTCTTAAGCAGCATGAGGAACGATAGAAAGGATGCGGCATCTCTAAATAAACACAGTCTCTCAAGTCTCAGTGAACTCAAGTCTGCGACTCCCACGCACCTCTACAGTATACATGACATTCCCTATGAGACTTCAGCGTTCATATCGTTGTAAAATGAAATGTTATACTATACAGTTACGTACTCCCATTCCTGTATGATTTGTCGAAAGCGAAATCATCCACTAGTATCATATAATATGGGAATTGTCATTGATATCAGACATTTCATGACTATACCATCATTCATGAATCATTCTCATTCCTGAATACCTGTATTGTATTTTTGAAAATCATTAATTTCAAGAATAAAAATACTTTATAAATTTAGAAAAAAATAAATCAATGTACTAATATCACGTCCAGCAAAACAAAGTTGTGGATAGGACTGAACACTGTCTTGTGCCTCTGCATTGGTCTTCAGATTTTTGAACGTGTCACTGCGTCACTTTTTACATACACAGGACCTCACAGAAAAATCTCTGTAGGTCAATTTTTATCCCAACTTTTCTGTGTTTGTCGACGTTTAAAAGGGCTGAAAAGGGCCGTGTCGCTGTGTCGCTCATGTCAATACTAACCCATGTAGGGGCACACAGTTGTCTTTTTGACTTCTCAAATTTTCTTTGGCAAAAACCCATATACAAGATACGCATTAAAATTTCCGCAGTAGCCAAGGTTGAAGAGATTATATCATCACGAAAATTAAATGTGATCACCTCGATATAATAATAATGCTGAATATCTTTTTTTTACAATCTTGATATCAATGTATTTTCTAAGTTGATTCAAATATTATATCAGGTTACATAAGATAGCTATGGGAAATACGTGAGGATCTGTGTCAAATTGTTATACTTAGGTTTAAGCCCCCCCCCTTCCCTATTGTTAGCGCATCCCAGATTCGAATCAAATAAAGCCTCATTGTTTGAAGCCTTAGTCCTTAACCTTAACCATTTAACGACGGCATCATACCTTAATGATCATACCCTTGGTTGTCATAGTGCTTGAATGCAACCACGGCGAGTAACTCACCAGTGCTGCCTTCAAGCATCATGCCGACCCTATCGGGTTGAGGCACTCCCAAAGGTACGGTATGATACACCAATGCTAGCAAGTTACACCCAATGATAACAAAACAACAGAATAACAGATAGCATTAAAGTGCTATGCTGTCCTTAAAGGGTTAACACCACGTAAAGTAATCTTCCCCAGGTGTACCACCAACCCCACTTGAACATAGACCCAGAACCCATTTATCCCACAATAAACAAACAGGGTACTAAGGTATAAGCGCCCTCGGGTGGATCAACGCTAAAATAATGGTGGTTGTTTACACGGCTCTGCACATGAGGTTTAGGGCCAAATAAAAGAAAGGGTTGGTTTCTGGAAACATGGTCTGATAAAGCAGGGCTGGCCGGTCGGATTGTTTTTTTTTCTTTTTTAATCTTTTTGTTTTTCTGTTTGTTTATTTATTTCCCTCTAGATTAAGGGTTAATATATGTCTGATTTACAAATCAGTAAAAAAAAAAAAAGTAGCAAAAATAAAAGAGAAAAAGAAGAAGAGAGGGGTACGTGGCACTGTTTTGCTAAACATGGTCCGGTTACCAGAAACACTTTTTTTATTGGCCTATGCATGCACAGGGTTGAGTACCGCTATCCCTTCTCCATATTTAAAGTGTAAGATATGCAGCAAATATTGAGCTGTTTTGTCTGTGCTGGGGTTTGTTAACAAGTGATGGCAAACATTTCTAGGTGCTTGGATGGTCTTATTGTGTTTATATTGGGTTGCCTAACGCTTTGTTTTGTGTACTTTCAACCTACTTGACCGGCAAATGTGCGTGTGGATTGAAATTCATAAATGGGGGTATTGATTTTCTGGTAATGCAATATGGCTGTGGTTATGAGGTCGCCATGCTCACATGCTGTGTTCACACAATACATAGGAGGGCACCTGTTAACACAATGGTGAGCCTGTGTAGGGGAATAGTCAATAGTCAATTATTGTATGTGTTATACTACTATCAACCCCTTAACCCTTTAAGGACGGCATGTTGCTTAAGGTGACGTTTATTCTCATGATGCACCATTGCAGTCCCCGGCGAGTAACTCGCCAGTGGTGCATTGGTGCATCATGACAACATTTCGAGAGTGTCCCTAGGGTCAGCATGATGCTTCAATGCAGCAGTGACGACCAAGTGCATGCTGCATTTTTGTACTATACCATCCTTAAAAGGTTAAGGACGGCATGTTGCTAACAAGTGACATTTGTGGTCATGATGCACCATTGCAGTCCCCGGTGTTGCATTAGTGCATCATGACGGCATTTCGGGAGTGTCTCAACCATAATAGTCACTAGTCAGGGCTAAGTGCATGTATCATGACCACCAGGGGCATGATGCATTGATTCACTATGCATGCTCAGGTGCCGTCACTTATGTAGCCCCAGTGAGTGGCTCGGTACACTCAAAAAACAAACTTGTCTCCAGACTCTTCAAAGTGACGGTCATAAAATAAACGAGTCAAAAACTTGTCTAAGCGGGTCTTCTAGCTTGAGATGTGCCAGCCCGAAACAGCTCCAGATTCTATTTGTGGGATGGTAACCTGATAGGTTAGACAACTTTACACTCGTTTATAGTCACTTCAACGAGTCTGGAGACAAGTTTGCTTTTTCAGTGTAATACGGCATTGCTACATCATGCAGATAGTTAAGGAGTGTATTGCGATCCTGTGGAATAGTTATGATGAATGTGTGCAGGGCAATGGTGACCTCATGACATAGGAGGGGGGGGGGGGGGGATTCCACCACCCCAACCCCCCCCCCCCCCCCCCAAAAAAAAAAAAAAAAAAAATTGAAAAATGGCCACTACCAGATATATAATAGTAGCTGATCTGGTATGCTGAAACCGCCGTATCAATGGCTGGACACATCAATACACACTATACCTGAACTATTTCTGTCTATTTTATGAAACCAATAGGAAACCACCGATACTAATCTAATGAACCCTCCTAGAGAGGCACTACTCCCATTTAATAGAGCCTGGTATGGCTGATAACAATAGAGAGCTACTTTATCTGGGGTTTATAAGAGCAGTAATGACATTGATACCACATCTGTGGCCACATAATACGGCGCCCAGAGGGGGTGATGAGTCCTCTATCTAGCTATGAAATCTGCCCTCGGCTCCTCTATACTACCTGCAGTAGCTAGCGGAGGGAGGTGTACAACCGCGATGTGTATCAGTAACGTGACGTGTACTACAGTAAAATCTCGTTGTCAGAAGGACCTTTTGATCAGACAAATTTACCCATGAAAACAATATATGTTGGATATAGAAAAAAGGGACCATCAAAATGGGCTCCTAATGATATGGGGCCGTCCATAAATAAAGTCTTTTTTTTACCATTTCTGCCAACTCCCCCGTTAGTCATGTTTCTCTATAGCAATCTATGTGTACTACCGTAACACCTCACATAGATGCCGCAGCTAGTACACTGATATGCTTTGGCTCCCTATACGACCAATTTCTCAGTCACTAGTGCCTGACCTAGTTAGTCAGTTTTTGGCTCTCTATAGGCCAACCTAGGTAAGTTATTATTATCAGGTTGGTCAGTACTGACCAACCCACCTTAGTCTTTTGATTTCCAGGGGGAGCCATTGAGTGGTCATCACAGGTGGCACCAACTAGTGATATACAAATACAACACACCAATGATGAACCTAGGTTAGCCACTACTGACTGACCCCTTGGTCATTTTTGAATACAACTTTACCATTGTGACTAACACTCATATGACCAACCAAGGATAGTCTGTACTGACTAACCTTTTCAACCTACGGATTTTCAGTGTACTCGAGCTAGAACTCAAGTGCAGCTTATAGGATCGCCCTACAGGCTAGAGACAGGATGCGGCTTATACGCGAGTGTTTAAGTGGCCCTGGTGCGGCTTATAGGATTCTCCAAAGTTTGGGGTGAGGGTAATACGTGATCATACGTTTATTCTCGAGGTTGAATGGGTTTTACGGTACCCGTCACGTTTCTTGATACAGCTCACGGTTGTACAGGAGCCCGTCTGGGCAGGTTCAATAATCTGGCTGCTATCATTTTCAGCCTCATAGAGAGACGCTGCTAAGCAGGGGGCTGAGGGCGGGCTCAATGCCCGGGGGCCACGTGATCTGAGGCCCACTAAGATCCCCTCCTCCTTCCACCTTTACCCCCGACAAGGGCCCCATCCCGCAGCCCCCAGCACGTGGGCTCTAGACCCCTAAATTCGATATGGTGACATGGGCATTTCTTAAAATCGACATGCGACATGAGGCCTAGTGACATATGCGACATGAGGCTTAAAAAGATAGTGACATGGGGCATAGATAGTTCTTAAAATCGACATGGGACATGAGCATTATTAAGTGACATAGACAAGCGACATGGTCATTTCTTAAAATCGACTTGTGACATCGGGACCCCCCCCCCCCCCCCATCAAGGCCCCTAGCATGTGGGCTGTAACACTGTTAGAGCCCTGATTGCTTCCAGTGGGAAAACGCCATGCGCGCCACCTACGGCCAAACAGGGGAATCACGTCCATGTGGGCGATAATAGAAGCAAGGAGGGAAAGTAGAGGGAAACTTGAGTTGGGTGAGTTTAATTTAATTTGGTGGGTATTTTTGCTGAGATAATGAATTTTGGACGTGCTTAATAGTTTTCTTCCTCGTAATGATGGACGTCGGCATCATGGATGGGATCGAGAAATCCTTCAAACCATATTTAAGTGTATACTATATTCTGTGCAATAATATCATAGGTTGCACATGGGCAATGAAAGTATATCAGTATAACACTAAACAACCGCATTCTTGAAGGAAACTGCATGATACTACCTTCTCATGAAACCCTAGTAAATATAAAACCACATTTAGAAAGATACCCGGAGTACTAACACTGTTATCTCCTTATCATGCAGGGACATTCACCCCTGCCAATTACCCCACTCCATGCATGTACATGGCAGCCACCACAGTAGATCATAGAAGCCCCTGCCCATCAGAACACTTGTCAGACGTGTCTTATGGCAATTGACTTTTGTTTCCACTCCTTATTATCTGAGGGAACCTTAGATCCTTCCTCAGCAGAATAGATCGTTACCTGGAGTGCCGTAGTAGGAACACCCAACCCCTCTTCCTTACCCCTTTACGGACGGCATAATGAATTGATGCATCATGCCTTTTGTCGTCATGGTGCATGAATGCAGCCCTGGTGAGTGACTCGCCAGAGCTGCATTCAAGCATCATGCCAACCCTACAGGATTGAGACACTTCCGAAAGGTCGGCATGACGCACCAATGCAGATCCTGTGAGTTACTAGTACTCATGGGCTGCATTGGTGACAACAAATGTCACATTTTAGCGACATGCCGTCCTTAAAGGGTTACCCACACATCCACAGTCTCACTTTATAACCGTGTTGCAGGGTGCCAACTGGCTCCTCCTACTGCCAGGTGCTGTATCAGGCTGCCAAGTGTAGGAGTGGTTATAGCATGGGGGAGGTGGGGACAGGTATGTTCGTGTGTGAAACCATGGGTGCGGCCAGCAAGGTTTAATAAACTAGGTTTACTACAGCTGATTGTATCTGTAAATGAGACAAAAGCCTTCTCGGTACACTGAAAAAGTAAACTCGTCGAAGTGACTGGAGCTGGCAAATGTCAGGTTTTGGGCTGGCACATGCCAAGTGGGTCTCTTTTGCAGCAGCTAGAAGACCCACTTCCTTGTCACTTAGACAAGTTTTTGACTCGTTTATTTTATGACCATCACTTGGAAGAGTCTGGAGACAAGTTTACTTTTTGAGAGTACCCCCTGATCCAAGATGTTGTTACTGTCCACCGCCAACCGCCCCTCATGAGGGGGTTCATATCTATTACAGTCTACCATAACTTCAAGTCATTAGGTGCATGGTGCTATGCACTGATACTCTTTGGCTCCCTACAATCTCTCACTAAAGTCACTATAGTGCCAGAGCAAGTTAGTCATTTTCTGGCTCCCTATATGACCTACATAGGTTATTTAATATTGTCAGGTTGGTCAGTACTAAGCAACTCACATTAGTCTTTCCATGTTAGGCTTAGTCCTTTTGAGTAAGGCCTTAGTCAAATGTTGTTATGCCTCAGTTATTTTTGAATAGCACTAGGTCATGCCTGATCAGTGTCCCTATTACCAACTTGGGATAGCCACTACAGACTATGGGCCGGGGCTTTTAGATTATCTGTGTGTAGATACTGACATTCTAGAGCCCCAATGAATAATGAATCAACCTTATTTCTGAATATGCAATGCTCACGCTTTGTAAAATCGTTGAATACCCCCTGCATGTAAAAGTGTGCACGCTAGATGAATAGCATACTGGGTATTCATACCTCATCTAAGTCAATGCACCATTTCCAAGTAAAGGCAGAAATCGATCAGTTATGACCGTTTTAAGTGCCATATGGTGTATTCATGCACTCTGCCAGTTGTCATAATAATTCATCAATGTAGCCCTGGCGAGTAACATTCAAGAATCATGCCCTATGCACTTGATAAACTGCTGAAGGGTTGGGATGAAGCATAAATGTAGCCCAGGCAAATAGACATACCCTCATGGTGACAAAAGACATGACAGGTTAAGGCACTATGTAGCCCTGAAAGGCCGCAATCTCGGTACCCCTCCAGCGACAGTTGGAGTGGAGCCATGAGATATACAGAGCATGTGGGGTTTAAAGGGTGCCATCTTTGACCGGCCTGAATGGAAACGGTCTTTTAGGGCAGATGTAGATAGAATTTGGTTTAAAAGATTAATGGATTTTATGACTCTTTAAAGTAGTAATTAGTTGCCAATTTCTATCAGCATCTGCCCTAAATAAACCGTTTTTATACAAGCCGGTCAGAGATGGCACCCAGTCAGAGATGGCACCTGGTCAGAGATGGCACCCGGTCAGAGATGGCACCCGGTCAGAGATGGCACCTGGTCAGAGATGGCACCCAGTCAGAGATGGCACCTGGTCAGAGATGGCACCTGGTCAGAGATGGCACCCGGTCAAAGATGTTGACATTGGCCCAAGTTTCTCTAGGTGCCTGGATGACGGCTTCTGGGAATATGGCGGTCACAGGGCAGATATAGAGCCACCTACCTCCACCCACCTATAACGGGAACAGGGGCCTCATACACAGAAGGACGGCTGATCCTATTAGCGGCAGCGTCCAAGGAAATGAGGTTTTCATTGTACCTGATTTATATATACATATATAGAATATGAAAGGGAGGGTATTTCAAGAAGAGATCTGAGAGGGATAGATGCATTTTGGAGGCAAACCTGCATGTAGTATAGGACTACATGTACACGATTCGTGTCAGTCAATGGCATGGCAATCAGTAGATGTATTGTAACCCCCCCCCCCCCCCCCACACACACATTTTGTTATCTGTCTCTCATACCGGTAATGCTGCTTCCGTGTGTCCTTGGTAAGATGATCATCCGCAACAGTGGAACATGAACATGATAGTAATGCATCATATATGTACCATATCGTGAGTTTCATAGAACCATAATTGAACCATGAGGACTCATAAGGATGATATCAACATGTAGCTCCGCTTACCCCATTAAGGGAAGCATATTGCTAAAACATGACATTTGCCTTCATAATGCACCAATGCAGCCCCAGCGAGTAACTCACCAGGGCTGCATTCATGCATTATGATGACCAAGGGCATGATGCATCAATGCATCATCTATTTCAGACCTCAATTTTCAACCGCAATTTTTAGACCTGACTGGGGTGGGGGTGGTTAAAGAATTTCGACTCCTCTGGAGGGGGATGAAACGTTTCCGGGCAAGATAGAAAGGAAAGTAGGCCATACAAAGAAGTGACATACAAAGAAGGCCTGGGCATCAAAACGGCATGGCCGAGCCTAGAGGCAGTTTATGTTAGGCCAAAAAAAGGTTTGTTTCAGGTGACATGGCAAAAAAATCTAGGGTCGGTAGGTCGGATTATATCTTTTTAAAACTTTTTTACTTTTGACATGAAAGTACTAGCCAGCCTCTTAGAAGACCCTAAAATTGACCCAAAAAGGGTAAAAATACGAAAATGTCTTCAAAATTGCATAACAAAACGTAGGGCCGGCCCTATTTTGATAGGGTCGGTCGGGTGACAAAAAACAAACCTCTTTTTTTTGGCCTTATTTAACATAAATACTGTATATATACCTTAATAAAACACTTTAAAAAATTCTCATCATCCCCCCACTTGTTAAAAAATGAGCAGTCCCTAGGGCAGATTAGGAGAGTTGAGCAGCTCCTGTGGCCTATGAGTCCACTTGACTGAGCTGCTCCCCTGGCAGGGCGGGGGTCTGCCGGTAATCAGCATGTAATCCCTCGTCTCGCTGGTTCCCGGTGGTAAGGCCTACCAAGCAGCTCAGGTATGACATAACGGCAACCAGCGACATAATTAAACGGTCCAGCTCCTCAGAAATCCAGGAGTCCTGAATCTGATGAGGCTATTAACCCTTTATATCAAGGAGGGATGTCGCTAACAGATGATGTTTATTGTCATGATGTGCCAATGTAGCCTCGGAGGGTAGCTCATCGGTTCTGCACTGGTGCATCATGTCGACCCTACGGGAGTGCATGTCTCAACCCCATAGGGTCGCCATGATGCTTGAATGCAGCACTGGCGAGTTACTCGCCAGGGCTGCATGAATGCATCATGCCGACCAAGGGCATGATGCATTAAGGTATTATGCCGTCCTTAAAGTGGTTGATATTCAGGTGCTGTGCCGTGTGCCTGGACCACATGTGGCCTTGTTAACTCACCGGTCCCTAAATGACGCCATGTTACAGCCTTTAAGGAGTGTGAGTGAGTATTTAGGATAAGCCGACAACCAGAAGAGTCTGCCCTAAAGCAATGGATATGTAAACCCTTTTAGGGTAGCATTTATAGCGCATTGAGGCATTTGGGTGCCCTCAAAGCCAAAAATAACTGTCTTCTTTCAAGAAAATAAGATAAATAACTCGCCTGGTGGAGAAATGACTAGTTTCAAGAAAACATCTTTAATAAATTATTTTCTTAAAACTAGTCATTTGTCCTTCAGACAAGATGATTTATCTTATTTTCTAGGATGAGAATGATTATATTTGGCTGTGTTGTTACGATGTATATTCATGCATCATATCGACATCACAGGATTAAACACTTCTGGATAGTTGACATAATGCACCAATGCCTTAAAGCATTACGGTTCTTAACACTTTAAGGGCCGTATACTAGTATGCATTGTACCATCATGTTTGAATGCAGCCCTGGCGAGATACTCGCCATTGCTGTATTCAAGGTTTAACACTAATAAATGTCCGATTTACAAACCGTAAAAACTGACAGGTAGCAAAGTAGCCTAAAGTAAAAGGGGATAAACGAGGGTGACCCAGCACTGTTTTGATGGACCCTGGGTTGACTCAACCTCGAATGAGTAGCACTAGAGATTTATCTCAAGGGTGCAAGTTAAGCAGGAGGCAGTGACAAAAAGGTGTAATAACCTTAGTGATGATCAAGTGACTCCAGTGGGCGCTGTGTATTTATCCTGAGATCAGATAATAGTCTGATATTATGTGAGGTACACCTCCTGAAAGCTAGAGGTGAAAGGGAGATTAGCACCCAGCGCCATGTGGCAGAGCCGCAAGTCCAGAAAAAGACTTATCAAGCTGACTGATGTCTAACATGACAAAAGGCAGGCGTATTGCTTAACTTTAACTTGATGGACCCAGTCTGGTGAATGTAAACAAACCTTCTTTTTTTTTTGTCTCGATACAAGGGACATTAATAACTTCATCCCTATGACTGATCTAGATATAATACCTCTCTAGTGAACACTTAAAGGGTTAATAGAATAGGGGTCAAAGTACTGGACAGGTGGAATAGGCTGGCTGCAGGGCTATACACCAGAGGCTATATCATGTATTGATCCCACCATGTATGATGATGCTATAGACCAATGCAGCAAGAAAGTTGTAAATAGAGTTTCGGAACATTTCTGAAGCATGAACAAAGAGTCCAGGAATATAACCTCAAAATCCTGCATTTTAATGTGAACTATCTGAAAGATAATTGTCCTGTGAATCTCCTGATATGAGATGTTTGTGAATATAGCCAGTATAGACAATGCTGCGTGCATTTTCCTGAAACTAATGTAAACACAACTTTATTTTGAAAAAGTCACCTATTCTTAGCCCATTGGTCTATAGATACTATTGCCAAAGTTGAGAGCTGTATACTATAGAGTAGATTCGCTATGAGTCGGAGACATACCCTGAGACGGACACTGACATCGCTAGTTAGTCATGTGCAATAACAATTTGTTGGAAAGAATTACCCTTAAACTTTACAATTACATTGTATGTACATACGGCGAAAATTGCGTTTCAGCTCAACATGCGGAGCACAAAAATTCCGCATCTTTGGCGTATTTAGTACAAGATATACGGAGGGGTAGGGGGGGGTGCTATGTCAAAAAATGCACATATACCCTGTTTTTTAGGGCCGTATGTGTCTTTTGTGTGCCGTATGTGGTATTTTTGCTCCGTATGTGTCATATCACTTCAGATTGTAATGGTGATAAAGAGATGGGGATGGTAGGGGGCGTGAGGAGATGGTAGGGGCCGTGAGAAAATGGTAGGGGCCGTGAGGAGATGGTAGGGGCCGTGAGGAGATGGTAGGGGCCGTGAGAAAATGGTATGGGCTGTGAGGAGATGGTAGGAGCCACTACTCACCACTACAGCCAGCTCTGTACTCTGTTGTCTACCACCGTTTATACACAAGGAGTCTGTGGGCAAAGTTTCAGCTCTGCAGGGCCATTATTTACCGAGTTACAGAAGAAAAGACATTTTTGGGTATAATTTCGTTGAAAATCAATTTTTTTAATTTATCTTTTTTTAATTATAAAGGTAGAAGTTGGACTTTACTTATCTATTCATTAAAACAATCCTAGAGCCATTTTTTTACATATATATGTGCACTTTAAAAAGGGAGAAGGGAGGCGGGGGACTGTACTAGCTTACAGAATACTGGTTTAGGTCCACATAACCTCCACCATTTGGCTTGCGATCTCCATTCCCTTATATATATATATCAGAGGAGTTGAGGCCAGCATGACTTAGCCTCTAGGTGGCAGCACCAACACAGCCCGGAATTTACACTCAGGCTTGCTGTACATGATAGGCAACACACGCTCTGTACTCTGATAGCTATTGTCTGCCACCTCCACAAGGACAGTAAAACATGGATCCACACAGGGGAGAAACCTCTCTTGTGTTGCCTACCATGCCCCTTTTTAATGTGCTATATATATGTAATAAAATGGCCCTAGAACTATTTTAACGGGTAAATAAGTTAAGTCCAACTTCTACCTTCATGATAAAATTTAAAAAAAATTTATATGGATTTTGGGAGAAATTACATGAAAAAGAGTCTTTTCTTCCATAACTCGGTAAATAATGGCCCTACAGAGCTGAAACTTTGCCCACAGACACCTTGTGTTTAAACAGACAATAGCTATCAGAGTACAGAGGTGCCTTTCCCGACCTTTTCTATCTCTTCCCCGACCTATCCTGTCCCTTCCCAAACCTCTCCTGTCCCTCCCCTGTCTCTTCCCCCAACATACGGACCCTATTTATACCCTCCCCAGCCTACCTCCGTATGTTGCTACATATTATGACGTCACAGAGGGAATTCCCTAGGGGTTTCCCGGAATGTAGACTGGTTTTTGCACATTTTTCTAAAAGAGACAGGTGACAATGTCCGTATCTTGAGAGGGCCGTATGTTGGATGCCGCATGTTGATATTTTGTAAAAAAAGATACGGAGGGTATGCGGAGGGTCAAAAGAAATGGAAAATTTGCATTGGTGGTATTTTGTCCGCATCTTGACCGCATCTTTCGGCCGTATGTTGTTTTTTATATCAACATACGGTGAAACGCTTCCAGGTGTCCATCTCAAGTTGTGTGTCCGACTAAAGGTGAATCTACCCTGACATAGACCTAGTTATCGATGTGTAGTTCAAACACTATAAATCATATTGTTAAACAAATAAAAAAGAATTGCCTGTTTTTATCTTGCTAAATTATTGATTAACAGCACGGTGTTGTGTACACAAATCAATTTAGTTTAACTGGACTTGTTTCCCTAACTGTAATGTATATATATATATATATATATATATATATATATATATATATATATATACATATATATACAGTACCATAAGAGTCCCATATACAGGTTATTTATCAGGCGAGTTTATAAATGGTGTTATCAGCCGAACCCGTAGGACGAGGCTGATAACTCGCCATTCATAAATGAATATGATAAAGATACTTGTATTTTGGACAGGTTTGGTGGTGGATTTATCAATTTTATCACTTTGGAGTATTCTGGACAGGCTAAAATACAACTAGTTTTATTACCACAGTATATTGGGTTCTATTTGTGTTGATGTACCCACCCCACCCTTATGCTACATGGGTAAAAATCTACACGGGTGACCCGGCCTTTTTTTTAAATCGATGGACAAGAAAATTAGAGAAGAATGTATAAAATAAAAATCGACACGCCAACACAGCACCCTAGCTAAAAATCAACACGGCGACACGGTGATAATTCTGGCTACCCTTGTACAGTCACATTATGAAGCGTAGATTTTCATAGTGACCTGCTTTGGCTATGTACCAATGCGTCAAGAAAGGGTGACTTTTTCAGAATAAAGTTGTGTTTATGTTGGTTTCAGCAGAATCCTCATAGCATTGTCTGCAATGACTATGATAATGAACACCTCATACCAGGAGGTTAACAGGACAGTTATCCTGTGCCAAATGATGCATATTAGAATACAGGATTTGAGGTGAGATTCATTTATTTTTTGGACACACTTCAGAAATATTCAAAAACTTTATCAAGAACTTTCCTGAAAAGTTACCCTTTCTTGCTGCATTGGTATATAGTGAAGAGTTGTATAAGGCTCTGATCAAATGTACCTGATTTGTCCCCTTTGATTCCCTGCTCACTCCCCTGCTAGACATGGGATCTGGCAGAAGAACTCCTGTCATCTCGGCATTACTTCTACCTGTTATAACCCTGCTCCTATTGATGAGGCTAAATACTTAAAGGCCACAGAGGTCTAGGATGATATGATACATCTTATGGAGATATAGTTTCAATAGGGACTAAGGCCAACATTATAAAAAGGTTGGTTTCTTGTATCATGGTCTGTCAAACTAGGCTCGGCTGGCTGAATTAATCTTAATCTTTTTTTTTATAATTTATTTTTTGCTTTCCCCCTTTTTAGGGCCTGGTTTTCGATTTTTCACTCTAGAATCCTTAATAAATTCCAATTTACGAACTGTAAAACTGACAGGTAGCCAAAGATATTGTAAAAAGAGTAAAACAAGGGTGACCGGGCACTGTTATGATGGACCCGATCTGGTGACTGAAAACCAAACTTGTTTTTTTTGGGCTAAATACAAGACACATCAATAACTTCATCCCTATGACTGATCTAGATATAATACCTCTCTAGTGAAGACCTAGTGATGTTCACTGAGGGTGCGGATTAAATAGTCATCCAATGCTATACATTACACATCGATTTCTAAAGCAGCTTTTAAGTCTAGATATACCGTGAAGCCAAACATCTTATAAAATAATTCAACAAGGAAAGTCAGTAGGTGTAGCGGCCTGAAAGGTTAAAGCTGGCGTTTGATGCAGTCTTTACGGAAACATGCAGGACAGTGCAATGTCCTTCTAAAATGCCACCGGCAGTAGACAGTTACTAACTAACTATAAACTGCAATGGCAGAAAACAGGTACATATTCCATCATGCACATTGGTATGCAGACAAAGACATGACATATTTAAATCGATTAAATATCTTTTATATCATTTACTGATCCTTACTCTAGAAAAATGCAATCTAGATTAAATCAATAACAAGCAATCCAAATTAGCTTGGGGAACAGGCATGGGACGGATAATACTTAAAGAATCATTTGCCAGCGTCTTGAAGGGGAGTAAATCTTTCATGGACCTTAAGTAAATTACAGCCTGGACCAGGGCCATAGTGTGTCCATTACAGGCAGGGTACGGTAAATAAGGCATGGTGTAATGGGCAGTTCTTACACCGTGTTGACCAGGGACAGGCAGCTGGGGGGACATTGGACCCTTTAAGGATGGCATCATGCCTTAATCCATCATGCTGTTGGTCGTCATGATGCATGAATGCAGCCTTGGTGAGTGACTCGACAGGGCTGCATTCAAGTATTATGCCAACCACACAGGGTTGATACCTTCCAAAAGGGTCTGGATGATGCATCGATGCAGCACCGACAAGTTACTCACCGGGCTGGGCTTGACAAGTGCAGCTTTTAGCGACACGCTGTCCTTAAAGGGTTTTTAATGTCATCACCACCCCCCATCACACGTCCATAAGGAGGTTTATCAGGCTGTAAGGGGCATCTAGGGAGCCCCTCCTGCCCTAGCTCATCTATTCCCCATTTCCTCTGGAATTAGAAGCTGAACAATAAAAAACACATAATTCCCTGACCCTGGCTGGCCGCACCTTATTGCCCGACCACTTTAGGGGTTGCTGAGGTGCACTCCCGGGTATTGTAGACCCAGTTATCTGACATTTGATAACCTTGTGCTTGGAGACACTTCTTTGTAGGTACTATTCCTGTTGAATAGCTTACAATGGCCAGGTACTGGACAGAACGTATTTAGTGGTGCTTCTTTTAGTTATACAAGTGTCTAAAGGATGTGCAAAATAAAAAGCCATAACACCGGCCTAGGGCTATAGGTCTGGTGTCCATGGTGTGCTAATGATAAGAGTGCATATATTGGATACAAATAGAACATCGGACATCTAACTAAAAATGGGACACTCAAAATATAAACTTGTCTCCAGACTCTTCAAAGTGACGGCCATAAAATAAACCAGTCAAAAACTTGTCTAAGTGACAAGGAAGCGGGTCTTCTAGCTGGAGATACAAGACCCACTTGGTATGTGCCAGCCCAAAACCCGACATTTGCCAGCTCCAGATTCTATTTGTGGGATGGTAACCTGATTGGTTAGACAACTCTAGACTCGTTTATTTTTTGATAGTCACTTCGACGAGTCTGGAGACAAGTTTACTTTTTCAGTGGCCACCATGAGAGGCTATAGACGATGAATGCACGGTTTGGCTATAGAGCAAATTGTACTATTCAATAGTCTTTACTCGTTGGTTTATAATCTGTAGGTAGGGTGTAACGTGATGACAACTACCGGGGTAGATCTTGATCGACATTGTTGCAAATAGGACTTTTATTGCTGACAGGTCTTTAGCAGTGTTGGGAATATGATTAAAAAAATAGTTCGATTCTGCACTGTATTGTTGAATAAAGAATCACAAGAGCACTTTGACACCTGTAAGGTATTTGTTATGTTTATAATTTAATAATAATGGAAAAAGAATTGCTTGAAAGGTTTACGAAAGGTTCCCTTACAAATGTCATTGTTTAGGTGCATTTACCATTGCATGCATCTGTTTATGTTGTACTGTCCTGTGGTATGCACTGATTATAGGATGATCTCTGGATACATGGTGGATTGTGCCAATTATAAATCTGGCCTACATAATTATAAGTATTCCTCTAATGGAATCGGTAAGTATTGATTGTATAGCATGGATAGTCATGGTTCAAACAGCCACTGACAGGAAAGTGGAGTTAAGCTATACATTTATAATCTATAATACCGGTAGTAGAACTTGGAAAATACTCTTAATGAATGTCATTAACCCTTTAACTACGGATGTCGCTATGAGATGGCATTTGTTCCCATGATGCACCAATCCAGCCGGTGCTGCATTGGTGCATCATGCCGACCCACCAGGAGTCTATCAACCCCATATGGTCGGCATGATGCTTGAATGCAGACTTGGAATTACTCAGCAGGGCTGCATTAATGCATTATGATGACCAGGCACATGATGCATTAATGCATTATGCCATTCTCAAAGGGATATAAGTAGTTTTCATGGTTATTACTTTAGTTGAATTCCTGACCAAATTTCACCAATAAATAAAGTAAAGACTGCGGTTAGGCTGTGTTTAGTAAATAATTATATTTTTATTTCCTTTCTAATCGAAAAGAAAGGAAAAGAGGAGGGGAATAAGTAGTGGTAATAATGTTAAATCTTAATAAGCAGGCAGTAGATCCGATGTGCCGCCTTAATTGTGCCTTTCTAACTTATATTTAATTACTTTCGCTTTATGTACTCTGAAAATCTGTCTGCAATAGATTCAATATAGGAATTATAAACACATAGACTAGACCTCTAGGCAAGGCATACATCACATTAATATCAAAGATATACCAGCACATTTGCCCTGTTTAGGGATATAAGTGTAATCGATATCGTCAGATATTAATATAAGCTCCCCATAATGGATATTTTATGAGCTACCTTTGGATCGATACCCAGTCACTTATTAGCTCGTAATCACCCGCCAATACTTCACAGAGGGACACTGCACATTGATTGGAGGCCGGCCTGGTTATAAATGTACTCACGTTAGAGAGTGGTCATTTCTTAACGAAAGGGGGCGGGAGTCCAATTTTTTCCATCCCCCCCCCCAAAAAAAACTGTTTAACATTGATCACGCCCAACCTATTTGAGCTCTAGTGGTGCATCGTTTTTTTCACTACAAAAGGCTGAAAGATTTTAGTCGCCTCACTTAGGTACTATACAATACGAGGGGTCAGCTTTTCCTAGTCCCATCCTTTAAGGGGTTCAAATTCTTTGGGTTCCCCCAAATTCACCTGCCCCCCTCGTTGTTCAAAAAGGAACACTCCCTAAATGTCTGAAGGACCAGTACAGTATTAACGGCAATGATGCACAGATTATTGAGCCAATAACAATGCTGATTGATGCAGAGAGTAAGGCGGATATTATAAATGATATTCTGCACTGTCTCATCTACAGCGGCCCAGGAGTGTCAAATCTTTTTGTAAATTTTGAAATTGAAAATTTTCAATCCAATTTGCAAAAACAAGACTTGACTTGAAAGTGAAAACTCAACTTCGTCCATCTACTTTAACCTGTCAACTGCCAATTCAAGTAAACCAACTTGTGACTGCTATCTTTCAACTTCAATTTTTCAATTTTACAAAAGAAATTTGACCCTCCTGGGCCATTGTACTCATCATAAGAGCTGAATATTATCACAGTAAATGAGCTCACTATATGGCGCTATTTATGACCATAAACGTATAACCATTATGATCGGATTAGACAGTATTGGTCGATAAGTCATTATGTCGGCCTTAAGGCACTAAACAGTGCTAACGGTATGCGGTTTATAGGCTAAAGTGCTGGAAGTGCATATAATATATTGCACGTTCTTGCCATCGTTCTGATTTAATCAAATAAAGGAGTTCACACCTATATAGTCCATGAGCCCGTGAGATTTTCAGTACCATTTTGGGGCGCTAAACTAGACCCTTATTTTTGGATGACTTTAAATTCATCATACCGATAATTATTTATTTAGTCAAAATAAATAGGAATTTAGGTTAAAAAATAAAAGGAACCTCATCTCCCTCATCCCAGCTATTGCTCCTAGAAGATTTATAATCATACCTAACCCCCCTATATTGACGCCAAGAGTTTTTGAGTTTGAGTTTGGTAGTTTTTTATTGACATAAAGCCAATATTGATGATCAGTCTAATTCCATATTACAGTTATTATCATGAATTAAATACCTATCAATCGCAGATACGGTACACAGAAAACAAAGTGATAATTTACATTGCGATTTAAGTAGACCTTTACGTACATCAACCCAGCAACTAAAACTAATTAAGATACAAATTGTAGCCCAAAAACTTAGTCGCTATCATAGGGCGGGTTATGGTGAACATCAGGATCAAGCGACCAAATTCATACAACATGAAATTCATGTTAGGTATTATCAACAAAAGATATTAACTTCTGTAAAAATAATACTTCGTGCATCGTAGCTCAGTAATCACAGTGTTTCAGGTAACCAGGTTTATCAAATAAAATAACCTCATAAACTTGTACACCGAGAATCTTCAGCCAATAAAGATATAAATACAAATACAAATATCCAGATGAAGACATCCAGATGAGGTATTTGGGTGTCCAAAGTGGACAGCATGCTGACACCTAATAAATACCTGCTGGTCATCTAAGTCAGCATCTCTCTACAAGAGCCAAGTGAACCTAGTCATCAATATGAATAACATGATATTTTAGATTATAATAGTTATCCCCAGTCCTCAGTTATAATAACAATCTTAGCACCGGGCAGAAGCCACCCTAAGGTGGGCCAGTGGAACTTGACTAACATACTAGTGTCAAACGAATCCAATGGTCTATAAATATGTCAAAGCCGCTATATAGATTTTGGGACAGCAATACATCTAGCCGATTATGGATGAATGCCTCGCCACAACCCCTCATGGTTGATATATCTCCGGAGGTTAGCATGTACTAATGCAGTACTCGTGAGTTACTCGCCAGTGCTGCGGCAGTGCATATATAGTAGCAACAAATGAACTTTAAGCATTGAAGCCTCCCCTGGTCCTTAACTCTTTAACAACGATTTGTCGCTGAAAGATGACATTTGTCATCATTATGCACCAATGCAGCCCCGGCGAGTAACTCGCTGGCGCTGTATACCTCACCGGTGCTGCATTTAGTACATCATGCTGACATTTTGGGAGTGTCTCAACAGCAGGGCTGCAATCATGCATCATGATGACCAACAGCATGATGCATTAAGGCATTATGTCGTCCTTAAAGGGTCAAAGGGTTAACTTAGACTGTAGCCACAGGAAAGAGCAGCCAGCCACCTCTAGTCACACCCCTTCACACACCGCAGCATCCTATAGACCAATGCAGCAATGAAGGGGGACTTGAACGTTTAGAATAAAGTTGTGTTTACATTGGTTTTAGCAGAATCCTCATAACATTGTCTGTAGTGGCCATTTTATGCAAACGTCTCACATAAGAAAATTCGCAGGACAATTATTTCTCAAAAATATATATTGTTATAATGCAGGATTTTGAGGTTGTGCTTATGTATACATTTGTTGGTTACACTTCAGAAATATTCAAAATCAACTTTTCTAAAAAGTCCCCCTTTCTCGCTGCATTGGTCTATAGCTGCTGCTGCACACGGACCCTCCCTGTCATCAGACACTAATTAATGACTTTTTCCCACCAGACATCTCAGGGAGACAAAAAGCACTGGGGGCAAGCCATGGGAGACACAGTGTCAGGCCCTGACTGTACATTTACAGTCTGGGACTTTACTTATAGATCTATACCTGCACTGGAACTTACATAGTCTGCTGTTGTGTAAATGGGTTTAATATCAAAATTATGGGTTCCAATCCCACTCTTGCTTAATTAGTAGTACTGTTGATATCTGCATAATGCAGCTGAATTGAAATAATGTACCTATTCACATAACTTACTAGGTAAAATAACTATGTCAATATAGGTGGCTGTATGATTCAAATGGGTTTAATAAATAATGTAAAAAAGCATACTACTTATTGTCCCGAGGTGGGTTTCCAACCCACAATCCTCATTGAAAAATGATTGAGGATTCTGGATCATTTTCTTTAGATATGAATTCGTCCCGGCCCAGTAATGGGCCCGGAGTGTTCGAGGCCATGGGAGGCACTGAAGGCCGTGTCTCATGAGTTTGTAACAATTGAAACGTCTTTGACCGGGTGTAGTCTTTGACCGGTGTAGTCTTTGACCGGTGTAGTCTTTGACCAGCAAGTTTCAAAAAGGCTGAAATGGGGAATATGTACACAGAAATTGGGGGAAAAGGTTAATGGATATGTTAACACTATATACCGCAAATTTCCCGCAAACTCATGAGACACAGCCTGAAGAGTGATGGTGGGGAGTCCCCTAAGGATGGAGCTGTCCACAGTGATGGTGTATTAAACCCGCAGATCTTACTGCACGTCCAGTAACCTTCAGAGTGCAGTCGGGACAGGTATTCAGCCCTATATATAGGGGCGCTGGGGCTTTAAGGCGCCCATATTTATTAACTGTGGAGATGTACACTGAAAATCTGGAGGATTTATGTCTCTAAACGATTACATTTGTTGTCATGATGCACCAATGCAACCCTGGCGAGTAACTTGCTGGTGCTGCATCGGTGCATCATGCTGTTCCTTTTGGACAGTCTCAACCCCATAGGGTTAGCATGATGTTTGAATGCAACACTGGCGAGTTACTCACCAGGACTGCATTCATGGATCATGACGACCAAGGTTATGATGCATTAATGCATTATGCCGTTCTTAAAGGGTTAAGAGGGGGGTCAGTAGTGACTATCCAAGGTTAGTCATAGGGGTATCCAAGATGCATTAGTCAAATTGACGAACCGGTATTCAAAATGACAAAGTCAGAAATATGACTACTGGGTAATGCTTCAGTCAAAAAGACCAACCTTAATACTCATACTTGTAAATGAAAAAATTATTGAAGGTGGGTTGGTTAGTATTGAATAACTTGACGAACCACAGTATTAGCTGGCCATAAAAGGCCTACTAGGTTAATCAGTGTAGTCATGAAGGAATGAATCTGAAAAACACACGTTATTGGCCAGTTGACAGTCATGATACGGTAAATGACAAGCCAAAAGGGCATGCTCTGATTTGGAAAGTAAATGGCCATAGTAACCCACACTCATTAGCCCTTTAAGGACGGCATGATACCTTAATGCATCATGCCCTTGGTCAGCATGATGCATGAAGGCAGCCCTGGTGAGTAACTCACCAGGACTGCATTCAAGCATCATGCCAACCCTATGGGATTGAGACACTCCCGTAGGGTTGGAATGATGCACCAATGCAGCACTGGCGAGTTACTAGCTGGGGCCGCATTGGTGCTTCATGACGACAAATGTCATCTTTTAGCGACATGTGTGTTTAAAGGTTAATCCAAGTCTGATGGAGTTATGCAGTATTCATCATGAATAATTAAAGAAAAATAAAGCTATAAATCTCAGTCACATGAAATATGCTACATCTGTGATGGTTGGGATATAAAGCAGTCTGGAGTGACATTAATCGTCGGTAGAGTGGTTTTACTATGACAGTTAATGCACATGTGTCTAGGTTATGGCTAAGAAGGACATTGCTGGTCAGTGGAATGTACTCTGATGATTACCCAGAACCTGTAGGTCCATGCCCAGAATAACTTAATTTGCGGGATTTAACTTAGGTAAGATGAAGAACAAGAATAACAACAAAATCAATAGCCAAATAATGTTTCACTGTATTGGCTATCCCCTAGAAAGCCAAGATCTCGCTTACGATCTAAGCAAAGTTTTGATATAGAAAAACATCTGATTGAATTATGATTATATATCACCAAATACCGAAAATTCCATGGGTAACCTTCATCTTAGATACTGGCCTACACGGCAACACTGATAGACATGTATACCCCTTTAAGGACGGCTTGATGTCTTAAAACATAATATACCATATCGGTCATCGTGATGCATGAATGCAGCCCTGGTGTTTAACTAGTGCTGCATTCAAGCTTCGTACCAACCCTACGGAGTTGATACTCTCCCAAAGGGTCGGTATAATACACCAATGCAGCACCGGCGAGTAACTCGCCGGGGCTATATTGGCGCATCATGATGACAAAAGTAATCTTTTAGCGACATGCAGTCCTCAGAGGTTTGCAGCGTCAGTCTGCCATGTATAAAGGATTAATGGTAGACTGTAACCAACACCTTGGGCTGCCACCTGAGGAAGCGGCCAATGCCTCTGTCACCTGTTGGCTTTGATCATTCGCCAAAGGCACAAGGTGTCTGTCTGTAAGGAAGGCTGTGTAGGGGTCTGGAGGGTCTGTGCTGGAGGGTGGGAGAGCACAGGCTTCAACTGACCAGAATTATCATACACTATTAGAAGTATAGTAAACCTACTTTCGTCCGAATAATAATTATCTAATGATACTATACGAGATGAAAGAACAAGGTCGACAACAGTTTGATTAAAGTGTACAGGTTGCAATAAACTGTCTCCGTAGATTTCGGACCCAATATCAGGGAAGTGCAATTCGTTTGCGTTGGAGTGAGCTGTATGGGCAGTAGCCTACACTAGCTGGTGGGTCCTCCCAGACACCAGCATTTATAGGGCTTGTAGGGGTTAGGCCATGGGCGCCGCCATGTCCAACCCCCGGTGCTTCCTTTGGTTGCCTCTAGACGGGGCCTAAGTCAGGATAGTGATTGCCTCAGTCTGTGTTACCCTGAAGACATGTGAATACCTAGACCTACTCATTGAAGGGCTAAGTCCTGGGAACCACTTAAGACAGAAGCAATAGTGGCCTGCCCTGTGATGTCATAACCCCCAGTTAGCTGCTCTACCTAGTGGCCAAGGGCCTGTGCTGAAGGTTCTAAACTTGGCACAGGTGGTGCTGCTATCAACGGCCAGGTGCCCTTTAGCTAACCAACCTGCATTCACACACACACAGACCAGAAGCCTACAGCAACCTCTGGCCATACCCCAAAACTAGAACAGGTGCTACCACCTGACATCGGTTTGACGTCAAACAGAACCCGCAATAATATTAAGACATGCCCCTACAGAGGTAAATGTAACTTAGCAGTATAATCTACTGTAGTTTTAAAGTATATTCAGTATATTCATTGGTATGAGCCTACATGGGCATTAAAACATATTGTTGGTATACAGTATGAAAAGACTATTTTTGATTTACACACAGAAAAGAAGTAGAACCACTGTGACTCCCGATTTTATCACTGTGGTAACTCTCCCCAGGACTCTAACATGACTCCTTAGCATTGGTAGGACCCTACAATAACTCCTATTCTAAGACTCCCTAATGACTGGTAGTCACTTTAGAGTTGTGGGGAGAGTTACCTCAGTGATCTAGGCTGGACTCCCATTTGAGAGTTACAGTGATTCTACTTCTTCTCGCTGTGTACTTATTTACAATGTACAGTAATATCTTGATATAAGGAAGGCCTTTGGAACAGACAAATTTGGTCCTTATAAGCAATGTTTCTCATAACCAATACTAAATATATAGGTAATAGTAAATGGGGACCATGAAAATGGGCTCCTTATAACAGGAAGTACCTTGTACCAGTTCTCCTTATAACAAGATTTCACTGTACTTGGAGTAGCTAGAATCCCATCATCTTTCAACCCTAGATGGCCCTACTGTACCATGTATTTGGCCATAGAGAGGTGGCACCATCTGATGTTGAAAGATGATGCTGGACTAAGCAGATTGGATGTTGCAAACTAGATGGCAATAGTAACTATGACCAAAAGCATGGTACAGTAGCGCTATCTGTAAGGGTTGAAAGATGATGGGGAACTAGCCCTATCTTACGTTATGGTATAAACAGACCCCTACTACAGTGAAACCACATTATAAGGAGAACTGATATAGGTAATTCCTGGTATGAGGAACAAGTTTTCATTGCCATATCTCAATATTTTAGTATTGCTTATAAAGAACATTGTTTATAAGGAGCAAATTTGCCTTGCCAAAAGGCCCTCCGTGTACAGTGAAATCTCGTTATAAGGAGGGCCTTTCGGCCAGGCGATTTTACACCTTATCTGCACTGTTCATTATTACCACTACTAAATGGAGAGAGAATGGGGAATTTTGGTCGTGAAAATGAAGAGAGAATGGGCAATTTTGGTCGTGAAAATGAAGAGAGAATGGGCAATTTTGGTCGTGAAAATGAAGAGAGAATGGGCAATTTTGGTCGTGAAAATGAAGAGAGAATGGGCAATTTTGGTCGTGAAAATGAAGAGAGAATGGGCAATTTTGGTCGTGAAAATGAAGAGAAAATGGGCAATTTTGGTCGCGAAAATGAAGAAATAATGGGCAATTTTGGTCACGAAAATGAAGAAATAATGGGCGATTTTGGTCGCGAAAATGTGCTTTATGCAACAGGAAGATCATTAGATCAGTCCTACAACCATTCTAGCATGCTGTTCAGTTTAGGCCTGTGTGGGAGAGGCTGTGCTGTGTCTGTGCTGTGGGTGGGGGGAGGGGGGGGGGTGTTTGTATGAAGCCACTTCACAGAGAGGTGGGGTAGGTGTCTTAGTATTACACAGCGACAACATGACGTGGTCATTACCGCCATGGTATTAGGGAGTGGTCATCTTTTAGCATCAGGGTGAGGTTTGTGGATATATCATTTCGTAGGGGGAGGGGGGAGAGACCAAATTAAGTTCAGACTCCTGAAATCCAGACCCCCTAAAGGCGGGGACTAGGAACTGTTGATTTGGACCCCTCTTGTTGGGGAAGGGGGACCAAAAAAAGTTCAGGTCGCTCACATAGTCATTTCGGGCATGGTCAGGGAGTGGTCATCTTTTAGCATCAGGGTGGGGTCTGTCGAGGCCGACTCCATTCACGATAGTTCATTGGGGATCGCTATGGGGCTTTTCTATGGGTGCAACTCGATGATCTGGAGAGAGATAGTGGTCAGCAAAAAGTTCTGATAAGAGCACTCAGAAATAAGTGTCAGCACCCATGATATCATATTTGTAGATAAGTATCTAAAGTTTCTGTGACATTTGTATTTTGTGGGTGGGGATTGAGGGGAAGGCCAGGAAAGGTAGAGCTGGTCGGATACGTTGCACCCACGGAAAGGCTCAATAGCGCCCCCCCCCCCCCGACTCCAATGAACTATCGTGAATGGATTTATTCACTAGGGCTGCATTGGTGCATCATGACAACAAATGTCATATCATAGTGACATCTGTCCTTAAACGGCTACCAGTGTGGAGGTATGAGGTGTTTACTTCTTATTGCAGTAAAACCTGGCCAAGAAAATAGTGCCAAAGGACTAAACTGTTGATTTGTACGCCACACTGGGAGCTTGTACGCCACCTTGGGGGCTTGTATGCTCTGCTGGTGGTTTATACGCCACGCCGGTGGCCTGTACGCCACGCTAGGGGTCGTGCTGGTGGATTGTACGCCACGCTGGGGACTTGTACGCCACGCTGGGGACTTGTATGCCACGCTAGGGGCTTGTACGCCACGCTGGGGGCTTGCCATCGTTATACAAGCACTTTTACGAACCTTATACGCCGTTGGTGGCTTCTAGACTTAAGAAATAGGGAATTAGTATGCTTTGTTGTACGAGATAAAATCATAAATATAAATGTATCTATATCTAAACTGATGCTCAAACACACCCCTATGCTGTGTACAATACACTTTGCTGCTCGTTCACAGCAACTTTGTGCTGTAGGTTTACCGTAAAACCTCGTGTATAAGATTAACTCGCGTATTATAAGCTGCACCCTGAGTTAAGGCCAATCCTATAGGCGTCTAGCTGGATGCATTATTGACCAATAAGATAATTCCCTGGCCTTCACTGCAGAATGTTTAGGGTGCATTATGTAATAGCCTGTACCCATTGTGATGGCTGTATCAGTGCTTGTCTCGCCGGTATAAGCTTAAGTAATGGAGCCGCCCACAGGACGACCAGCCTGACCCCTATAAGCCGGACTGGCGATCTGAATGTGCTGATTTTAGTACTCTACCATATAGGGAAAAAACTCTAGTACCGTAAAAACCTCGCGTATAAGCCTAACTCGCGTATAAGCCGCACCCAGAGTTAAGGCCAATCCTATAAGCCGCACTGGCGATCTGAAGGCGCCGATTTTAGTACGGTACGATAGTTGCAACAACTCCCGTAAAAGCCGCACCCCGACCCTGGACTGATCCTACGAGTATAAGCCACACTGCCGATCTGATTTGTGTATTAGCCGCGGCTTATATGCGAGGTATAGCTGCACCCGGACCCTGGGCTAATGCAATAAGCCGCACCGCCAATCTAACTCGCGTACTAGCCGCGGCTTTTACACGAGGTTTTACGGTACTGCGAATGTCACATATTGCAATTCTGCAGTGTACAGTGTGTAAGGTGCGTGGGCGATAACAGACTAAATATAGAACACATTGTGTCCCCACCTCCTTACGACACCCCTTCTTATCATAGACGTGACATGAAAGAAGAAGGACTATACGTAATGATTATAAGGCTGCCTTAACCCTTTAACTTTAAGGACGACATGTTGCTAGAAGATGATATTTGTCATGCGCCAATGCAGCCCTGGTGAGTTACTCACCGGTGCTGTGCATTGGTGCATCATGCCGACCCTTCGGGGGGAGTCTCTGCATGATGAATGTGGTATTGGTGAGTTACTCGCCAGGGCTGCATTGATGCATCATGGCAATCAAAAGCATGATGCATTGATGCAATCTGCGCCCCTTATCACAGGAACCCATGCCATATACTGCTACACAAGAGGTGTGGGAGTGGAGGGATCGGTAACCCTTTCATGACAGGGTGATGCCTCATACTCATTCACTATCGTAATGCACTGACTGGCCAGGGCTGCATTCATGCATCATACCGACCAAGGGCATGATACAATCATGCACTATGCCGCCCTTGCTGAAGGAACCCATGTCATATACTGCTAAACTATAGGCGTGGTAGTGGTGGGATCGTTAACATTTTAGTGACGAGGTGATGCCTCGTACTTATGTTCATTCACCGTCATGATGCAACGATGCATCACGCTGATGCGTGATACATGTATACGACAATGGCTGTGTCTCATGAGATGGGGCCAAATGTGAACGTCTTTGACCGGGTGCCAGCTTTGACCTGGTGCCAGCTTTGACCAGCTTGATAGAAAATGTTTTTTCAGGGCAGGTTGAGCTATAAATGGGCTACTAACTACTAATGTAAAGTGTTGTGACATCCATTAATCTTTCCAGCCATTTTTTTAAATCTTCAAATGCCCTTGATAAACCCTTTTCTATCAAGCCGGTCAAAGCTGGCACCAGGTCAAAGATGGCACCCAGTCAAAGACGTTCACACTTGGCCCCATCTCATGAGACACAGCCCAATGCCGATTCACACATTAAAATAGCTAGCAGGCCAGCCAAGTATTTGGCTGATGAGAGATCCCCATGTTTAGATTGGGGTCGAACAAGAGGTCCTCATTGCAGAAAAAGTAAAAGGTTTACAAGTCCAATGGAAGTCTCAGTATGTATCTCTAGATAATTAGCTTTCCATATTGAGTATGCACAGAGACAAACCTTCTGGACACACTAGGCCTGGGACATAGGAAGATCCCAATGGTCTATCATCGACTGTAAATTAGAACAGTGCAAATTGACTAACACCATAAAGACAAATTCAATAGCGTAGGATAGTAAATTGGTGATAATATAGTGCCTCTACATGGGTTAAATTCGACACGGGCGACACAGCGACACGGCCGTTTTAGGCCTTTTTAAAAATCGACGGACACAGGAAAATTAGGGGTAAAAATCGACACACAGGGATTTTTCTCTATGTTCTTATATACCTAAAATTCGACACGATGGCACAGGTTTTCTGCTAAAAATCGACACAGTGACACGGTCAAAATTGTGGGCCCCCATGTAGAGGCACAATATATTGTAGGGGGAGTTAAACGGGATATTGGTGATTGAAGATATATATGGGGAGTCTAATTATATAGATATGAGGGGGTATTTATGATTGATGATGTATATGGGGAAGGTATTGGTGGTATAAACTATATAGCGCATAAACGGGAACCATGGGCATTCACCGAGACATGGGCAAAGACCGTTGATAAAGGAGAAATGCAAGGTAAGCACATCAGAGGTACTGGGGGGGGGGGGGGGAGACTAGCAGTATTGTGATAAACATACAGTCGTAGTGAATACTCAACTGCTTCTTCTATATATCTATTAAGGACCAACACAACAGGGTGGTCTATATATACACATATGATGAGGGGCTTTAACCATTTAAGGACACATGTTGCTAAAAGATGACATTTGTTGGCATGATGCGCCAATGCAGCCCCAGCGAGTAACTCACCTGTGCTACATTGGTGCATCATGCCGACACTTCAGGAGTGTCTCAATCACGTAGGGTTGGCATAATGCTTGAATGCAGCCCTGGAGAGTTACTCGTCAGGGCTGCATTCATGAATGATGATGACCAAGGGCATGATGCATTAAGAAATTATGCCGTCCTTAAAGGTTTAAGGACCCCCACAACAGGGTGGTCTATATATATACACACATGATGATGGACGTTAACATCTAAGGACCCTCCCCGGTACCAGGCAGTAGGGTAGTAGCCCTGGAGGAGTAACAATAGCTGGTTCTGCCTCCAGGGGTTCCTAGACTTGGTCTATAGTGGATGCGTGCATGTCTGTGTCTGTGATTATCTTCCGCTGTCAGCCCATGGTATTGGGGGGGGGGGGGAGTACACCCCTAAATTCCACACGGTGACACGGTTGGTTCAATGAGCACTAAAGGTAGTCTTTTATCATAAAATAAACACATCATTTCTTTATCACAAAACAGTTAGTGGATTATTGCCTTGAGTATCATATAAACATATAAACCTTGTATCATCCTTATCAGCCTCTTTTTCCTTCAAGTATAATCGGAATAGATAATCATGGGCCGAGTAAAATACCAGCGACATGCTGTATGTTACATTAGCATTATGTTTAAAGATGCCTTTAAACATCACGATGTGCATGTAGCCGAGAAAGGAGTATCTCCTTATTGCTGTAATAGACTACATACAATACCCTAGGAGTTTCGTGCAACTTTGCCTCTGTGCTGTGAGTCGTGTATACGTATTAGATAGACGACACCTGTACCTTGGTATGCCTCATAACCACTGCCCCACAAGGTCAAGACGAGGTATTATACTCCGAGTCGGTGAGGGTACTGCATGTACTGCACAAGGTCATACTAGTATAGGTTCCATGTATACAGTGAGGCATGGACAGAGGTCCACGATGATCTGTCTGAATGACAGGTTTCTCCAGAGTGGTATCTTAGATCATATCACATGAGGTGGAGCCGAGTGTGATATGATCCAAGGTACCACAAGTGGAGAAACCAGGAATTCAGACTGATTAGAGTGAATCTCTGTGTTTATTTCATGTTATTATTGATAAATTATATTCAAAAACAATATTTAAAGATTGATTTCATAGCTATTTTAGGGACGTCATCATGGAGAAACTCTCCATGGAGAATGAGCATCAGTCCCTCCACAGTGTTGTGGAGAACGGCCATTCTAGTACTCAAGCTAGTAACTTTGTTTTTCCACTTGAAATAAATAGATATACCAGCCATGTTTCCCGTATAATATTATATCTACCCTCATACTAGTACATACTAGTCGGACTAGTCAAAGCCCTGACGCAGCTTTACGAGCGGGCCATGGCCACCTCATACCCTCCAAGTATGTTTCCCTTGTATTAATTCGTACTATGATACCCTTCATCACTTTATTTCAAAACTATTGATCAGAAGATGAAACGCTCGCACTGCATCAATAAAGACCGCACTCTAAAGACAGTGGATGATTGAACCGTGAACACATACCCAGCATGCCCCTCCCACTGTGCCCCCTCCTCACCCTCACACACACACCACCATAATGACTCATATAAGCGCCGGGGGCTCAAATGGGCACAGGTCTCGTTTTAGCGCAGGTCTAGCACCCTGAAACCCAAAATCTCTCTCAAAAAAGACTCATAATTATAAGCGCAGGTCTATGCATAAGCAGAGGAAGTAACAGAAACTTGACATTGATAAGCACAACGGCGCTTAAAGATGGGTAAGCAGCTAATTTGGGGTCAATTTTTATTTTTCATTTAAAGAACGTATTAGTGTCCCTAATGTTCATACAAATATGTGTGTGGCTTATGAAATCATTCCTCTACTTGTGAATGCATTATGGACATTATGAACACAAATATGTTGTCTGACTGAAATATAAAAATTGACCCCAAATTAGCTCCTAACCCATCTTTAAACGAGCCATCACGGTATTCACACCTATCCCACACCAAGAACCATGTAGTAGGTGTGTCACGAACAAGGTGGTAGTAGCTGGAAATAGCACCTTACCTGTGGTAAGAGACCTTGTTGTTGTTATTCTCAGCGTTCCTTCTGTCTGGGCTTATCATAGAGACTCAGACACACTGTTCATGTGAGTACTGTGCTACTATATAGGGATAATTCGGGATGCTCCATGTGCGCGGCTATGTTAGCTCTGTCCTCGGAATTTCCCGTGAGGCTTAGGCAGGTACCATACTCCAACACTGCATGATCCACCAGAAACCAGCTGTGTCCGAGAGCAGAACCAAGATCTCACGAGGTTGCTTGGATCAGTGTCGGTAAAGACAGTGGTTGCAGGGACAAGTCCACACCAGTTAGATCGCTATACATTAACTACAAAAAAAAATCCTCTTGGGTTTCCTTCTGGTAACAGTCCTATATGCGTTCCGAGAGCAGAACCAAGATTTCACGAGATTGTTGGTATCACCTTAGACATCCCTCTCTATGCCTATGGCACCAGTGTAAACACGGTGGTTGCGGGAACAAGTCCACACTAGTTATATCGCTATACATGTACTACAAGAAGTTCCTCCTGGGTTTCCTCCTTGTATCAATCATATATATTTGTATATACAGCATCCATGTGAGGCTCCTGCCTGCTGCTGAGGTACTGGAGAAGGATGCACTGCAGGAGCGGGCCCTGTGTGTTAGTCAGGGAGCCCTCCTCCAGGTTGGTGCCTGGGTATGTTCCCCCTCCTCCAGGAGCTGAGGGGTGGAGGGGGGGTGGTGATGTCGCGGTTCAATATATCCTCAGGAACAACGCTGACACAGGGGGTCTGCACGGTGCAACAACGGTATTAGTAACCACAGTATTTAAAGCCCCAGCGCCCCTATATATAGGGCTGAGTACCTGTCCCGACTGCACTCCGACTGTCACTGGAGAGTTACCGAGATTTCCCCCTTTAAAGGTGTCCACTATGCTATAGTGTGATCAGAGATACCCATATAGAGGTACCACCCTAGTCTGAGGAGATCTCACCAGGACACACAATCACTGTGCCGTGACCATATAGTGGACAGCCAAGGGTAGCCGTGGAGCGGCAGTAGTGGAGCGAGCGGAGTGGGAGGGGGGGGTGTAGGTGGGTCTAAGAAAAGGCCAGACTCAGCACAATATCTGGCAATGCTAATGTCACGGTTGGCACAGACTGCCAGGTACGAGTGTCTCGGCGTCTCTCCCAACTTTGAGACACATGTATTTAGGCCAAAAAAATATTAAAGGTGTATTCAGGTTACATGGTCTTAAAATCCAGGGTAGGTAGGTCGGATTTTTTTCTTTTTTAACTTTGGCCTAAAGAATACCCAAAATTTGACTCGTAGGTTTCAGTACCGACTTACCAACGACTGCCTTGACTGACTCGTGGACTATGAAATTGACTCTGAAATAGCCCCAAAATGACCTAAAATATAAAGATTTTTTTCTGAAATTGAATAAAAGTTTCTAGGGTCTGCCCTATATGGATAGGTAGGGTCGGGTAACTTGAAACACACCTTTTTATTTATTTGGCCTTCCTGCAGATAGCAGTGTGTCGTGCTAGATTGTCAAACATTCAGTCAATGAAGTGGTTGTTGAGTTATGTGCATAGCAATTTAGAGTAGTATTCGTCCGTCCTTCAGGGTTAGGAATAGGTGTAATAATCTGTAAGTTCTTGTCAACAGCCTATATTTATAGTCAGATGCCGTTATGTGTGAGAATAAAAGTACAGCAGAGATCCCGTGCAATCATTGCTAACACTGGTTTATTATAACGGGAATACACAACAGCAGCGGTAGACCCGTGCACATAACTGGCAACATTAAAATGAGGGAGTGGTCTTTTTTTCAAAACGGGGGAGGGGGTTCAGAATAATTCATACCCTTTGAGTGGGCCAAAATGAATTGGACCTCTCTTGATGGGGAACGATAGGGTCAGAAATGAGGTTGATATCTATGATTTAAAAAACAATATAACATTTGCAGTGTGATTACAACACCGTCATTCCTTTGGGGGGATCTTTTTTCGTAAATCACGAAAAATCCCCCCTCCCCCAAACTGTTGTTCAAAAATGACCACTCCCTTAACATAACCTAAACCCATGGTAGTACATGGTACTATATCCCTACTCCCACCTTGTCACTCAAACAGACCCTCTCACCCGACCCTTCAATGCACGTGTTATAAGATCAATTAACGAGCCGAGAATCGATACCACTCCTCCTCCCCCCTCCACATGCCTCCCTAGGCAGCCATGTGGTGGTTGTAGATTAGAGTCACTTGACTTTGTAATAGATAGACTATGGTTATGAGAGAGCAAAAAGACCATAGTAAAGTCACTAGCACCATTATACAGTTAAAGTGTCTTATCCTCTCATAACCATTGTCTATCATCTATGTAGTAGATACTCTACGAGTAACTGAGTGCATGTCAAAATAACCACGGCAAACTTACTGGTGGGCTCATAGGGTACCAGTCACTATACCATTGTTATTATTACATAACTCAGTTATGAGGAGGGTATCTGACTTAACCCTCGGTTATGTGTTAGATAGACTACACCTGGACACGGTTCTTCCATATATCCACTGACCCACAGGGTCAAGACGAGGTGTTATACACCGAGCCGATGACCAGTGGGTAGTGGGTATGTGGGAGAACTGTGTCCAGGTGTAGTCTATCTGACTTAACCCTCGGGTATGCAATATAACCAAGGTGTGAAGCCTTTGTCTTAGCCGCCCACCGTGGGTTAGGTGAAAATAACCAAGGTGTGAACCCCATTGTATTGGCCCTCCACTGTGGGTTAACTGTTTGAAACTACAGCCTATGTGAGGGTATGTGAAATAACAAAGGTGTGAACTCCTTTCTCTTACCCCTCCGCTTTGGTTGAAGGGGTAGATTTACCACGACTGGGACAAATGACATGAGACAAGCACTGGAATTTCTAGTTGTTCATGTGTGATGAGATCTCCTGTGGTTCTTTATTGAGGGAAAAACTCACACTTAACTTTATCCTTATTCGCAAATATAAAATGTAAAAATATATCAGAATGCTTCAATTAAACGAAAGTCAAGTGTCCGTCTCAAGGTATGTACATTCTATTCAAGATGAATATGTCCCCTATATAGTTCCTGTGAGGCTTTACATCACCTATAGTATACATCGTGGCACCCCAGTAAGGGACCAAATTGGAGCCCTTGATCGGGTTAGCAATGCCCCTGCCGATTTAAAGAATTCATACCCATGTAGCCATATCAGTTTTAAACCCGCAGATCTTACTGTACGTCCAGTAACAGTCAGAGTACAGTCGGGACAGGTACCCAGCCCTATATATAGGGGCGCTGTGGGTTTAAGAAATGTCCCATGGCCCATCTATTTATTCCCCTTGTCTCCTGACACAAAGCCCCAGAAATGCCTATGTCACCATATTAAAAGGACATCAATTTCTAAAACCGGGTCATAGTGTTGCGGTTAAGCTCAAGATATCAAGGGTATTGTTCATTTTGTGATAAAGGCATGGAATTTCTACCACAGAATCTAGACATCTCAGGGAACATTTTAAGAGATAGAAGCACCCTGAGCTCCTTCTGGAACCAAGATGGCCGCCATCTGAACATAAAGTACCTGGGAAAGGACAATCGGACACTTCTTATTGGATTTCCAAGTGTGATACAGCAATATATATGTTTTAGAGGGGGGAAACTCAAAAAGAGGCTCACAAAAAGGTTTTGGTAAACACCTGTCAACAAAATAGTTCCCATAGCAACCAGCATAGCTACCAAACATATTGAAAACTATGTATTAAGCAATTCTTATTGGCTTGTTTTCTGAAATACTATCATACCAGGGTTTCAGGGATGTAATGTGACAGGGGATGTAGCTCAGTGCTGGAGCAATTGCTTGGTTGGTGAAAAGCCCTAGTTTCGAGTTCCGGTGTCTCCAAAAACATAAAAAAAATAGTTCCCATAGCAATCAGCATAGCTACCGAAGATATTGAAAACTATGTATGTAGCAATTCTTATTTGACTGTTTGGTATAACACCATTATGCCAGGATGTGGAGGTGATTAAGGTCCCAATTCCATCATTAAATCATTGGAAAATAATGTTTTCCTAGCAACTATTATATTCGCCCGGGGAGAAAAATCAAAAAGTCACTTGACAATGTTTATTTGATGAGTAATTAAATTACCGGGAGAGTAGAATCCTTTTGATTATGACAAGTTGGTGGATCACCAGCACAAGTGACTTTATTCATATATATGACTTTATAGGAAAACCACTTAACATGACAACCGCACTGAAAAATGCAAAATCAACACTTGTTTCAGGTTCTATGTGTAATGTTGTGTATCATTTTGGTCATTTCCCTGAACCTTTATGGAGAGTGTTTCCATGGCTGTCATATGCAAAGTAAAATAAGTGTTTCAAATTATGTGCACAAAGAGTCACAAGTGAAAATTGTTCCTTAGATGTTTGCTTTGGACCACATACACTATTCAGGATCTATGTCCATTCATATTTGTGATATGGCTGCTCTTCATAAGAAGCACCCTGCTAATGGGGCTGACTTTCAGTCTGGCAAATATGCTGTCAACAAGACACAAAGCAGATTCTCTTCAATGGCACTGGATCGGTGTCATGCAAAGAATAATGCTTTCACCAAGAGTTTCTGTGGTGCAGTCAGACTGACAGATAGTCCTGTAGCTCTGAGAAACTGGATGGTGGCCCAAAAAAAACTAATAGCAGAATTTCAGCAGCTGCAACCACGCCTGCCAGAAGGTGAAGCTCATGCACAGCATAATAAGCTATCCGCTCAAAATGCATTGCATAGGGATGTTAATGAATTAACACAGGCAATGCAAGATATTGGTAATCTATTCATGCAAGAAAGCAAAGACCTGGTTATTGACATTAGAGACATTATGATTATGGATGACATTGTCTGCAACACACTTCGGAACATCAGGGATATTGTTTAAAAAATGTACAAGTAGTTTGTTAAGGACAGGCTAGAAAATCCACACAAAATGAAAACAAGCTGCCATTTTTCAGAACATCTCCCATGAAGATTTAATCAAACCAAAAGATGAAACCAAAAGCATTTAGGAATGACAGGTATATTTTCTCATGACTGTATATAGTTGCTAAACATGCAATGGAGATCTTGACCTGTTCATCTCCTATGTAAACCATTTGGCACGACCAGCACTGGTATCAAATAGTAAGCTCCAGCCTGGTGTCAAGGCAGACATCTTGAATTGCATATTACAAGATGCTGTGAATGTGCCAAAGAAGTCCCCATATCCAATGCATCATATTTCACTCCTTGGCCACTAGCCCAGGGCATTACCTCTATGCCCATTTGCACATTATCATGGCATAGGGGCGGTGGTTAAGGCCCAAATTACAATTTTCAAGACCAGCAGTTAATGGCTTGCAAGAAAAAAATGTCCAAGTTAACATTTGGATTAAAGCATTGCACTCCAATCCTGAATTGCCAGATCTTTCTGAGTGGGGCTGGCAATGGGACACACTTGGATGGCACCCACTGTGGATAAAACTACAATAAGCAACTGTCTAAATCATGCTATGAACTTATTCACTGAGGATACAAGAAGTACTGAATGTACTAGTAATATCAGCGTCAAAAGGCTTCCCTCAAATGCACTGCATTATGCTGGAGACTCTTATACTGCTATCTCTGAAAGGTGCATATGTAAATGTAATATTTCTTAAAGGGAATGACCCAGTGGGCACAGAACACATTGAATCAACATTGATAAATGGTTGTCAATGTTGATTCAACATTGATTCAACATTGAACTGAATTTTGTGCCCACTGGGGAGTCTTGAATAATTATTTTTCATTTTGCATATTACAATGTGGGTGATACAGTAACTCAGAAATATGATGTTTTGGAAACACAAGGACTCGAACCTGAGGCCTTTCACTTGCCAAGTGATTGCTCTACCACTGAACTACATCCCCTGTCACATCATATCCAGGCAACCCTTGTATGATAGTGTTTCAGAAAACAATCCAATAAGAATGGCTTAATATATGGTTTTCAATACCTTCAGTGGGCATGCTGGTTGCTATGGGAACCATTTTGTTGATATATATTTACCAAAATCTTTTTTTCCCTGCCATCTAGCGGACATTACCCTGAGTGTGCTTGGTGTCTCAGCTAGTGTGAGGGACACAGTTTCTCAGAAAATGATGCTTTAGAGACACCGGGACTCGAACCTGGGGTCTTTCACCTGCCAAGCAATTGCTCTACCACTGAGCTACATCCCTTATCACATCACATCCCAAAACCTTTGTATGATAATGTTTCACAAAAAGATCCAATAAGAATTGCTAAATTCACAGTTTTTAATATGTTCGGTAGCTATGCTGGTTGCTATGGGAACTATTTTGTTGACAGATGTTTACCAAAATATGTTTTGAGCCTCTTTTTTGAGTTTCCCACCCTCTCAAATCTATACATTGATGTATCACACTTGGAAATCCAATAAGAAGTATCCGATTGTCCTTTCCCAGGTACTTTATGTTCAGATGGCGGCCATCTTGGTTCCAGAAGGAGCTCAGGGTGCTTCTATCTCTTAAAATGTTCCCTGGGATATGTAGATTCTGTGGTAGAAATTCCATGCCTTTATCACAAAATGAACAATCCTTCGGCTTAACTGCACCGCTATCATATCCAAAGCTAGCCTTCTCTAGGGCCCCATTCAAGGGACTCCAGGGACGCTGAATGAAATACAAATGACAGAAGTTGAATAAAGAAGTTTATAAATTAATTATGGAATCAACCCTTCTCAGCCGCCAAACAGGCAACAATAGCGAATCAGCAAGTCGGTGGGTGATTGGATGAGTCTATCAGTGATAGGATTCATGAGTGGGTGACTGAGGGAGTCAATTAATGAGTGAGTGAGTAAGTTAGTGAGTGAGTGAGTGAGTAAGTAAGTGAGTGAGTGAGTGCATGAGTGAGTGAGTGCATGAGTTAGTGGCTGAGTGAGTGAGCGCATGAGTGAGTGAGTAAGTAAGTGAGTGAGTGAGTGAGTGGGTGAGTGGCTGAGTGAGTGAGTGCATGACTGAGTGAGTAAGTAAGTCAGTGAGTGAGTGAGTGAGTGAGTGGCTGAGTGGCTGAGTGAATGAGTGCATGAGTGAGTAAGTAAGTGAGTGAGTGAGTAAGGGAAGGAGTGAGGGAGTCGGTAAGTAAACGTAGTAGTCAGCGTAGTAATGAGACAATGAGGAATAGACTCAGTCAGAGAAAGAGTAAATCAGTGAATGGGTCTGTAAGTGAGTTGGTGAGTGAGTGAGAGAGACACTGAGTGAGAGATCCAGTCAATGAGTATGTGTGATGTAGTGAGTGAACGAATCAGTCGTAAGATAGTGAGTCAGTGGTAGAAGTGGGTAAGTGAGATAGTGACTCAATGAGTGAGGAATTTGGTCAGTGAGTTATATCGATTCAGCTAATGAGAAAGTCAATGAGGGAGAGGTACAGTTAATTAAATAGTGAGTCGGTAAGTTAGAGATTCAGCTATTAAGATAGTGAATCAATGAGTAATAGAATGGGTAATAGAGTGAGAGAGTAAGTCAGTAAGTGAGATATGCAGCTAGTGAGGTAGTAAATCGGTGTGTAAGAGACTTGATAAGTGATAGAGTGAGTCAGTCAGTCAAAGATTAGGTAGGTGGCAGAATGAATGAGTGACTTAAAGATTCGGTTAGTGAAATAATGAAATAGTGAATTAAAGATCCGGTTAGGGGCATAGTGAGGCACTGAGTGAGTGATACATATTCATTTGGTGAGGTTGTGAGTCAGGGCTTTGGTTAGTGAGTCAGAGATGGAGAGATTCAGTGACTGAACTAGTGAGTTAGTGAGTTAGTGAGTGAGCGATTTGGTAAGTGAGTTACTGAGTCAGTGAGTCAAAGATTCGGTAGGTGAGATAATGAACTAGTGAGTTAGAGATCTGGTTAGTGAGATAGTCAGCCAATGAGTGATAGATCGGGTTAGTGAGATACTATAGCAGAGTGGAGACTATACCGTATAAGGGAGCTGGGTCCCTATATCGACCATAACGTAATTTATCGCACAAATGGGCAGCCAAATGACCACCCAACCAGGTAGATAATTGAGTGAGTGGATTGTCGATTTTATCGATAACGAGTTAGTGATCAAGGACTGGGTCAGGGAAAGTAACTATATTGGGAACTAAGGGGAGGCTGAACTGAGACGTAAGTGAATCAGTCAGTAATACGTGTTTACATCGCTCAGGCCGAAGAAATAAATGTTTGTTTCAGGTGACATGGGCAGTAAACAAAACACGTTATACAACGTTATAATGTTTTTATATGGCTCCTTATTGTGTCAAAACGTTATTTCTACGTGAACTAGCCTATCTTTGTTAGCTGGGCTAGGGCCGGTAGGTCTAATATCTAATTTATATCGTTTTATTTCTTTCAAACATGAAAGTAGCAGCCAGACTCTTCTACACCCCAAATTGACCGAAGAAAAGTGTAAAATTATAATTTTCTTTTTGAAATTGCATGAAAAAAACCTAGGTTTCCCCTGCATTGCAATGGGCATGGTCAGGTGACCTAATACACATTTTTCTTTTTAATGTGGCCTCAGCAGATGGGGGGCAGAGTGAAGGACATCGGCCACCTCCTAGTACAACGAGGGAGTTTACATAGGAGAAGTAAGACGGAAAAAATGCACCAAACCAATAATCCCTTTTAGATGGCTAATTACCTCTCTTTTTCAGTTGTATGCTACATTTTCTTTTAACCCTTTAAGTACGGCATGTCGCTAAAGTAACTCGAATAACTCGCCGGTGCTGCATTGGTGCATCATATATGCTGACTCTACGGGAGTGTCTCAATCCCATAGGATCGGCATGATGCTTGAATGCAGCCAGTGCTGCGTTCATGCATCATGACGACCAAGGACATGATGCATTTAGCCATCATGCCATCCTTAAAGGGTAAATGACATTTCCCCTAATAAACCTTGTGGCCAAGAGGAAAGGTTGATATCCTCACTACCGCACAAGTGTCATCCTTTTGCATGGCTACCTTGTGATGTATGGGGTTTGTTTATCCTCTTAATGCAATAATGCATCATGCCCTTTGTCGTCATGATGCATAAATACAGCCCCGGCGAGTAACTTGCCAGTACTGCATTCAAATATCATGCCGATCCTAGAATATACAAAGACACACAAAGTACAAGACAGCAGAATCACGGCACAAGCATGCCTCAATGAAGGACGCCCTATAACAAGGACAATGTCCCCTGATTTGTTTACAGTCTGGGTGTACCAGCTCTAAGACAGCAACGGGCTGTGTCTCACAACCTTGAGCCAATGTTTTTGTCTCTGACCGGGTGCCGTCTCTGACCAGGTGCCGTCTCTGACCGGGTGCCGTCTCTGACCTGGTGTCAGAAAAAAGTGTTTTTTAAATTTTAACCTATACTCATAAATATAAGGATTTGTAAAAACGTTATGGCAGCTGTTATGTAATCATTATTAGCCTCCTGCTGTTGGTAGAACATAACTAAACTCCCAAAGTGACATCCAGTCAGAGACGGCACCCGGTCAGAGACAGCACCTGGTCAGAGACGGCCCCCGGTCAGAGACAAAAACATTGGCTCAAGGTCGTGAGACACAGCCACCAGCATTACCTTAGAACCTACATTGTTTCACATTAACCCTTTCAGGACGGCAGAAGGCTTAAATGCATCGCTCCTTTGGTTGTCATGATGCATGAATGTGAGGTACTGGCCAGGGCTGCATTCAAGCATCATGCTGACCCTATGAGGTTGAGACATTCCACCTGAAGGGTCGTCATGATGCACCAATACAGCACTGGTGATTTACTCACCAGGGCTGCATTGGGACATTATGATGATCATCTTTTAGTGACATACCGTCCTTAAAGGCATAGAACTTGCTGCCCCAGCAGTAGCAGTTGGAATGCAGGCATGGCAGGTACTCAGCCCTTTATATACAGCGGCCCGGGGTTTAAAGGGTTAACCCTTTAAGGATGGCATAATGCGAGTAACTCGCCAGTGCTGCATTCAAGCATCATGCCGACCTTATGGGGTTGAGACACTCGCAAAAGGTCGGTGTGATGCAGCAATGCAGAACCGGCGAGTTACTCGCCAGGGCTGCATTGGTGCATCATGATGACAAATGTCATCTTTTAGCGACATCTGTCCTTAAAGGGTTCAAGACACACCGCCTCCCGCCCCCACACCAGTCACACCTACACCGTGCTCCAGCATTGATCTGTACCAATGATCATGTTACGGTGTACTAACACCCCACCCCACCCCCACCACTCACACACTCACACACACACTATTCATACCACCTCCAGACTCTCATTCCTGGGGTCTTTTGCTCAATAAAGGATATCACAACGACATAACTTAAAATTTAAAAAAAAATCTATTCATAATATATTGTAATTTATCATCATCTCTCATAAACTAATATGTATTTCATTATTCATACTTATTGTAATAGCTACTGGAGTTCAATTGTAATTGCGCCAAGAAATTGTCAAATATCATGTAGAGGAATAAATTCTTTTCAAACTAACTTATAATAACAAAGTGACATTAGTTATACTGTAAAGAGTAACTCTTTAAAAGAAAAAAAAACATCAGTTTATGACGCAAACCAACAATACCAACGGTATATTCGTCTACCCTATTACACTGATACAGTGATACATACTTTAAAACTACTGTAGAATCTACTGCTCGGATATTATTTACTTCTAATAGTGCAGTGTTCACAGGTATTGTTTTGTTTTTGTTGTTCTAGCTTTATTTTCTTGCAGAAAGGACCACCGTCCCGCAAACTAGCGTGACCTTGTGTAGTCCTTGTGTTTACACAATTCAACACAACTGGTTGCTTGTATAGCGACATTCCCGTTTTCTCTGTATGAGCAGACATGTTACTTCTTAGCTCGGAATTTCTCGTGAGAAAATACAATTATATATTTGTTTCAAACGAATTACAGAGACGTTTAGTTCTTACAATGAATAATAAATTACTTTTGCATTTTTTCACGACAGCACCTCCATTTTATCATTACCGTGTGATTTTAGATTTTAGCTATTGTGATACTACTTGGAGTCATCAAAAGCAGAGCTTGTGTAACAGTTCCCAGCGTTGTGTCGCCTTAAGACTACAGCTCAGCACTATATTGATGGGGCCTAAAAAAAAGGTTTGTTTCAGGTCACCCGACCGACCCTGTCAAAACAGGGCCGAACCTACTTTTTTTTAATGCAATTTTGAAGAAATTGTTATATTTTTACACTTTTTTGGGTCAATTTTATGTTTACAAAAAAAAAAAATGTTTTTTTTCCATTTTTACAGTTTTTTTGGTATCTAAGAGGGACGGTAAAAAATTTAAAAAATTAAAAAAAATTCCGACCTACCAACCCTACATTTTCATCCCATGTTACCTGAAACAAAACTTTTTTTTTTATTTGGCCTGAGCTATTAGAGGCCGGAAACCAATCAATGAGCTGCTCAGTCTGCCCTTGGAGCTGCTCTACGACCACAGGGAGGCTGTCAATGGGAGGGGCTTGTTCTGGTCACACCTGGGTGTTGGTAGGGGGGGGGTCAGGGTCAGGAATAACCCTCCCATTACACATGTATTAAACAGGGTTAAAGATACATTACCACCTAAATCGGCCCAAAATCAAGTTATGAATTAAAGCCAATATAGACTTCCATTGTCATTTCCTTATCAACTGACAGGCCCCCTTATCATAGGAAAGCTATTTGCTATGAAATCCGGATGAAATACTGATTGGAGGGCTCTCTGATAGACCTATCAATTCACTGTGAGAGCCTATGTGTTTTGATTGTTCATAACGGCCCCACTGCAGGTTTCATTTCTGGTGGCTCGCAGCTATATCTTTTGCATGCTATTATGGCCATATTCACAGGTTAAAAGAGAAATAACAGACTCCAAATTTCTCATATAGACTTACAGGCACTTGATATATGGAAACATAATGAAAATAAAAAATCACCCAAAATTAGCTGGTAATGTATCTTTAAACCACGGTGGTGGGTCAGGACAATAGACTTCGCACCTCGGTTATACTGCTTACCGTGGTTTAAAACATGTAGACACTAATGCTGGCCCGGGAGCCAATGGCCTGTAATTGTGGGTCTGGGCCCATAGTTTTCTTCAGAATTACCTTCCCATGGGCCCAGGTGGCCCACAGGGAATTTTGCAAGATATTTGATAGGAATATACCTGATCAGTGTAGTCTGTAATATGTCGTTGGAAAGGGGAAAATGTGAGCAAATGATGAAATGTTGTCTCATTTTAACATAGGCAAATCAGGAATATAATATGATTTTCTCTTTAAAAAAGTACATTGTACCTGGCCCACAGCTGAGAAAGTTATTGTCTTCCCCTGCCGGCTGAGTATTAGGGTAAACTGACCTAAAGGTAACCACGTACCATGAGATGTCTACCTTAATTTTGTAGTAATTCATGCATGATAAGCCCTGTTTTTGTGTATCATATTACACTTTTAGTGCTACTCTTTCCAGAAAAGGACAAATAAAGACAATAGCATACATAAATGACTACAAAATTAAGGTGGCTATCTCATGGTACGTGGTTACCTTTAGGTCAGTCTACCCTATAGGTAGGCTGTCTGGCCTGTTTGGATATTTATAGCACACTTAGGTTGAAAGACAAAAGGACACAGCCTTTTGTTTATTAGGCACATGTAATGGGCTGTATTCCGATACGGTCTATTGAGCCCACTCTCCTACTCTGAGTGTAAGTCAGACATGATACACATGACTAGCTGCATAAGTGTTATAAGCCTTGGGCAATGGTAATTATCCACAGCTGACACCTTTGGGAATTACCCTGTCCTTGGCTTAAAACACTTATACAGCAAGTCACTTGTACCATATCTACATCCTCTCATGGTGGCAATTCACGCAGCAACTCTCGCCATCTCATGCCTCTTTTTACCAGGATCCAAGGGATTTTCTTTCTTTGTGAAGTCTATTTTAATCTAGATTTTCTCAGTTATTTTATATGTTTGAGAAAAAATGAGAGCATAAATGGATTAATGAGAATGTGTTTGTTAATTACAATCACTTTTCTCTTAAAATAGCTGAGACAATAGAAATCAAAATTAACTTCACACAGAGAAAAAGGTGCTGGGAATCTCTCAAAAAAAGCTCCGTGACAGGCAGATTTTCTTGCGAAATGGCAACATCTGGAGGGCGTATCTAGGTATACACTGTCAGAAGTTAGTGTAGCTGCACAATGCGATATACTGTAGTTTTACCGTATAGTCTACGGCATTACCATTCATGTGTGTGTGTGTATATATTATATATATATATATATATATATATATATATATATATATATATATATATATATATGTAGGCCTATATGTATATATATATATATACATATATATATATATATATATATATATTTATTTATTTATATATACCAACGCCCATTGATACCGTCTCTGTTGTATTTCACGAGTGGGGGCTGGGGCAGTATCCCATGGAGCCGCAGTCTGAGTGGGATGCGCCCCAGCCCCCAAGAGTGAAATACATCAGAGCGGTATCAATGTAGTTGGCATTTGTGTTTATTTTTTCATTTGAAGCCATTTAATGAATGAAAACCAACTTTTTCTTAGCCCATTGAATACGGCCATGTTGTATTCAATGAGGGCATTGAATACGGCCCTTCAGTGTTAAAGCATAGGACATCTTGTATTTCAAAAAAAAAAAAAAATATATATATATATATATATATAAATATATATATATATATATATATATATATATATATATACATTTATATATATATATATATATATATATATATATATATATATTTATTTATATATACGATCCTATACTATCGAGATTTTTTTAAACAACCAGTAGATATAAACCAGGGGCGTTATTGAATTCTAGGCCTATCTATATACAGATCATAGTTTATGGTGCCTGGAGAATCAGCAGGCAGGTGGGTCAGTATCTGTGACTTCTGAGGCTGTTAAGGCCTACCCTACACCACCTCTTCACCCCTCCTCCCGGGTCACGGAAGGAATCGGCTCTCTCTGCTATAAGACCCCAGAGGTACAGACCAATGCCGCAAGAAAGGGGGACATTTTACGCAGATTGTTTACAGCAAGATCCTCACAACATTGTCTCTAATGGCTATGTTTATGAGCATTAAATATCAAGAGATGCATAGGACAAATATCTTGCAAATAGTTTATATTAGAATGCGGGATTTCGAGGTTATATTCATGCATTTGTGGATCAAACCTCAGAAATGTTCAAAAACGTTATCAACAACTTTATATGACAAAGTCGCCCTTTATTAATGCATTTGTCTTATAGTTTGTGTGTGTGTGTGTGTGTGTGTGTGTGTGTATGTGTGTGTGCGTGTGTGTGTGTGTGGGAGAGGAGGGGTCACGCTGACGTGCATCTGTCACGGAGTAGACACTTTCTTGCTCCTCCGTGACAGAAATCGCTGACATAGGCAGTTTCCCGACACCAGTCTATACCTATTCCTGGCGCTGTTTTCCTTTTTGGCAGGTGTGCACAATTTGGGACTCCCCACTCCCAGGTATGTATATATCCCTTTAAGGGCGGCATACTGCAATAATGTAGCATCACGCGCACCAACTGACCTTTGTCTCCAAGCAGAGTCCTAGTCCTACCGTCAGGTAGGATAGTGTGGGCCAGTCTGGCTGCTACACTTGGCTACCTGTGCTACCTGTGTACAGACCCCTGTCCTTTCCTTGCTCCCCACAGTGTTGTAGGTATGCAGGCCATGTGCTTTAAGGACCACAGCAATGTTGACACAAAGCAGAGTGGGAACTTTGCTAAATGTGGGTATATCTCCAGTTTAATGCAAAATTGTGTGTTCTGCATCCCAGTAATATTATTTACTATGCGAATCCATGAGATTATGGGCTTTTAATGCAACCAAATGCATGCATTTTCACCAGAATGCTATGCTCAAAGCAGAGGGGGAACATAGAGTTGACTACCCTGTTTCTGTGAACAGAAACACCTGACCTCCCCCCCGAGGTTTAGCTCAGTGGTGGCCCGTGTGTAGCATACCCTTGGTTGTCATGATGCATGAATGCAGCCCTGGCGAGTAACTCACATTCAAGCATCATGCCAACCCTATGGGGTTGAGACATGCCCGTAGGGTCGACATGATGCACCGATGCAGCACCGATGTGTTATCGGCCTGGGCTGCATTGGTGCATCATAACGACAAATGTTATCTTTTAGCGTATATCCGTCCTTTAAGAGATGAAAAGACAAAGGCCCATGGCCAGAGGATATTTTGGTATTGTTCCCCTCCTAGGTAGGCTGGGGCCGTATCCCAGGAAGCCGCAAGCTGAGTGGGATACGGCCCCAGCCCCACCAAGGGGGGAACGATACCAAAAATCCTCTGGCTATGGGCCTTTGCCTTTATTTCATGGTTTTTACTCTTCAAAATATGTTGCATTTAAATGGCCATAATAATTTGATCAAATGATAATGACACAGGCCATGGGATATGGGAACACTGTATCCCATGAGGGGCATGGGATACAGGATTTCTAGTTCTTAAGCATAGTGGTCATCGTATCCACCATGAGATATTAGGTGCAAGCCTACCATGCCATATCATGCCCATTGTTCTCTGACATAAATACGGTGAACTCCATTTACAAGATCTATGTATCCCACTTCTATTTATATACACATCCAACACGCACTTGTACGTTGAGTGCATTCATTAATCCCATTCTGCGAGGAAGCATGTCAAGCTTTGGTGTTATCTAACCCTGTAAGGACACGTGACTTTAAAGCACCGTTTTATGGGGGTGGGGGGTGGACCCCTAAATTCGACACAGCAATATGGCGTTTTATCAAAATCGACATGCGACACGGGGCTATTAACTGGAGGCTTAAAAAATTATTGTTGACAGGGGACATAGACATTTCTTAAAATTCGACATGGGACATGAGCATCATTAACCGACATGGACATGTGACATGTGACATGGCCATTTCTTAAAATCTACATGCGACATTGGGACCCCCAACTATATCCCTATTTGTTGTAATGCACTAAAACACTGCATTTTTGCATCATGTCGCACCTTTGGGGAGTGTATCTACATCACATGAATACTGGACTGGCGAGTTGCTCAGTAATATCCTGGATCATGACGACCAAGAGCAAGTATCCCAGGGACCACATACGGTACTTGCAAAGTTGCATATTCCTATGGCATAGGGCCGGTGGTTGAGGCCCAAATTGCATTTCTCAAGGCCAGCAGTTAAAGGGTTGAAGTACTCTGCGGCCCTTAACGTGGGAACTGTACAACACTACTGAAGTGTATGGGTTGTGTGTTGCCTTCAGAAGAATACACTTGTCCCAAGTGCCATTCTGTGTCAGAAAGGCACTTGTAAACATCACCATGACCTTGAACTTGAACCTAAGCTGGGTCTGGGCAATCCCTGTTCACAGCTTGGAACCAGCGAACAGGAATCAGAGCTGGAACCAGAGAGTATGATGGGAGCACTCCCATCATACATTCTGGTTCCTGTTCGCTGGTTCCAAGCTGCCAGTAGGTGCTACCCACAGCAAGCAGTGATTGCCAAACCCAGCAAAATCCAAGTTCAAGGTCACAGTGGTGGTTACCAGAGCCTTTGCTTGGGAGGATGTGGGAACCAGTGTACCTGAAGAGTTGCTGAGTCAGGGCCTGGTATAGGGAGGTTCGTGTGGACAGAAGCCTCCCGGGTATTACAAAGGCAATGCATGCATTCAAACATTACAAAGGATTGGACTTTGCTAAGGGGGGATTTTGGCGCCACTTATTTATTCATAGTATTGAGTATGTGCTGATGCTGTTTTTACACTACCTGTAAGCATTGGCTTTGTAGGCGAGTTTAAGTGTTGGGAATACACTCCACAGGCGCATCTTATCGTAATCTGATAGAATTTCCCTTTCTAAAATAGAACACCTAATGACAAGTAATAGTGTACAATCCTAGATGAATTTATTTCTTTTATTCTGATAACTTGGATCACGTATCCGCCGTTGGCAATTTTTCATTTTGCGAAAAAAAAACATGACCTTTCAATTTGCGGATATTTCTCAATTTATCTTCAAAAGAGGTATTTTTCATGCTATTCTTTTCTCTCTTTTTTTTGCCCCGACGCCTAGGAATTCTTAACACCATATTTCCCTGTAAATGGAGCTTCCCCCCCCCCCCCCCCCAAAAAAAAGAAATTTGGTGTAAATGCCCGTAATCCAAGTTATCAAAAATAAGTGGCCTTACTAGACGAATACCTAAAGCACTGGTCCCTTGTGTATCTTGTCTTGGTATTTTTCGTAGCACGTTGTCAACGAAGTCACATGTGTTATTGCTTTTTTATGATTATATCTGATGGATTGAATTTTGCCCTGAGGTACACCTGCGACTTCATGCATCATAATATTTGCTGTGTGTGTTATTTCAACCTGTGCCAACTTTTTTAATTATTCCAGAATGAACACATCTATACTTTTCACAGCAATAAAACGTGATCTTTATGGTACTCAAAAATAGATGAGAAGGCCTGAAAACGTGTTTTAAGGAAAACTTTTATTTTCATGATTCAAGATTGGTAAGAATAAAAACTGTTTAAGATTTAGAAATATTGGCATGTTTGGTATCAAATAAAGGCTTATACAGTCGGCGTTGTAGTGTACTTTTCATAATCTGTCATATCTTACATGCATTTTGATCCCTCAGCATAACCATTTTTCTTGATAACAGCCTAAATCCGGCCCAATTCCTCTACCATCAATCACTCCCTTCACATGTTATGAATGTTCACACTTCCTCCGCCACTGCACATTCCCAGATCCAGGCACCCACGTACAGAGCTCCTAAGGGACTTGTGACTGTGGGATCGATGGTAGAATGTATGCTCGGCAATCTGGTACAGGGGCTCTACACAAAGCGGCAGTGTGGCGGCTGTCAGCACAAATGGTGTACACACGGTGGGAACACTTCAGGTGGCAGCCCCCGGCCCACAGGTGTAAGGCGGAAATGACCTGTAACCCTTGTACGGACGCTAAGGGGAGGTGTATAACCCTTTAGGAACAGCATGCTGCCACGAGACGTCATAACCCTGTAAGGACAGCACGCTGTCTCAAGGCTTCATAACCCTTTAATAACAGCATACTGCCCCAAGGCTTCATAACCCTTTAAGAACAGCACGCTGCCCCAAGGCTGCATAACCCTTTAAGAACAGCATACTGCCTCTAGGCTTCATAACCCGTTAAGAACAGCATACTACCTCGAGGTATCATAACCCTGTAAGAACGGACACCAAGTGGATGCGTTGTACATAACCCTTTAACCCTTTAAGGACGACGTGTCGCTAAAAGATGACATTTGTCATCATGATGCACCAATGCAGCCACATTGAGTGACTCGCTGGTGCTGCATTGGAGCATCATGCCGATCCTTCAGGAGTGTGTCAACCACATAGGGTCGGTACCGGGGGGTCGGTATGATGCTTGAATGCTGTACTGGAATGCTATACATAAATGTACTCATCAGGGCTGCATTCATGCATCATGATGACCAATGGCATGATGCATTACTGCATCATGACTACCCTTTAGGATGAATGCTGAACTGGTGAGTTACCTACAAGAGCTGCGTCAATGAATGCATCATGGAAACAAATGGATATAACACGTGGACACATCTGCCTTGGATGGTTTTAGATAGATCTGCAACAGGCAACAGATCAGACAACAGATAGACAAAACAGATCTGCCTTAGATGATTACAGGTATTGCTAATAAGCTTTCGTTACAACTACTGCTGAAAGAGGAGAGGTCAGCCTTCGTCATCAGAATTAGTGCTATTATAACAACATCAAACACTGATGAAAGAAAACTGATGACTACATCCGTTTTCAAATATATATATATATATATATATATATATATATATATATATATATATATATATATATATATATATATATATATATATGTTGATGAAGCTCATTCAGAACAGGTCACGGATTCGTAGGCAATTTACCACATGACGTAACCTGTTTCATCACGCGACCCCTAGGGGTCTTTTACAATAAATCCTGTCCTTGATGGTTACAATAACAACTCCTGCTAATAAGAGGTGCTGACGTGACGAAACATGTTTGATGATAACTAGTAAAATGTGTTTCAGAAGATTAACTATTGAAATATATAGAGAAAACAAAGCAAATGCCACATTTTGCCACCTACAAATACTCTCCTCAATTGCAAATATTGCAATATTGACGAAAATCTAATTATGATGACTGACGAATCTGTTCTGACAGACCCTCCTGGTGAAAGAAAACTGATGACTACATCCGTTTTTAAATATATATATATATATATATATATATATATATATATATATATATATATATATATATATATATACATATATATATGTATATCCTGTTGAAATCTTTACAGCAATGTAAATACCACCTATTGACATTCACGAGTATCATCATCAGGTCACTACACGCAAATACAACACATTGCACTTTTGAAGAGAATACAATTCCCAGGAGTCATGATCTGTTCTGAATGATCACCCTGATCTGCTTGCCATGCTTATTAATAGGTATTCATTAATTTCATAAAATCTCTTCTTTGTGTGAATGTGTGTGTGTGCGTGGGTGTGTATGTTACATGATTATGTAAGTGTATGTGTATGTGTGGGGGTAATCGGGGGAAGGGAAAGGGGGTCACCAAACTGCTGAGGTCAGGGATTTTTCTTTTTGTGTACATACAATTACACCTGTAGCTACGTAATGCCCACAGACATGCAACCCACCTGTGGAATGTGATCTACGCTTGTTACCTTCTGGCGACAACTGACTCAAATGTCAACTAATCAATGTAGTACATGCTACAACGTAAGCTTTAACCCTTTAAGGACGGTATGTTGCTAAAAGATGATATTTGTCATCATAATGCACCAATGCAGCCCTGGTGAGTAGCTCGCCAGTGCTGCATTAGAGCATCATGCTGTCTCAGCCTAGTATGTTCAGCATTCTGCATGAATCCAGCATGGGCGAGTTACTCGCCAGCACTGCATTCATGCATCATGATGACTAAGGGAACGATGCATTAACACATTATCCCTTCCCTAAAGGGTCAACGCAGGAAGTATATAATAAATCTATATTTATTCCGACACAAGTATATTGACTGAAGTTATATAACTTTGAATCTGAATCGCTTACGTTGTATATCACAGAGAACAGAAACAGGGTCAAAAGGGAGTCCAGGTTGCCTCCAGAATGACTCTCCTCTTTAGGGAAACACAGGTCCTTGTATGACTCCATTAGGTGGGTCAGGCTGCTAGGTGACTCCCCCAGGTGACTCACTTAGTTCAGCCTAGACTCCCCTAAAGAGGGGAGTCATTCTGGAGGCAGCCTGGACCTTTGACTCTGTTTTTTTTCTCTGTGGTGTTGTATTGCTGCGCATCACTGAACACATGTGGCTGTGTCTCATGAGATCGGGCCATTCTTGTCATCTATGACCGGGTGCACCCGGTCATAGATTGCACCCGGTCATAGATTGCACCCGGTCATAGATTGCACCCGGTCATAGATTGCACCCGGTCATAGATTGCACTCGGTCATAGATTGCACTCGGTCATAGATTGCACCCGGTCATAGATTGCACCCGGTCATAGATTGCACCTGGTCATAGATTGCACCCGGTCATAGATTGCACCCAGTCATAGATTGCACTCGGTCATAGATTGCACCCGGTCATAGATTGCACCCGGTCATAGATTGCACCCGATCATAGATTGCACCCTGTCATAGAAGAAAACATTGGCCCATGTTTGTGAGATACAGCCATGTACCCCAGAGAGCTGATGAGGCAGAAAGGATCCAGCCACCAAGGGGACCAGTCAATGAAATGTTAATATCAAACCAATGTGCAGGTGATCATAGATATAAACTGCTGTATACCATGTCATGATGAGGATGAATATTTAAAGTTTTCATGCCAGCGGGCAGTAGTGACTATAGCTATGTTCGACTGCAGAAGGGAGTAGAGGACAAGTCATGGTATTTGTAAGTATATATCCTCTCTATATCAGCTTATAATGTGAGAGGCCCAATAATACCCTATCAACCCCGAAAAGAAAAGGAGAAATAAAATAAGGTCCTTAAACAAATATATGTAAAACCACCTAACTGTACAAAACAGTATAGTATTACAGATCTCAGGGGCATACCTAATGATCCCGTGTCAACCTCCACCTGTATATCTGCATAGAGAAGGCCAGAGCAGAGAATCGGCTGTGAAAATGAGAAACTCGGTGTGCACGTGCCAGAACGTCAGGTTAAAATCTGGACTTATCCTAAGCAGTACAGAAACTAGATCGCATGTGTAATTAACATGCAATGACTCTTGAATAACAAATCAGCAAAATGAGGCTTTCGTAGAAATGGTATGCGTACTGTTATTGTTACCGTTGTGCACGTAGTATCTTTTATTGTAAACATATTTCTCAGCAAACTGCACCCTACAATCAAGTACGCCAACATAACTAACTGCCCATCCCCTTTCCGTGAGTCCACCCCTCCCCCATTCTCCCCATTTCTACTTCCCAACTCACTAGAGTAATTTAAAGCTACTATGTCAGCTAATTTTAGGTGATTTTCAAAGTTTTTGGTTGATTACATGATCCGTATAGTTGCATGCAAGTATGGAAAGTTGGGAGGCTTTCATTGATCATTTTCGCATAAAACGTATATAATAAAATACTTTTATAATAAAACTACAATATTGTCAGAAATCAATAACTGATCTGTTAGGGTGCATCATAACACCATTGGATTTAGCCTGCAATCACAACACAGCAACCTGTATACAACCACTACATTCAGTCTATTCCTACCTGAGTACCACAATAAGGAGAACATGCATGGATACCATGCAGAATGATTTCAAACACAAGGAAAATGGTTAATGAAAGCAATTGTAATGTTATTTTATAACTTGATTTTGGGGCGTTTTAACTGATATTGCATCTTTAATTCTGCCCCTTTCCTCTCATCCCTTCTGTTACCCTTCATTGGATATCGACTGCATCAGAATACTATGCTATGAAGTACACAATGGCTACGATAGTAAAATGCTATGATTAAATACAAACATTACTGCTATTATAGTCTCTCATAAATCCAATACTAACATTCTGTAAGGTCGTCCTTGAACTATATGTACTGCACCTCCATGTTGTTCTCTCCATTTACCTCATTCTTTATTCGCTAGTTTTTCTTTTATATGATATAATCTGATCACTATAGAGCAACAATGATATCCAAATGCTAAGACCTATACAGCACGTTTCAATGGTCTCGTTCCCAAAGGGATCACCTTCAGATTTGCTGACTCTAGTTTTTTTGTGCCAAATGCAAGATCAGCAAAACACAGTCATCCAATAAGTTGGGAGTCCTTTAGGATATATGTCTGCCCTGTCTGAAGTATACACTGAAAACCCAGAGCAAGGAGCCTAGTCATTATGACGACATAAGTAGTCATAATGAATAATGGCAGATGGAGTGGAGAATGGTGTATGAATATAGTCTCTAATTAGTTCACTTCTTAATGAGAGGCATCCTTTTCACATATTTGGTGTAGTCTTGATTGAACTAAGTAGCATTACTTGTTATAAATAAGTTGCCAATGGGTGAGAATGATGGCCCCAAAGGTATAGCGACCACTCTGCTCCCTGTCACCAGTGTATATCTCATGACAGATATAGTTGTGCAGATATTAAAACCAGGTGACAGTAGCGTGTCATAAGTAGCAAGTGAGGAATATAATTATGTAGCATAGGGTAGTCATTGGGAGAACCTAGGACTTGGGAGTTGTCATTACTGATGACTTTAGGTCTTCAAATGAACAATACCTAAATAAACAACCTTAAGGTAGTCATTCTGACTACCCAATTATTGTGACTACCTAAGGTCGTCATTATGACAACTTTGGTCTGAATGGCTCAGATGGGTAGTCACAATGACGACCTAAGGTGGTCACTTTGACTACCTAAAGTTGTAAGTTTTGGTATTGTCAAAATGACGACCCTGAGATTTTCAGTGCAAAGCTATATCACGCAGGAGTGAATGTTCACATTTTTAAGGTTTTGTGTAGCTAAAGGATGCCAGTTGTCGTCATGATGCACCAATGATGTTAAGACATGTTACTCTTTGTATGTGAGATGTATTATATTTGTATTCTCCAGAATTCGTATTGTTTGTATACCTATCTAAAACCTGAAATATGCATGTATGTGCCCGATTGGGGTTTCTACCTTCACTTGGCTTTTGTTGAAGAGCGTAACTTGTTGCGAATCTTCTGCCAATAAAAACTTTGAAATGTCAAATGTCAATGAAGTCCTGGCGAGTGACTCGCCTTGGTTGCATTGGTGCATCATGACGACCCTTTGGGAGTGTCCCCATCCCCCTAGAGGGTCAGCATGATGCTTGAAAGCAGCAATGGCGAGTTTTTTTGCCAGGGTTGCATGCATGCATCATGGCGACCAAGAGAATGATGCATCTACGTCTATATCTACTTAGGGCTTGAGTTAGCCATTTAAAGATGGTATATCAGCTAATACACTTCCCAAACCTTTTCCTTAAAAGGGATGCCATGGGTTCCATTATCATTTAGGCTAATACACAGTACCCAATATTTGCAAGATATTTGTCTATAAATACATTAGTTTAGATAGTTAACAATATAGCCTATTCACCTCACTGACTCAGTCACTCCCCCAGGTGAGTACAGGGTAAATTAGCCTGATAGAGAATGCACTGATCCATGCAGTACCACAACATAGGGAATTTTAGTGTCGACCTACAGTAAAAATGATTGCACTAAATATGCTTATTTGATAGATTTAGATATATCTCATCCTTTTAAAAGTAAGGGAGTATTTATCAAGTTCAAGTTCAAGTTCAAGTTCAAGTAGTTTTTATTGCTTCCAATCATTACATGTTCTTCATGTGCAATAATGGGTCGACAGCCCTCATGGATAGAATAGAAAGAGAATATCAACTTTCGCATACAGTCATCAGCAGAGTCTGCATTGTTTATCAATTATTTATAGAGGAGATCAGCTAATATAAGTGTACTAGTCTATACCATTTGTAGGATAGACTTTTGATTTATACTAAACATATAGATTTGAATAGGCTGGCCATCATGTCTAGGCTTAGCGTCGTGGGATATGTTCACCTCTATAATATACTTAATAGAGTCTATACTGAGTGGCACACGCAGGTGCATAATAAGACGCCTTTTGCATATGTGTCATCAAATAAAATCACCATAGCATTGGATATACAATAGTATTATGGCATCAATAGAAAACTGACAAATTCTAGGTGACAACCCATCATTAAGGGCAGCATGATGCTGCTTCACTACATTGTGCTATTTTGTTTGCTTGACACATTCAAGAAGGAACAGGGCCTTTGTTAAAGATGCTTCTCTTCACGCCCTAAAACAGACAAATATATAAACAGATTAAAATATATGTATAGTGTGAACATTGTGTAGTTTGATCATAAACATGCTTGAAATAAGGATAATAAACATTATTATAGCATCAATTTAAATATGTGAAATGCTCAATTCTATCACCATACGTAGGTTCATTGTGCGTTGGTCCAAATTTGAAGTGGCCTAGATATTGTATTTTGAATTAATTAATGCTTCTGAGTGTACCTGAGCCATCATATGGTCTAACCGATATCTGCGCTTGAGAACTACGTATTGCCCTATCTAGGCCCCTTTGATCCATTTTCACGAGATCTGACCCTGTATGTATTCGTTTTACTATAGTGCTGTATGGTATACCATTAACATGATTATCCCAAGCTAACTCTAGATCTGTAAGATTATGTTGTAACGATACAACAAACAATACAGGTGCCAACCAGCAGTATCCCGATAGAATTCAATGCCCCTCCCCATGCCCCTCCCCATGCCCCTCCCCATGGCCCTCCCCATGCCCTCCCCATGCCCTCCCCATGCCCTCCCCATGCCCTCCCCATGCCCCTCCCCATGCCCCTCCCCATGCCCTCCCCATGCCCCTCCCCATGCCCCTCCCCATGCCCTCCCCATGCCCTCCCCATGCCCCTCCCCATGCCCCTCCCCATGCCCCTCCCCATGCCCCTCCCCATGCCCCTCCCCATGCCCCTCCCCATGCCCCTCCCCATGCCCCTCCGCATGCCCTCCCCTTCCCGTGTGCCCCCCTCCTATTCCCGGGGGTACTCCGCGGCTCTAGACGGGACACCGATACCAGCCATCTGGCCCTTTTAGCCTCTTTGATCTCGTACCCTCCCTGGGGTGGTGCCTGGCCAGCCAAGGGCGATACGCGCCGGGGAAATAGACTGAAGACCAAGTGGTCGATTCCTTTAAGAATAAATAAAACAGAATAAAATGAACTATTCAAGGTTGAGGGAAACCTACACACACAGAAAGGTGAGAGTCATTGTCGCTAAAACTACCCTCACCTGAGGGTCAGGCACTGCTTGACTCTCAGGTAAGGGTAGTTTTAGCGACAATGACTCTCACTTTTCTGAGGGTGTAGATGGAACTGTGTCTTGATTGTGTTATTTACCAAACGCCATCCATTTTGCAGTGCATTTTAACTTAATGTGTTAATGATTATGGCGATATAATTGTAATTATTTGATGGCTATTATTTATATCCTGATGGATTGTTATTCTCTTTCTAAGAAATATTATGATAAAGGCTACAGCTATAAAGCTGTCATATAAGGGGCCGTCCATAAAGTATGTCACGCTTTTTTTGGAAATTTTGGACCCCTACCTCAAATGAATGCTAAAGACGAGTTACTCTCGTTCCCAAATCCTTCCGAAGGAAGGCTCTGGTAACAGCCAAATGACCTTGAACTTGGGATTTTGCTGGGTCTGGGCAACTCCTGCTTGTAGCATGGAACCAGTGGACAGGAACCAGAATGTATGATGGTAGTTTTACTGTATTTTACCATCAGACTTTCTGGTTCCATTTCCTGTTCCTGTTCCCTGGTTCGAAGCTACCAGCAGGGGTTGCCCAGACCCAGCAAAATCCCAAGTTCAAGGTCATTTGGCTGTTACCAGAGCCTTCCTTCGGAAGGATTTGGGAACGAGAGTAAAGACGAGTGTGCATTGTGTATCTAATAGGTTACACAAAGGAAAGAAAATGCGTCAAAAGGGAGTCCAGGTTGACTCCAGAATGACTCCCCTCTTTAGGGTAGCCCAGCTAGGTTGCTTAAAGGAGCCTAGGTGACTCCCTTGCTGACCTAAGGGATTCACCTGGGGGAGTAACATACTTCTCTGGCTCACACAAGGGAGTCACATAGGACCATGGCTCCCCTAGAGAGGGGAGTCATTCTGGAGGCAACCTAAGCTCCCTTTTGACGCTGTTTCTTTTCTCTATATAGATACACGTTTCCCCGCCTTAACAATAGCTGCATTTAAACATGACAGGAGTACTTGCGGCTCATATCTTCCCACTCACACAGAGAAAAGAAACAGCGTCAAAGGGGAGTCCAGGTTCCCTCCAGAATGACCCCTCTCTAAGGGAGCCCTGGCCCTTATGTGACTCCCTTAGGTGAGTTAAGGAGCCATGTGACTCCCCCGGGTGACTCCCTTGGGTCAGCTGTAGAGTCACCTAGACTCTCTTATGCAGCCTGGGTTCCCCCTAAAGAGGGGAGTCATTCTGGAGGCAACCTGGACTCCCTTTAGACTCTGTTTCTCTTCTCTGTGCACAATGTGACACCTACACTCCCACACACAGTCTCTGTTTACGGGCCAATCATCAGATCTTTTCACTGCTTTCTGAATAACGTGGGTGAAATATAATCCTGAGATCACTTCTGGAGCACAGAAATGATAAGCTATTTTAAGGATGTCACCTGTTACTTTGATGCATGTAGGTCATGAACGTCATGGCCTTCATTGTACATTAGGCAAAAAAAAAAAGTTTGTTTCAGGTAACATGGGAGGAAAATGTAGGGTGGGTAGGTCGGATTTTTTTTGATTTTTTTTTTTTTAACATGAATGTACTAACCAACTTTTTTGAATCCCCCAAAATTGACCAAAAAACGGTAAAAACATGGGAATTTCTTCAAAATTGCATAAAAAAACGTAGGGTCGGCCCTCTTATGAAAAGGTCGGTGGGCCGACCTGAAACAAACCTTCTTTTTTTTTGGCCTTACATATAACAGGTAACATACATGTAATACTGATACATTTTTTAGCATAACAATGTCCCTCCCATCAGTAGGCCGTGTATATTCCAGTCTTTTAATGATGATTTATAGATTATGATACTTTTTTTTAAAATGTATAAAGTATTTTATTCACCAAGTGATTCACCGAATTAAGATTAATAACCCTGAAGTAATGACTCCACGTGTTTATTCTGGTAATTCAACCAGTATTGTAAACGTATAAATATACATTTACATTGGATTCCATTGAATAACAGAAGAGGTTGTCACATTTATAATTAATGTTCAATTTTAACCGCCATACATTGATGCATCACTTTCATTTCACTATAAAGCTAATGTGTGATTGACATACAACCAAACATTCTGTATGGTGAATTTACTGGGTTGGTGGGGGAGGGGTTGAGGGGGGGGGGGGTAACAGGTGACATGATATCAAGTGGCGCTTAACAATCCACTTAGCATGGAGGTTCAGCTAGACACATTACTTTTCATACGAATACAGGCATTCCAATTTAGATATTTACCTAATGACTCTACTTCTCCAAGGCCAAATTATTATTTTTTTAAAGAGGTGTGTTTCAGGTTACCCGACGCTACCTTGCTGACCTTAGAAATGTTTATCCACTTTTGAAAAAAAATAATTCTAGGCTATTTCAGGGCTAGTTTAAAGTCAGTTTGATCATCAATTAGTCAAAGCCGTTGTAGGGGAACTGACACTAGATTTGGTGAGTGGATTTTTGGGTACTTTTCAGGGCAAACTTTTAAATGATTATTCTTTAGATCCGACCAACCTAGCCTGGATATTCAGACTATGTAACCTGAAACACACATTTTTGGCCTAATATGTATACAATAAAAAGAGGATTGGGGTGTTGAAACTGTGTGCTGTTCAATATGTTTAATACCTTGGGGGTACACAGCTCCTCTAATCCACACCTGTCTATGTACTGTCAGGTAGAGCGTTATAGTGAAGTTATATCCATGACTACTCCACACACACATACACTGCCCATGTGTGGATATAGGCCAAACAAGGGAAGGTTGGTTTCCAGTAACATTAAGGTGATACTTCCCAGTTTTATAAACCCACTGTGACCACTAGATGATGAATCCCAGGCGTTAGACTCATTTTCCACTAGCCGATTTGGGGTTGCTATCCCTCGCTAGACCCATTACAAGCGCCAATCATGGTCGATTGGTCTGCCGACTGTAGGCTATATACTATAGACCTGGACATTGTTTATTTTCTACCATATCTACCGATTGACTTGCCAAAAGCTTTATGAATGATCAGTCTTTAAAACTCGTTGTAGTGGGTAAACCGATGGATATAGCACCCCAAATTCAGCTAATGGAAAATTAGCCTAAGTGGGGGTATAATTATTTCTGAATTCCTCTCTCTAGTTTCCACTAACATGGTCTGGCAGTGGGCAGGCTAGACCGGGATGGTCGATTTTTGTTTTGCCATCCATTTTGCAGTGCATTTTAACTTAATGTGTTAATGATTATGGCGATATAATTGTAATTATTTGATGGCTATTATTTATATCCTGATGGATTGTTATTCTCTTTCTAAGAAATATTATGATAAAGGCTACAGCTATAAAGCTGTCATATAAGGGGCCGTCCATAAAGTATGTCACGCTTTTTTTTGGAAATTTTGGACCCCTACCTCAAATGAATGCTAAAGACGAGTTACTCTCGTTCCCAAATCCTTCCGAAGGAAGGCTCTGGTAACAGCCAAATGACCTTGAACTTGGGATTTTGCTGGGTCTGGGCAACTCCTGCTTGTAGCATGGAACCAGTGGACAGGAACCAGAATGTATGATGGTAGTTTTACTGTATTTTACCATCAGACTTTCTGGTTCCATTTCCTGTTCCTGTTCCCTGGTTCGAAGCTACCAGCAGGGGTTGCCCAGACCCAGCAAAATCCCAAGTTCAAGGTCATTTGGCTGTTACCAGAGCCTTCCTTCGGAAGGATTTGGGAACGAGAGTAAAGACGAGTGTGCATTGTGTATCTAATAGGTTACACAAAGGAAAGAAAATGCGTCAAAAGGGAGTCCAGGTTGACTCCAGAATGACTCCCCTCTTTAGGGTAGCCCAGCTAGGTTGCTTAAAGGAGCCTAGGTGACTCCCTTGCTGACCTAAGGGATTCACCTGGGGGAGTAACATACTTCTCTGGCTCACACAAGGGAGTCACATAGGACCATGGCTCCCCTAGAGAGGGGAGTCATTCTGGAGGCAACCTAAGCTCCCTTTTGACGCTGTTTCTTTTCTCTATATAGATACACGTTTCCCCGCCTTAACAATAGCTGCATTTAAACATGACAGGAGTACTTGCGGCTCATATCTTCCCACTCACACAGAGAAAAGAAACAGCGTCAAAGGGGAGTCCAGGTTCCCTCCAGAATGACCCCTCTCTAAGGGAGCCCTGGCCCTTATGTGACTCCCTTAGGTGAGTTAAGGAGCCATGTGACTCCCCCGGGTGACTCCCTTGGGTCAGCTGTAGAGTCACCTAGACTCTCTTATGCAGCCTGGGTTCCCCCTAAAGAGGGGAGTCATTCTGGAGGCAACCTGGACTCCCTTTAGACTCTGTTTCTCTTCTCTGTGCACAATGTGACACCTACACTCCCACACACAGTCTCTGTTTACGGGCCAATCATCAGATCTTTTCACTGCTTTCTGAATAATGTGGGTGAAATATAATCCTGAGATCACTTCTGGAGCACAGAAATGATAAGCTATTTTAAGGATGTCACCTGTTACTTTGATGCATGTAGGTCATGAACGTCATGGCCTTCATTGTACATTAGGCAAAAAAAAAAAGTTTGTTTCAGGTAACATGGGAGGAAAATGTAGGGTGGGTAGGTCGGATTTTTTTTGATTTTTTTTTTTTTAACATGAATGTACTAACCAACTTTTTTGAATCCCCCAAAATTGACCAAAAAACGGTAAAAACATGGGAATTTCTTCAAAATTGCATAAAAAAACGTAGGGTCGGCCCTCTTATGAAAGGGTCGGTCGGCCGACCTGAAACAAACCTTCTTTTTTTTTGGCCTTACATATAACAGGTAACATACATGTAATACTGATACATTTTTTAGCATAACAATGTCCCTCCCATCAGTAGGCCGTGTATATTCCAGTCTTTTAATGATGATTTATAGATTATGATACTTTTTTTTTAAATGTATAAAGTATTTTATTCACCAAGTGATTCACCGAATTAAGATTAATAACCCTGAAGTAATGACTCCACGTGTTTATTCTGGTAATTCAACCAGTATTGTAAACGTATAAATATACATTTACATTGGATTCCATTGAATAACAGAAGAGGTTGTCACATTTATAATTAATGTTCAATTTTAACCGCCATACATTGATGCATCACTTTCATTTCACTATAAAGCTAATGTGTGATTGACATACAACCAAACATTCTGTATGGTGAATTTACTGGGTTGGTGGGGGAGGGGTTGAGGGGGGGGGGGGGGTAACAGGTGACATGATATCAAGTGGCGCTTAACAATCCACTTAGCATGGAGGTTCAGCTAGACACATTACTTTTCATACGAATACAGGCATTCCAATTTAGATATTTACCTAATGACTCTACTTCTCCAAGGCCAAATTATTATTTTTTTAAAGAGGTGTGTTTCAGGTTACCCGACGCTACCTTGCTGACCTTAGAAATGTTTATCCACTTTTGAAAAAAAATAATTCTAGGCTATTTCAGGGCTAGTTCAAAGTCAGTTTGATCATCAATTAGTCAAAGCCGTTGTAGGGGAACTGACACTAGATTTGGTGAGTGGATTTTTGGGTACTTTTCAGGGCAAACTTTTAAATGATTATTCTTTAGATCCGACCAACCTAGCCTGGATATTCAGACTATGTAACCTGAAACACACATTTTTGGCCTAATATGTATACAATAAAAAGAGGATTGGGGTGTTGAAACTGTGTGCTGTTCAATATGTTTAATACCTTGGGGGTACACAGCTCCTCTAATCCACACCTGTCTATGTACTGTCAGGTAGAGCGTTATAGTGAAGTTATATCCATGACTACTCCACACACACATACACTGCCCATGTGTGGATATAGGCCAAACAAGGGAAGGTTGGTTTCCAGTAACATTAAGGTGATACTTCCCAGTTTTATAAACCCACTGTGACCACTAGATGATGAATCCCAGGCGTTAGACTCATTTTCCACTAGCCGATTTGGGGTTGCTATCCCTCGCTAGACCCATTACAAGCGCCAATCATGGTCGATTGGTCTGCCGACTGTAGGCTATATACTATAGACCTGGACATTGTTTATTTTCTACCATATCTACCGATTGACTTGCCAACAGCTTTATGAATGATCAGTCTTTAAAACTCGTTGTAGTGGGTAAACCGATGGATATAGCACCCCAAATTCAGCTAATGGAAAATTAGCCTAAGTGGGGGTATAATTATTTCTGAATTCCTCTCTCTAGTTTCCACTAACATGGTCTGGCAGTGGGCAGGCTAGACCGGGATGGTCGATTTTTGTTTTGCTTGGACCATTTTAAGGCCCCGGTTTTAGGGTTTTTGCTCTAGAATCATTAATAATTGTCTGATCGACAAATCGTGAAAACTGCCGGGTATAAGTAGGGGTATATAATATATCATTTCCACATGTATAGCAATAAAATGATTAAAAAAAATACTCTTGTGGTAAACCCGGTTGTGTGACTGGAAACAAATCCTATATGTTTGGCCTCGGCACGTCCATGGTCACCCAGTACCATCACTGACATGTTCTGGGAAATGGGTGAGAACAGAGGCATTAACCCTTTACGGGTAGCATATTGCCTTAACCCTTTAAGGACGGCTTGATGGTTAACTGCATCATGCCCCTGGTCATGATGCATTAATACAGCCCTAGCGAGTAACTCTCCAGTGCTGCATTCAAGCATCATGCCGACCCTACGGGTTCAGACACCCCCAAAGAGTCGGCATGACGTCGGCTGCAATGGTGCTTCATGACGACACATACATGTTTCATCTTTTAGCGACATGTGTCCTTAAAGGGTTAATGCACCTTCCTGTTTTAAATGGGTCAAACACCAGCGCTGCATTCATGCATCATGCCAATAATATGAGGTTGATACATTCCCGTTGGATCGATATGATGCACTGAGCTGAAAATTGAAGCATTGAGGATCATGTCGCTCCTAACCATTTAATGCTTTAATGCAGTATATCATTTGTCGTCATGATACAACTAACCAGTGATGCATTCGTGCATCATAGTGAAAATTATTATGGGGTTGGTATATTTCCATAATGCACCAATATAGTAAGTTAATCGACGGCAGTGTATTAATGCACCATGACGACAAATGATGCAATAATGCATTTACTTTCGACATGTTTTGAGTTTTGAATGCAGCCCCAGTTTATAAAGTTTTAATAGGCATTGGAAAGTCAAACAGTGGTACCCATTAAACCTAGGTCTTAGTCACAGATGATGAATATAATGAAGTGAATAAAATTGAATGATGGAGATTGTCTCATACATGATACTATTAAACACAGCAGTATGTTGACAGATCGTGCATCATTGGTACATGTGTGCATAGTTTTACACAGTCTGACGACACTTTTATATAATCATGTCAGGTTTTTACAATAATAGCAGTGAGTCAAGTGACTTATACATGTGCCAAAAGCAATCTTTCCAAAAACGTGTCATAAATATATGTCGGGAAAAGCAGTTTGATGACGGAAATTGAATAAATACCCGAAGTGTATAATATTATGATAACAGTATTATAATCTCTCCTATGGAAATACCATGCACGCTCCTGTCTCCGCCAGGCACCTCTAGGAAACCTGTTTTATCATAATAAAAACGGGGATAAGTTGATGGCAATTGTTCTTGGTGTAATGCATGTGGAATACTTTGGGCTAACACAACAAGGTCATGGCAGCCCCAGCCCTGTATAGTGTGATACACCTCTCGTGTGGTTCCCCTTCCCTGCCCCTGAGCCCCTGGGCAAACACTGCTAGTCAGGGCCTCCTCTACTAGTGTGGACATACCGGAACATAGCTTATATACTACATACTTAGAGTAATCTTTCTGCACTATGGTCCTTAACATCTTAGAGACATACTCTCTATGCATAGACCTGAATCCGTATACTACCACGCCCATAAACCTGGCATCTTTGACATTCTGTCCTTCACACATGTCTACACGTGCAACTACATACTCTACAGTATGCTCTATATTCATTCAACATGTGGCCCTGAAATATGAAGCCTATTCCTAATCCTAAGCTTTTCTCTGCCCAGTCCCATTCTTTCTCCCTTCTAGGAACCCTTCCTCTTTCTATCTATGGTCTAATGACATGGGACAGGCGGAATAGATAGATAGTCACATGTGATATGGGACATTTCCTAATATTAGTATCATGGTGACATGGGCATTTCTCTCTCCCTCTCTCTCTTCTCCCTCTCTGTCTTTGTCTCTGTCTTCTTCCTTCCCTACCTCTCTCTCTCTCTCTCTCCTTTACGACTTGTTCTGCAACCCTGCTCTCTATCTCTCCTTCCCCTCCTCACCCACGCTTCCTCCAACCAATTCCCTTATATGGTAATGGGGGTGGACCAATTAATACATTCTAGAGATAGTGACATGGGACATTAGCATTTCTTCAGAAGGATGACATAGCTATTTCTTAAAACCGATAGGGCGACATAACCATGTCCTAACCCTTTAAGGACGGCATAATGTCTTAATGCATCATAGCCTTGGTTGTCATGATGCATGAATGCAGCCCTGGCGAGTAACTCGCCAGTGCTGCATTCAAGCATCATGCCAATCCTATGGATTGAGACACTCCCGAAGGAGGGGCATGATGCATCGATGCAGCCCTGGTGAGTTACTCGCCGGAGCAGCATTGGCGCATCATGATGACCAATGTCAACTTTTAGCGACATGCCGTCCTTAAAAGGTTAAAATCGACAGGGAAAATGGGGACCCTCCCCTCGTCCAGAACCACTCTATATACACACCATACAGAGGGGTGTAGGGGACATGTGTGTACCGTAGGTATTCCCCGCACGTCCCGTACTCTAACACCTCAGTGCTTGAAGCTGGAGATACGCCTTTGGCTCTGGGCGCGTGGTTTGAAGCTCGGGTCCAGGTGAGTGACAAGCGGTCTGGGGGCGGCTTATCCTGACCCCCCCCCCCCCCCACGTCATGACCACCCCCCCCCCCCCCCTCTTGTCCTGCCCCCTGTATAGCTCCAGTGTAGCTCCTCGGTATGACGGCATAGATCGTTTTGTGCAGGTGTTAAGGCTTAAAAAAGAAGGTTGGTTTCCAAACATGGTCAGACAACTAGACCTCTTTTTTAATAATGTATATTTTTGCATTGACCAGTTTTAGGCCCTGGTTTTGTCAAACGCCAAATGTGACCCAATATCTAGGCTGATGTGATAGTAGCATATTAATTTTGTTATCGAAAAAAACAAAAAACAACTATGTTCGCCATATAAACCGGTCATCTCGCACATTATGAGAGGGTTTTTTAGGATAATCACTGTTACATCGACACGACGTGTATTACAGTCGTCATAGCATTTATAATTATACATTCAAAAATGAGCTTTACTTTAAAATTGAGCAATGGGTATATACAACATGGCTTGTTATGTTAAGTCGGACGATAGTATTTCTTAGACTTGAATTTGTCTTGTTCTTGGGTCTGAGGGCTAAACCGCACTTAAGTTCTCTGTTTTTACGACCGTACATTTGAAAATAGAGATAACTACAGACATAATTATCCAACGTTGTAAACAAAGGTTCACGCCATTTTGGGGAATCTAAAATAGATTTGGTAGTCCCTAGTCGACATTAATCAGAGTTTGTGAGTGATGTTACTCTCGTACACTGTAAACTTGTGGTTGCTCTATTTTTGTAGGTATGCAGTAGAATCTACTGTCGGTGTACAGTTTATTGTAGGTAGACTCTACTGTGCAGTTTAGTGTAAAAAGACGGTACTATTTACAGTGTAGGTCGATGCCTCTACATATACAGTAAAAATATCGTTATAGGGAGGGCTTCTTGGCAAAGTAATTTGCCTCAAATAAGCAATATTGCTCATAGCCAATACTAAACATAGAAACGTGTCCCTTACAACAGGAATTTTCTTATATTAATTAGCCCTGTCTGTAACGAGATGTCACTTGTACCTTCTGAGTGAAGGTTAACAAATGCAAAAACGAAAAAGCGGTGTAAAGATCCGACCTCATTACCTATAACGACGTCGACCTTGTAACCTGAAACACACCTATTCTTGGCCTTATCCTGGACCTCCATGTCTCCCCCTGGTTGTGTGTAGAAACAGGTGAATTGTGTAAATCCGACCGCTGTGAATTTGCATCGATTATAATTATGTATTCACATGTTTCACTTGAATACATAATGTCACCCTGTATGTTGGCATTGCACTGCATGTATTGATGTATTGAGGTTCATATGTCAACTGTAATACCAATAAGTTGCCTGTATTTGTATATTACCAAATGCCTTCTAGAGTCAAGAGTATAATATAGGATCCGCCATACATATAGGAATCTAGCCTGATCCCTCTAGAATAAACATCACATTAACAAAAGAGAAGTGGTCCAAAGTTTCGTTTCCAGTCACCCAAGCAAGTCTAGCGCAACACTGCCAGGTCACCCTCTTCTTCCACATTTACCTCCTTTTTTGTGACGCGCCAGTTTTTGCGGTTCATAAACCAGACAAGTATTAAGGATTCTAGAGCAAAAACTCGTACCAGGCCCTAAAACAATGGCCGGTCGGGCCTGTTGTGTTGTGTCTTTTTTTCTTCGGCCTACACTGATATTCCTAGGCTCCCTATACGACCAATCTCTCTGTCACTAGTGCCTATCTTAGTTAGTCATTTTTTGGCTCCCTATATGACTAACCTAGGTAAGTTATTAATGTCAGGTTGATCAGTACTGACCAACCCACCTTAGTACTTTAATCTAGTGGTATACAAATACAACACACCAATGATGAGCCTAGGTTAGCCATTACTGACTGACCTCTCAGTCATTTTTGAATACAACTTTGCCAATATGACTATGACACATATGACGAACCTAGGATAGTCTGTACTGACTAACCCTTTAAATCTATGGATTTTCAGTGTACCCCGGTAGTCATGACTCGTAAGCACCACATTGGTGCAGCATGTTGAACGTTAAGGGTGAGCGTGATGCATTCATGTAGCACTGGCGTGTTACTCGCCAGGGCTGCCCTCCATCAGTATTTAAACACTATTCAAGGCTTAGATGGTTTCAACAGAAATATTACCACCAAAACTTCAATGGCATGCTTCACCACTGTCAAGGCTGAGTTACCCTGGGGCTTCAGTGCAGGTGTCAGCTACTCTCACATGAAGCTGTTGTGAGACCCTAGATGAGGGATCCCGCATGTCGCATGTCGAATTCAAGAAATGGCCATACATGTAAATCTCGTCTTCTTTATGATCTGTCAATCCCATGTCTACTTTATAAGCCTGTAGTGTTCCATGTCTAATTTAATATATACTGTCATATATTACTTTCCCCATGTCACTAAACCTCATAACATCGAATTTAAGAAATGCCAATGGCACCATGCTGCATTTAGGGGTCCAGAGCCATTGTTGTTCTGGTTATGCTCGGTGTTATCAGTGCTTTTATCTACAACACATTTGAATGGCTGCCATGCGGTCTGACCGGAATGCAAGATATAACTAACTGATAACAACCCTTTAAGGACGGCATGTAGCTAAAAGATGACATTTGTTGTCATAATGCACCAATGCAGCCCCGCGAGCAACTCGCCATGGCTGCATTGGTGCATCATGCCGACCAATCAGGAGTGTCTGGACCCTGCAGGGTCAGCATGATGCTTGAATACAGCAGTGGTGAGTTACTCGCCAGGGCTGCATTAATGCATCATGGCGACAAAGGGCATATCGCATTATTCTGTCCTTAAAGGGTTAATGCATACAACCAATGCTAGTATTTGGGACATGCATCAATGTGTCAAAACGTTGTGGTTATTGATGTAGTCAGTAGATAACAACAGACGATTACCATTACCTCTGACTGGTTGTTAACCTGTTAAAGGCAGTTTAATGCAGCCCTGGTGAGTAACTCCCCATTGTTGCATTCAGGCATCATGCCGACACCATAGGATTGAGACAATATCATGCTAGTTTAATATACTCACCACAACTTAAAGCTGCTGTACCACCTCAGATATATAGATAGTTCAATTCCTGCATAGTTGTTAAGAGTCTGCTTGTTGGAGTGTACTGGTAGCATCCCAATACATTTTGCGTCTTGTAACCATGCTAAATTTAAGGAAATAGATGAGGAATAATAGAATGCTTCCAGCATTCTATTCAGCTTATTAATTTATTAATTATCTATTATATTTATTAATTATATCAACAAAGGAGTGCCATCTACAGGGATACACCTGTACTAGTAGACTGTGAGTTGAGCAATGGAAAACCTCCATGATCCCCTCCACTCACTACTGCCACCTGATGGCTTTGGTCAAAACTAAATATCCAAGCTCCTCCAGAATATAAATAATAGTTGAGATTGGAGTCCTGTCTAACATAATATTAAGACTTTCTTGTCAGAATAAATGACAGACTATAAGAGGGAAATGGTTATACAATCATCTGAGAATTAAATGAGGAAAATGTAGGTTTGAGAGTGGGAGAAGGTACAGCAGCTTTAAAGGCTAAGTCATCTCAAACCAAATCGTAATATCCTCTGGCAGGCTTGTTGAGTTTATATAACACCTCAGTTAAATTTAGAATCGCCCAAGCACAATCCCTGAGATCCAGGCATGCCCTAGCCCTGTAGGATCGTATTCCCTAGCAAACTACCCCAAAAATAATGGCTCAGGCAACCAAGAAATAGGATGCTGGTTGTTTCCTTCCAGCAATTCACTGCTCTACATAAGTTGCAATGGTGTAACCAGCAGTTAGACTGTGCCAGTGGCAGTATGCAATACTATTCATACCCACCAGTGTACTGATTGTCTAGACTACCAGTTGTGTGTCCACAGAAAACGGTATACTACCCCTTGAATAGATCACATCCCATTGATTCGGTTAGAAATAAACACTTAAATACACAAGGATTCCTTTCTGCATTGTGTATCCCTAGAAGCCTAGTTCAATGATTAATTTAAAGAGGTTATGATAGATTTATCCTGGTTTTATAGAATGTTTCATACCAAGCCAAGCCTGATTCATGGTCCCCCTACCAATTTCACCTGACTAGGCTGGGTTCATTGGTTCAAGGTAATTATAACAACAGGGGTGGCCAGCGATCCATGCAGACCACTACTACTACATGAACTACATGATCCACTCTCCTCCACTCTCAGAGATCGGCCCCTTTAATAGCCAAATCTCAAAGTCGGTCCATCCATCCTGCCACTGCAATCATCTTTAGGATCCATTGGTCTAGTGCACTGTTAATAGTTAACCCGACAATACCATGTTTTCTAGTGTAGATTTGCAGTAGATTTGCAAATGAGCATTCTGAAACCTAGTCCACCTAACTCATCTCCGGTGGAAATGGTGTATTTCCCCCTTTAATTGTCTGCTTAAGTTTATATATGAATTGCTTTGAATTGTCTAACGTGCTGTGTACATCTGAGCTTTGCGCTGATAACGGTAACCGCAAGGCTGTGTAATAGAGGACATAGTGTGATAAAACAGATAATAATTGCACCGCAGTACCTTTTCCTAACATTATTCCTAGAAGGTCAGGAGACTTAAGTTTCCAGATTACTTATTATAGCAGGATAATATCATGTTTTTGAGAGACAAGATACGATATTTATAAACAAGAAGGGATATGTGAGTTAGTTTCAACCCTTTGAGGGCCACAACGCGGTTTCATGCACCATGTCCTTGGTCGTCATAATGCATGAATCTAGCTCTGGCGAGGAACTCAACAGGGCTGCATCATGACGACCCTACAGGGTCAATACACTCCCTAAACGTTGGCTGATGCATCAATGCAGCACCAGCGAGTTAATTGTCAGGATTGCATTGGCGCATCATGATGACAAATGTCATCTTTGAGCGACCTGCTGTCGTCAAAGGGTTAACAACTAAAGGTTATTACCGAGATACATTCAGCATACCAAGGTAAGTGACATAAAGTGAGTGTCTGCTCAATTTAACTCCTTGTAGCCAGTACTAGCAAATGGATTAGGTTTTGTCATCCAATTCTTTGGATTATTTTATTTGGTTAAATCATACAATTATGAATAGGATAGTTATATAAATGTGAAATATCGCTTCGACTATCCTGTTCTCGTAAAATGTTGGTATGTATCCCGGGTATGTATACCTCTAGACACAGAATACGTTTATAAGATATCATAATGATAAATATAGATGTGCAAATTATTAATAGTTTATCTGTATGTGGAGCGTTCACAGTGTTGGCATATATAACTTTAAGTATAAACTTTATGGGTGCATCCATGTTCGGGGGTTACATGTTCCAGCAGGTAACACTAGGTGGACACCTATAGACTCAGTACTGCCCTGTGACGTCATAACCCCCGGTTAGCTGCTCCACCTACTGGCCAAGGGCCCGTACTGCAGGTTCTCAATTTACCACAAGCGGCGCTGCAATCGACAGCCAGGTGCCCTATAGTCAGTAACATGGGACCTACATGCAGCAATATGTGGACAACACCGCTGCACATGGAGCTACAGGTGTACCTACTCTCGTTCCCGAAGGAAGGCTCTGGAAACTGTCAAATGACCTTGAACTTGGGATTTTGCTGGGTTTGAGCAATCGCTGCTGGTAGCTTGGAACCAGTCGACAGGAAACAGCATGTATGATGGGAGTTCTACCGTCATACTTTCTGGTTCCATTTTCAGTTTCTTTTGGTTGCTTCCAAGCTACAAGCAGGGATTGTCCAAACCCAGCAGAATCCCAAGTTCAAGGTCATTTGGCAGTTACCAGTGCCTTCCTTCGGAAGGATTTGGGAACGAAAGTAGAAGTGTACCCAGGTCCCATGGGCGCTCAGCAGTAATACCTGGCAACATAATGTTAAATATAGCATGGTAATGACAGTCTTTGTCTCTGGTGTATTCCAGTCATGATATGAGCCTTGGGACTGAATGACCTCAAGACTTCATGAATGTTGGTTTGTCGCCATGATATAACAGCTGTAACACGTTACTGGCAAGTAGCGTGTTAGGGAGTGTTCATTTATTATTTACAGGGGGGGTGGTGGGTTTGGGGGGGGGCGTAAGAATTCCCAACCCCTCCTGGTCCCTCTTGAGGGGGGGGTAAAAATTTAAGCCCCTTTTTAGCAAAAAAAGCCCGCGCGTTACTATAGTTCAAAGGCGGGGGCGTAAATTTTTTCGGTGCCTTCAGCGACGGGGGCACGAAACGTTACACGCACTCTCCAGGGGGGGCGTAAAAAGTTTTCGCCCCTCCACGCGAAATCTGACCACCCCCCCTGTAATTAATAAAGGAACACTCCCTTATCCAGCAGGCCTCCATTGTGACAGAAAGGGCATAGTGTACATTGCAGCAGTGTGCTATCCTTAAAGATGGTATATAAGCTAGTGGACTTCCCAAACCTTTTCTTCAAAATGGATATAGTTTTTACAAACATTTAGCTGACACACCATCTTTAACCCATTAAATAGGCTGTTCGGCGACCATGCACTTCTCCCTCTCGCTATCTGTCACAGTGCTAAAGAGCCTAGTTTTGTTTTGCATTATTTTACCTGTTATATAAGGTTGATCAGCATGTTAGATACCTTGTTGGAAAGATGTATTATTTCTCTTTCTTGGTGATAGGATATATTATTTTAATCTGTGTAGGTTCATAGAAAAATACACAGTTTACATGTCGGTCCTGTGCAAGAAGTCAGTGATCTGGGCTGGGGAGCATGCCTCAGGGGGCATACATGGTGTGCGGTTTTATGTAAAAGGGGGGTCTAATGTAAATATATCTACATCATTTCTTCAGCGTTGATGCCCAAGAGAATGGGTTTTGCGTATATATAAATTTTATATCATTATATATAATATTCCAGTGACATTTGTACCACCAATTACCCCAACTTCTAACAGTCACACAAACTGTAATAATGAGTACCAAACTCTAGAAGAATAAGAATGAACCATTTACATATTTATATTATGATATGAAATAACAAAAACGCTGTATATATTACCGCATTCTACCGCAAACCATTTAAAAATATCATATTTATGCACAAAGAGACCGCCTCTGTAGTGTGTACCCAGGCCCGTGGCTGCAGGTGCCGGTAGGTGAGGGTCAGTGCGGCCTCCCTGTGTGCCCTGTACCCCTGCTGCTACTCCCGTGGCTACTTGCTGAATGGCAGACATAGGATAAGCCCAAACTCCTCGGAAATACCTTGTAATCATCCCAATAGTAGCTAAATTTCCATTATAAGTGTTGTTTATACATTTTTCATGATATTTTATTTTATCAGGACCAATTATATGTGGATATTCCCAGTATTTGTATTTTTGGCCGAACTACCTACATTAAAAACGTCATTGTGTGTTAATAGTGCTGCAGCATTAAAGGCTAATTAGCTGAACACCCATCACCAAAAAAGACTAAAGGTCACTATATACCACCGGAAAGCTCTGATCATGGGCTTTTCAGATATGGTGAGTGTTAAAGAAAAGGTTGCGAGGAATTCAAGATGGCCGCCAAAATCCAAGATGGCCGCCAAAATATCAGAATTGCATCTCCAATGACCTAGATATGGCTTAAAATACGCTTTTAACACTGCCTACCCCCCCTAATTTGGACCCAAGGAATTCAATGATTCTATTGGTTTGTTTCTAAGACAACTGGTTGCTTAGCAACAACTGTTCTAATTGTTTATCTGCCTAGCAACACTGTTTTTCATGGTCCTAAGGCTGATTATAATCATACCTACCCCTTTAAACTGGACCCAAGGAATTCAATGGTTCATTTTGTTTGCTGTTAACCCAGCTGGTTGTCCAGCAACGACTGTTCTCATTGTTTATCTCCCTATCAATATATATTTTCATGGTCCTGAGGTTCATTTTCAACAAGCATGGCAATAACTTAACAGCCTTGGATCCAGGTTATTCTGTGGTGTGAGATTGATGAAGAAACAAGCTCTGTGGACTCTTCAAGTAGCTCTTGGGACCCTTTTAGTGGCTCTTGGGACTCTGCAAGCAGTTCTGGGGACCCTCTCAGAGGCTTTGTGGGACCTTCCAGTTGCTCTGGGACCCCTTTAATGACGCTACAGACCCCTTCAGCTGCTCTGGGGACCCTACAAGCGGCTCTGTGGACCCTTCCAGCTGCTCTGTAGACCCCTTCTGTGACACTCGGGACCCCCTCAGTGACTCTGTGGACCCTCCAAGCAGCTCTGGTGACCTTCGCAGAGGCTTTGGAGGCTCTTCCAGTGACTCTGTGAACCCCTTCAATGAATCTGTGGACCCCATCAGTGACTCTTTGGACCCTTTCAGTGACTATGGGCACCCCTTCAGTGACTCTATAGACCCTCAAGGCAGCTCTGGGGACCTTCCAAGAGGCTTTGGAGGCCCTTCCAGTTGCTCTGACTCTAGGGACCCTTCCAGTAGCTCTGGGGACCCCTTTAGTGACACTGCGGACCCCTTCAGTGACTCTGTGGACCGTTCCAGTGGGTCTGGGGATCCCTTCAGTGGCTCTTGGGACCCCTTCAGTGACACTGGGGACCCCTTCAGTGACTCTGTGGACCGTTCCAGTGGGTCTGGGGACCCCTTCAATGGCTCTTGGGACCCTTCCAGCGGCTCTAGGGACCCTTCCAGTAGCTCTGGGGACCCCTTTAGTGACACCGTGGACCCCTTTAGTGACTCTGTGGACCGTTCCAGTGGGTCTGGGGACCCCTTCAGTGACACTGGGGACCCCTTCAGTGACTCTGTGGACCGTTCCAGTGGGTCTGGGGACCCCTTCAATGGCTCTTGGGACCCTTTCAGCGGCTCTAGGGACCCTTCCAGTAGCTCTGGGGACCCCTTTAGTGACACCGTGGACCCCTTTAGTGACTCTGTGGACCGTTCCAGTGGGTCTGGGGATCCCTTCAGTGGCTCTTGGGACCCCTTCAGTGACTCTTTGGACCCCTTCAGTGACACTGGGGACCCCTTCAGTGACTCTGTGGACCGTTCCAGTGGGTGTGGGGACCCCTGCAGTGGCTCTTGGGACCCTTCCAGCGGCTGTAGGGACCCTTGCAGTGGCTCCAGGAGAACCTCTGTGCACTGTCATGGCACCTCAGGTGGCTGTGGGTGCATCTTTGCTGATTCTGTGAACACCTCTGCTGACTCTATGACCACCTCTAGCCCTGGAAACACCCAGGCGGGCTCTGGGTATGCATACCCTGGCTTTAGTAGATGTTTACTAGCTCTGAAAATCTCTTTGCTGGTACCAAGGAAGACTCCTCCCCTATACCAGAGAGGACTGGATCATCTTCCCCTATACCAGGGATGGCTAGATAATCTTCCCTTATACCAGAAATGGCTAGATCATCTTCCCCTATAGCAGAGATGGCTAGATCATCTTCCCCTATACCAGAGATGACTGGATCATCTTCCCCTATACCAGGGATGACTAGATCATCTTCCCCTATATCAGGGATGACTAGATCATCTTCGCCAGTACCTAGGACGACTGTACCACCTTCCTCAGTATCGGGGTTGTAGCTGAAAGGTCCCCAGAGTTACAAGAGCGGTCAACACAGCCGCCAGAAGGGTCCACAGAGCCGCTGGAAGGGTTCACAGTGCTGCTGAATGGGAGCTGATGGGAGCCACTGGAAGGGTCCCTAATCAACCAAGTTTTATTACAATACCTACCGCCCCACCGTTAGAAGCTCAAGGACTCTTAGGGGCCATCCACATGTAGCTAGCTGTTATGTATACCTCCTAGCTAATAAACATGTCCACAGAGCAGCCAGTGGGGTCCACAGAGTCACTAAAGGGGTCCCAGAGCAACTGGAAGGTCCCACAAAGCCTCTTAGAGAACTGCTTGCAGGGTCCCAAGAGCTGCTGAAGGGGTCCCAAGAGCTACTTGAATGGTCCACAGAGCTTGTTTCTTTATCAACCTCGAACCATAGAATAACCTGGATCAAGGCTGTTTAGTTGTTGCTCTGCTTGTTGAAAATGAACCTCAGGACCATAGGAATATGTGTTGTTAGGGAGATAAACAATGATAACAGTCGTTGCTAGGCAATTAGCTGTGTTAGCAGCAAATCAATTGAACCATTCAATTCCTTGGGTCCAGTTTAAAGGGGTAGGTATGATTATAATCAACCTTAAGACCATGAAAATATGTGTTGCTAGGCAGATAAACAATTAGAATAGCTGTTGCTAAGCAACTAGCTGTCTTAGAAACAAATCAATAGAACAATCGAATTCCTTGGGTCCAATTTGGGGGGGTAGGTATGGTTGTAATCAACCCCAGGACCATGGAAAACAGTGTTGCTAGGCAGATAAACAATTAAAACAGTTGTTGCTAAGCAACCAGTTGTCTTAGAAACAAACCAATAGAACCATTGAATTCCTTGGGTCCAAATTAGGGGGGGTAGGCAGTGTTAAAAAAGTATTTTAAGCCATATCTAGGTCATTGGAGATGGAATTCTGATATTTTGGCGGCCATCTTGGATTTTGGCGGCCATCTTGAATTCCTCGCAACCTTTTTATTAACACTTACCATATCTGAAAAGCCCATGATCAGAGCTTTCCGGTGGTACATAGTGACCTTTAGTCTTTTTTGGTGATGGGTGGCGCCAGAAATATTGCTCCTGGCTCTCCAATGCTGCAGCACTATAATGCATTACGCCCTTTGTCGTCGTGATGCATGAATGCAGCCCTGGCGAGCAAATCACCAGCACTGCATTCAAGTATCAGGGTCGGCATGATGGTCCAATGCAGCGTCAATGACTTATCGCCAGGCCTGCATTGGTGCATCATGCCGATATACATCGCATTTTAAAGATGGTATATCAGCTAATACACTTCCCAAACTTTTTCCTTCAAAGGGATGCCATGGGTTCCATTTTCATTTTGGCTAATACACAGTACCCAATATTTGCAAGATATTTGTCTATAAATACATGAGTTTAGATAGTTTACAATATAGCCTATTCACCTCGCTGACTCAGTCACTCCCCCAGGTGAGTACAGGGTAAACTAGCCGGGTAGAGAATGCACTGAGCCATGCAGTACCACAACATAGGGAATTTTAGTGTCGACCTACAGGAAAAATGATTGCACTAAATATGCTTATTTGATAGATTTAGATATATCTCATCCTTTTAAAAGTAAGGGAGTATTTATAGCATTGGATATACAAGAGTATTATGGCATCAATAGAAAATTGACGAATTTTAGGTGACAACCCATCTTTAAAGGGTTAAAGGGATAACCTAGCTCTATTATTACACGTCGTCTCATCAACATGAGCACCTCTAGGTGGCCAGGGTGGCCTCCCCTTGAGATGGTCACCTTGGGTGACCTGATTATGAGGAGCAGCTCCAGAAATAACCCCCCCCCCCCCCCACCCTGCTGCCCACTGGGCACATGGCAGGTGCGCTACTACACTGATAATCTACATTCCCCGACCCTTAGTCTGTAGTGGCTATCCCAGGATGGTCATAGGAATATGGGTCAGGCATGACCAAGTACTATTCAAGAATGACTGAGGCAAAACAACATATATGTGTTACTCAAAAGGGCTTAGCGTAATGCTCATTGAAATGGAGAAGACCAAGGTGAGTTGGTCAGTACTGACTAACCTGAAAAAAATATTAACCAACCTAAGCCAGTCATATAAGAAGCCAAAAAATGGCCAACATGGTTAGGCTATAGTGACTGAGAGATTGGTCGCATAGGGAGCCAAAGAATATCAGTGTGACAGGCAGATATACATGTGTACAGATTTAGTCCCACCTACACAAAGTCTGGCCACAGGTCCTCTGGGTAGAGCGTCCCACAATCAATGGCTACAGGTGCATCTATTGGTAAAGGTGAAGCTATTAGTTCAAAGATGTGTCAATTCTAATAGAATCTGGGATTCTGCTACGACTTGTTTTCTATTAGTCGATTTGGCGAATTTGTATATATATTTGTATATATATATATATACATATATATATATATATATATATATATATATATATATATATATATATATATATACATATATATATATATATATATATATATATATATACGTGTGTACTATGAACATCTGGAGATATACTGCTGCCAATCATAACATTTCCGAAACAAAATGTATAGCTATTGCAGAGCTGCTACTTAATCATATTAATGTTGTTTCTGTGCTCATTATTGGCTGATAATATGTACTATCTTGTTTATGTGTCGGAACTCGTTTATTCCCAATATTACACACGTGTAGAAGCTAGCTATTTTTAAACAGGGGGATTTTTCTTTTCTTTGGGGGGGGGGGGGGGGGCTGTACTTTGGCTCAAAGGGATCGGCCAAGGTTATTTTCCAAACCAAACAAAGTTGGACCCCTCTCTTGGGGGGGGGGGGGACTCCCACTGATGTTAAGAATAGATCACTCCCCTAGGTAAAGCAGTCGCTGGTCATGTCAGACAGTAAGATGGCGGTACTGCCGACTCAGTGCTGCCACCTGGTTCACACCAAGTACACTAAACGCCATCACTCCAGCGCCATCTACATCACTCCTTGACAATATCTTCCCTATTATTAAGTGGAACTGTCAGAACATGGCAGAAATAAGGTATGTCATGTAATATATAGACTCCACAGTGTTTGGTTAACCAGTTCAGATACAACTGGCGAGAGGGACAGTACCTGAGTTAGTTACCGTGGCGTCCTTGTGAGCTGCACCGAAGCGCCCCCTAGTGGACTGTGGGTGAAGCAGACTCTGATACAGTGGGGCCACCTGGTGGGCTAGTATGGAATCATACTGTCGCACCTGTATGGCCAGACTGGGAACAATGCCAATAAGTAGGGTGGCCGGAGGGTCTGGGTGAGCGCCCAATCCCTATCTGATCCTATGTTAAATGACCCTTTTATGATGCCTTCCCATTTTTTCGTTGTATCAGTTAAGAACTTCTAGTAACTTGGTATAGGGAGATCCTGAATAGGTTCATCATACATTGCTTGGAATAAGCAAAATTAATTGCAGCACATACTGAAATTTGAGGGCAAAGTTGATGGTCCTTCCCATTTCGAGCCTGTTTTGGGCTCTATAACTGAGTGGTCGCTGGAAACTATCATTTGGGAGAATTAACAGTGCTTGATGCCAAATCCATGTATCATGTAGAGATGTCTTTTTGTTTTAAGCATCTTGAAGGCAGGTGTCATATGGGGGGTCCTATAGCTACTTAGGAAATCGTTATCTTTTTGAGATAAACCCCTAAAGATGTGTATTTTCAGGGCTCATTTTCTAATAGAAATCTTTAATTGGTAACCCACGGCAGATTACTGGGGCTAAATCAACCCAAAATGATGCATTTGGAATAAAAATGATACAACCTACCACCAGCCAGCGTCAGGGCATCTGCTGGGGGTCATATGGGGGTCTAAAACTCCAATGTGAAGGTTGATCATATAATGAGTACTAGGGGGCACCTCTGTTGTATAGGTTAATGGGAGGGCCTTTAGTTCACACAATTAACACTGCAGCAGCTGAGTGCTATGAGTAAGGATTTGGTACCATGTATGTAGAATATGAGAATAGCAAAAGCTGTCAGACAGGTGAGAGGGGTGAGATACTTTTAATCAACTACTCCTATCAAGAGTTAAAAGATAACAATAGGAGCTTGTTAAATGTGGATATTGGGGCTTTCTATAAAAATCGCCTGACCACCCCACAATGGAGTCATATAGCATTGGGCGACGAAGTGGATTTTACAATAAATTTGTGGTGGTACTTAGTTCTGAACGTATGAAAAATATGCTATAAAAAGTAACTGTACAATTGCACCCAGACTATACTGGCTCCGGGAACATTCTTTTAATACTATGTTTAACGTTATTTTGATACTATATATATAACTTGCATAAGATTGGAGGATTTCCGTTTCTGAGTTCTACTTTGTTTATATGAATGTTATTCTTTTCATGTAGAACATCCATAGAGAGTAAATGCGATCTTAACCACTACTCTATACAGAAGCTATAAAAAGATTAAATACATCTGCAAATTCAAGATAAAGACATAAATATTTATGGACGACTTAACACCGGTTTAAACCCATGCACAAAATGTACTTTTGGAATTTTATGAGAATTGTCACGAACTCCAGAGCAAGAGTTGTATCTTTTGCATTTTAGACAATAACCCCTTTTTTCTATCGTAATACAGCATGCTTCCCCACCAAGAATATGCGATTCATACATCATTACTACAGTGGCCCAGAAGGGCCAAATGGAATCAATTCAAAATGTGAAAGTTGAAACTCAAAACGTAAAAATTGAAACTCAAAACGTGAAAATTGAAACTCAAAACGTGAAAAGTGAAACTCAAAGGCGAAAAGTGAAACTCAAAATGCAAAAGTTGAAACTCAAAACGTGAAAAATGAAACTTAAAATGCAAAAGTTGAAACTCAAAACATAAAGAGAGAAACTCAAAACATGAAAAGTCAGGTTTGACGTTTCAACTTTCAAAGTCAATCTGTCAATCTGTCAACAGCTTGTGACAGGTATCTTTTAATATTGGGTATGGTTCACAAGCCAGAGAAAGCCAGTATCGAGACAAACTGTCAAATTTCACAAAAGGGTCAGGTTTCCGAAAATGGCAAATTTAAAAAATGGGTCAGAATTTTGGAAAATGCTCTAATTGGCGGAATTTCAAAAAAGGGTTAGATTTTCGGAAAATGTCCAATTTGGCAAGAAAAAAAGTCAAATTTCACTAAAGGGTCTGAATTTTTGAAAAAGTCCAATTAGAAACAAAGTAGAAGATCGCCCCCATCAATTTTTTTACATTTTTCTTGCCAAATTAGCATTTTTTGAAGGACTGACCCTTTTGTGAAATTTGCCCAGAAGGGCCAAATGGAATCAATTCAAAATGTGAAAGTTGAAACTCAAAACGTAAAAATTGAAACTCAAAACGTGAAAATTGAAACTCAAAACGTGAAAAGTGAAACTCAAAAGGCGAAAAGTGAAACTCAAAATGCAAAAGTTGAAACTCAAAACGTGAAAAATGAAACTTAAAATGCAAAAGTTGAAACTCAAAACATAAAGAGAGAAACTCAAAACATGAAAAGTCAGGTTTGACGTTTCAACTTTCAAAGTCAATCTGTCAATCTGTCAACAGCTTGTGACAGGTATCTTTTAACATTGGGTATGGTTCACAAGCCAGAGAAAGCCAGTATCGAGACAAACTGTCAAATTTCACAAAAGGGTCAGGTTTCCGAAAATGGCAAATTTAAAAAATGGGTCAGAATTTTGGAAAATGCTCAAATTGGCGGAATTTCACAAAAGGGTCAGATTTTCGGAAAATGTCCAATTTGGCAAGAAAAAAAAGTCAAATTTCACTGAAGGGTCTGAATTTTTGAAAAAGTTCAATTAGAACAAAATAGAAAATCGCCCCCATCAATTTTTTTATATTTTTCTTGCCAAATTAGCATTTTTTGAAGGACTGACCCTTTTGTGAAATTTAACGTTTCTCTCGCCAAAGTGGACAATTTTCAAAAATCTGACCCAAATTTGATGTTTTCTTACCAAATTGGACATTTTTCAAGAATCTGACCCTTTTGTGAAATTTGATATTTTCTTGCCAAATTGGACATTTTCCGAAAATCTGACCCTTTTTTGAAATTTGACATTTTTTCGGATATCAGACCCTTAGTGAAATTTGACATTTTTGTCTTGCTACTGGCTTTCTCTGGCTTATGAACCATACCCAATGCTAAAAAATACCTGTCACAAGCTGTTGACAGATTGACAGGTTGACTTTGAAAGTTGAAACATCAAACCTGAAATCTGAAAGCACTTTTACGGTTTTGGTTTTTCAATTTTCACGTTTTGAGTTGCAACTTTCGCGTTTTGAGTTTCACTTTTCACGTTTTGAGTTTCAGATTTTGCGTTTTGAGTTTCACTTTTTATGTTTTGATTTCAACTTTCGCGTTTTGAGTTTCATTCATAGTTTTGAGTTACAACTTTTGTGTTTTGAGTTTCAACTTTTGCGTTTTGAGTTTCAACTTTCACGTTTTGAGTTTCAACTTTTGCGTTTTGAGTTTCAACTTTTGCGTTTTGAGTTGATTCCATTTGGCCCTGTAGTATGGAAGCCGATGAGGGCCATATACATGCACTACCCAGTAAACAAAAAACGTTATACAACATTTTATAACGTTATATAACGTTAAATAACGTTTCTCTAAGGCTCCTTACTATTGCATAACATTAAATGAAATTTTATCACGTTATTTTGACGTAAAATAACGTTTTTTTGTTAGCTGGGTATGTCTCTTAGTACTTTTGTATATAGGCCCATGTATAATACTCTACAGGAAATACTATATGCATGTTTCTACTGCTGTCAACAGTGAAAAATGTGCTGTCAGTCTGTCAACTTCTGTAATTGAGCTTGCTGTCAAAGGGGGAAAAACACTGTCTGTCTGTCAACTATTTTTATTGAAGCTTCTGACAGGTATCCTGGGATGTAAGAGGGGTAGGAAGAAGGTATAGTCAGGGGGAAGGAGGGAGGAAGGAAGGAGGGAGGGAGGGAGGGAAGGAAGGAAGGAGGGAGGGAGGGAAGGAGGGAGGGAAGGAGGGAGGGAGGGAGGGCAGGAAAGACGGAGGGAGGGAGAGCAGGAAGAAGGGAGGGAGGGAGGGAGAGCAGGAAGGAGGGAGGTAGGGAGGGAGGGAGGGAGGGAGGGAAGGAGGGAGCCCTGCCCTGCATGCCATGCCATGCCTCACTTCCCTACTCCCCTACATTCTTACCCGCCCATTTCCCTTCTCACACACTCCCAGCATGACAGTATTTACTGAGGGCGGGAGGGAGGGAAGGAAGGAGGGAGGTAGGGAAGGAGGGCGGGAGGGAGGGAGGGAGGGAGGGAAGGAGGGAGGGAGGGAAGGAGGGAGGGAGGGAAGGAGGGAGGGAAGGAGGGAGGGAGGGAGGGAGGGAGGGAGGGAAGGAAGGAGCGAGGGAGGGAAGGAAGGAGCGAAGGAGGGAGGGAGGGAGGGAGGGAGGGGGAGGGAGAGAGGGAGGGAAGGAGGGAGGGAGGGAGGGAGCCCTGCCCTGCCCTGCCATGCCATGCCTCACTTCCCTACTCCCCTACATTCCTATCCGCCCATTCCCCTTCTCATACACTCCCAGCATGACCATTTACTGACTCTGTATTGAGCACTAACGCTAAAAGATACCTGTCACAAAGTGGTTTGTATAAGTTGACAGTTTGACAGGTGAAAAATCCATATTGACAGCAATTCTTTTTTTCAACTTGACAGTGTGACAGGTAAAAAATCTATGTTGACAGCAACTTATTTTTCCAACTTGACAGTGTGACAGGTGAAAAATCAATGTTGACAGCAACTTATTTTTCCAACTTGACAGTGTGACAGCTGAAAAATCAGTGTTGACAGCAACTTATTTTTCCAACTTGACAGTGTGACAGGTGAAAAATCAATGTTGACAGCAACTTATTTTTCCAACTTGACAGTGTGACAGCTGAAAAATCAATGTTGACAGCAACTTTTTTTCCAACTTGACAGTTTGACAGCTGAGAAATCAATGTTGACAGCAACTTTTTTTCCAACTTGACAATTTGACAGCAAAAAAAAAGGCTCATTAAATTAATAAACACATCTTTTTATTTTTCTTATTTCATATAATTGTGGCCCTCCTCGGCTTCCGTACTTCTGGGCCACTGTACATTACAGAAATCAAAGCATCAAAAAGGCATTCATCCTTGCCTGTTGGTAGATCCTATAAAACAAGACAGTTAGTTCTAGCCTGTGTTTTGACAAATTTTTGAATTTAAAAATCCATACAATCTTTCATTATGTATGTTCGGTTTACAATCCTTCCATTTACACATATTTGCAATGCACATGATTTTGTCTTTTTGGTATTTAGTATTTATAAGTCTATTCTTTGTACACAAGTTATAGTGATTATTCAAATCCTCTTATACCTTTGCATTGACATTGTTGGTGGTTGGTCATGAAAAATATAATACTGTACGGTCTGCATATAGCAATACCTCACAGTGTTAAAACTCGTCGTCAATTATGGTCCCAAAAGTGCACCTTGTTTACTCCCTATGTTATGTTTGGACTTTACATTATTGGCAAGAGTACTTTGTTTCCTATTTGTTAAACAATTTCATAACCAACTTAAAGGTTCCCCCTACTTCTGTATCTATCACATTGTTAAAGTTAAGTTGAATGATGGACGGTGTTGAATGCCTTTTTAAAATCTATGAGTACAGTCTCATCGCCTTTATAACACCAGTGTGTAAAGTGCACTAAACGATATGTGTTAACTCTTTGCTTAGGAAGACAAAATATATCTTTCAAGACACCCAACCCTAACTCAGCAACCGCTAATGACTTATCCACTTGTATATTCTTCAGGTACCATGTATTTAATAACTTTCACTTCACTAGTATCCTAGTCATTCATGTTATTATCAGAGGCAGAGAAACCTGTCATCCAAACTGAATGTTTATCACAATAGTAAGCCCAGAACCATTATTTGTGAAATAATCATTTATCATACCAGAAACCAGTAAGACTGATTTTATATGCAAAAAACACAATGTATATTTATATCCTTGGTTGGTTATTTTATTTGGCAAGAGAATTGTTAAGATAAAAGCTTTTTCATCAAAATATATAAGAATGGTTGACTAATTCGCTAAGATAACTTCTAGAGACGTGCCCCCTGTTTGGGAAGTTTGAGAGAGGTGCTCCTGTATGGTTGTTGTTGTTGTTGTTGTTGTTGTTGTTGACCATTCTGTGCACGTCGGAGGGGATGGGTGAGTCCACGCGTCACCCCGCGCACGTGCCTCAGGAGACTCTCCTTGTTCGGCCAGTCACCGAGGTCCTTGATATCCACAGAAGGCCTGTGTGGCCGCTCTGGTGTACACTGTAGGCCCTGTGCGGCTGGCCCACCATGAACAGCAGGTAAGTCAGCGTTAGGTTCTCTTACACCATTCTCCTGTGGTACTGTAATGGGCTCAGTGACGTCACAGGGTGCCTGAATCATTCCACCCCTTCTACATCTTCTGGGTACTACTTCCGCAGCTATTTCCGCTTCCGGTGATGACACTGTTTCCTCTAGGGCGTCCTCAGTACTACTGACGCTGCTGTACCGCGTTTCGTTGATCACTGGGAGGCGGATGTCGCCAATGAAATTCCCAGGCATGCGCAGAACGGTTCTGAGCACTTCCTCCCTGGCAGCCTCTCGTCTGGCTTCCTCCAAGCCGACGAGAAAACTCGAGATCTCGTGGCTGTGCGCCACCTTGTACATACGCCGCCTGGTGAGCGCTAGCAGAAGCATCACCATGGACGCACTGTACGTCACCAGGACGCACACCACGAACAGCATCTCGTCACGGCCGTCCTCGACGTTTTTAGTGACGTCATTGGGTGATGACGTCGCGTTTAGTGCGGTCATGACGTATTTGTATCAGATGACGTCAGGGTTGCTCTCTCAAGGTGGTGTGTTGGCCATGATCGTCGTCGATTGATCAGGTCATGGTCATGGGCTTAATTGACTATGTAAAAGGTTAGAACCATTACCAGTATTGTAGCCTTCAAGGTCCAGTGTAACTTTGAATATACGACAACTACAATGATAAGTACGGTCCTTAGCCCTACCTCATTCTATGGCCGTATACATCCATGGGAATATATTCTGTAACCCATGTGACGCCAAATGACTACAGGCTCTCACAAAGTACTTTATATACTGTAGTACAGTGAAGCAAGATCAACAACTGCCCCAGTTGCAGTCGATTGTCTGTCAGTGGAAAAGGGCGATTTTCCCGTAAATCTTCAGGTAAAATGAATTATATATATCGGCACTTAGCGGCCTCCCACTCGTCCTCCTATAATCCAACCATGCTGTCCTGTTAGTACTCCACCAGTGTGTGATGATGTGGAAACCTCCTGGAAAATTAATAGTCATACTGCAACATGCATGCATCCGGGCTGGTCAGTTGTAGTATCATCTGGGTATATAAGGCCCAAAAAAAGGGTTTGTTTCAGGCCATCCGACCGAGCCTACTAAAACAGGGCTGACCCTTCGTTCTTTATGCAATTTTGAAGAAATTTCCGTATCTTTACCCTTTTTGAGTCAATTTTAGGGTCTTATGACGGGCCAGCTAGAACTTTCATGTAAAAAAAAAAAAAAAAAAAAAATCCGACCTACCGACCCCACATTTTCTACCCATTGTTACCTGAAACAAACCTCTTTTTTTGGCCCAAGGGGGTGATCATTATTTGATAACGAGGAGGTTTTTTGGGAGGGGAGTGGGCAGATATTATGATGGGTGAGATATGTATAGCCTACATGCAGCCTTATGGGGAGATGGGGTAGAGAGAGAAATACAAATCTACGACACCAGCCACTTTTTACTCGCGAGTTAAAATGTATGGGATGATATACCTTTTTCATGACCAAAATTCACATTTTAGTAGTTAAGAATTTATGGATCTTTAAAAGTAGGGAAAATTTAAGTTATTTCTATCCTACTGCATTACTGGCAGTATTAGCTTTGATTTGATACCAAATAATAATCACATTGCGCGGTGATGAGAAACCATTTTATTTGTTTGAGTGGCCTAACAAAAGATCCACCGATCACCCTCACCCCTACCACAACACTCCAAATACTGACCACTCCCTCAGACCGCTCGCCATACATACACAGTCAGAAGTTAGTGTGGCTGCACAGCGAGATATACTGTAGCTGTACAGTATAAAAGGAGGTATTTTTGGTTTCCAGTATGACATACTGTACAACTACACTCACCTACTGTAGAACACCGCATGCAGAAGATCATGGGTTTGAGTCTAACCTTGGCACAAGGAGAAATAGGTTTTTCTTTTTATATTTCTTTAACCCATGTGACATGCATTTTCACCCATATGGATATAGAAATGTTAACTAGTGAATATTTGAATATGTACATTTGTATAATTTAAATGTTCTATAGATAAACAACAATACTGCCTATTTTGCCAAGGTGGGATTGGAACCCACAATCTCCTGTGTGTGGTGTTCTACAGTAGGTGAGTGTAGCTGTACAGTATGTCATACTGGAAACCAAAGATACCTCCTTTTATACTGTACAGCTACAGTACTTACTTCTAACAGTGTGCATGTACTGCAACGTGTTGGTAAGTATAGGGGTCAGTGTAATGCACCATGCAGGTGGAGTGATGAGCTGTTAAATTCACCCCAAATGTTCCCTTATTGATTACATAAGGTGCATTTCAGGTGCAAGGTATATGTGAAGGCGGGAGGACTGTGTGTGGTCACAGATGTGCATCTTGTATTATTAGGCCCTCAAAAAAAAGTGGTTTCTCATCACCAAGGTCTGGGAAATCTGACGAGGGAGTTTTTTTTTTGTGTTGTTTTGTTTTTACTCGCAGGCCAAAATGCATAGGGCAATTTACGGGGTTTTTGGCCAAAATTCACATTTTATTGGTAAGAATTAATTGATCTTTAGCAGTGGGGAAAATGTAAGTTATTTCTATACGACTGCACTGCTGGCATTATTAGCCTGAATTTGATACCAAATATGATCAATTTTATCCATTTTGATGAGGTTTTTTATCAAAATTTGGCAAAAAAAAACCAACTTTCCCCAAAACCTGTTTTTTATGATGCCCGCGGTGATGAGAAACTATTTTATTTTTTTGAGTGGCCTTAGGCAAAGTACATGTATGTTTCAGGTTACATGGTGGAAAATACTAGCAAACTACTTGAAATAAAGCTAAATTAACTAAAAATGATGCATTTGGAATGGAAATGATATAGCCTACTGTCAGCCAGCGCCAGTGTATCCCCTAGGAGTCATATAGGGGTATATCGGCCATCTATGATTAACAGCATATATAGAGATAGAACTAGATGGCGCCTCTGTCAAAAAGGCCATATAGACAGCTGATAGAGAACTTTGTATTGCAATATGAATGGTGCTACTTGGTGGGGGCCTTAAGCCCAAAATCCACGGCGACAAGAACCTGCATTAAAACGGTATCGTCAGTCTATAAGACTTGTATCCTACCCACTCTGGAATATTGCAGTTTTCTATTAGATTCTGCAACGGTCAAAGACCAACAGCACCTTCAAACTCTCCAGAACAGAGGATTAAGAGCTTGCCTGAAAATAAGAAACCCAATGGACATCACTGAAGACAATCTGCATAAAGAATGCAGCATGAGCAAGCTGTCCAAAAGAAGGGACACACAACTATTGTGTTTTATACACAAGCTGTCCAAGTCCCCCAAGTACACAGTAATACATGAGCATGATCGTACTCAAGGGGACAGAAAGATCAAGCTGAAGCTGGCTAGACCCAAACTGACCTCGTACAAAAAGTCCCCAATGTATCGGGGCATGACCCTCTGGGACGTCTTGGACTCTGATGTCCAACGTCTCGAGAAGACCACATGTTTTGAAATCAAAGTGGCCAACATAAACTTCGCCATCCTACCAGAGAACCCCTAGACTAGGGCACCACAGGTTCAGGCTAACCACAGTGGTAAATCTTAAATGGTTCCTCTTGGTCCCTGACACCCAAAATCCCTTTGAGCAAATGTCAACGTGCACCAGCACACTCAGCCACAAGGTTTCATATCTTCAAACGTGCACAAGCACACCTGTTAGGCAGAGCTTTGACTCATTGGTCTATCTTTGGTACTATAAATATAATATAAGTAGTTGAAAACATTACGCTGTAGATATTGTGTGCAGAAGCACCTCATTAAACTAATCCAGCGTTCAAATGAATGTAATTATGAGTTACGCGGAAATTTCCCACACTAGCAATACAAGAGACGCACAAGCGCTCAACACATCATAAATGATGATAATTAATACAATGAGCAAACACATCTCTAGCTATAAGACGTTGGCGGTATAACCAGTGTCATAGGAATAATGATAATGCTATAACTAATTTGACTGCAGACTATAATCTCATGTCTGAATATCATGTAATTGGTGATGTCATGTTAATAAACAAACTTCAAACTTCAAACTATCTATGTTAACCGGGGGTTAACGTGAGTATATTGGGGTCAGTAACTAGAACGCCCTGTAGTGGCCGCTGCCACTGCCAGGGTGCAGCTCTGTTCCACCTGGTTTAGTGTGTATGTATACATGTAGATGGTCTCTGTGTCGCCGCGGATAGACGCGCGCCAACCGCCACAGTTGGATTTTGAACAATATACCTCTGTCGCCACTATTTCGCTGCTATTTCGCTGTGGACACAGGTGAAAAAGCGGTGAAATAGAGGCGGCAGAGGTGCGATACAGTTTAACGTAGGATATTGCATGTTCCTGCCGCCGTGGACTTAGGGCTATACTCGTGTGATACTGATGCCTTATGGGCTATGAGGGAGATTTTAGCTCTATGCATGTACTATGTACTGATCTCTAGGTCTGTGAGAGAGGTTAGAAGATTGAGATAATTATAATGAGCTACGGTTAGTTTCCTAGTTATTACATGAACATGGTAATGGTAATTTGTTCAATGTACCATAAAACCTGGCGTATAAGCCTAGCTCGCGTATTAGCCGCACCCCGACTTTGGGCCGATCCTATAAGCCGCACCAGCGATCTGATTCTGCTGACGTTTATTCTGTACTATAGGAGCAAAAACTCGCGTATAAGCCGTACCCTGCCTCTATGCCGATCCTATAAGCCAATCTGATTCGCGTACAAGCCGCGGCCTATACACGAGGTTTTACGGTATGTATTGGGGGGTTTCTATACATGAATATAGCATGCATACATCTTTAGAAACCCTCCAGCCATCCAAAAGTTTAGGGAACAAATTGATATGCCTTTAACATGAAGGAAGAACTAACAGAATGTCTGTGTTCTTTTTTTTCATATTTCATTTTATTTCACAAATATGTACCATTTGGACATTGCCCCCTTTACCTGCCTTTGCACACATAATTTACATACGAATTTGGGGCAATCCTTACAATATCAACAAGAGTATATATATAACATTGTCATTGTGACATTTGTACAGCACAGCTTGGTGTATTTACATGAGTTATAAGGAAACATTTCTTAAGCACGAATATTATCAATGACAGTTGTTAAGCCATTTACAGACAATTCAAACTTCATTTGACATTTTAAATCCATTCATCTGTTTTTTGTTTTATGAGGAGTTGGATAGACTATTTTATATAGTGATCCAGGTAATTTAGACCTTGGTGAGTGGGGAGAGCTGGGACGAATTGCAGGTCAGAAATCCTCCATATACATTTGCTCAATGAATTGTATTCATGAAAATCACATGGTGAAAATAGGTACTCTTTGAACTCAAAAGAAGTCTTTTTTTTCAAATCCAATTCTAAAGTATTGTATTTACCTTTCTTCATCCAAATTCATACCACATGATCTCCTTTGTTAGAGTTTAGATTCCGATGAAAATAAACAGGTTGCTTTTAACAATGGGCCACCAAAAACACAAGAACACACCTTGTGTTTGATATTACACACGAAACAAGCACACGTGGTTGACCACTTATAAGCAAACTATGGTATAGGAGGAAAAAAACATATCCCCCTCGTTTGGTCATAGTAGTAGATCTAATGCACACTGTAAATAGTTAGTGTAGGTACACAGTAAAGTCTACAGTAGATCTACAGTAGAATCTACTGTGGAATGGATTTACAGTAGAATCGACTGTAGATGTACAGTATATTCTACTGTTTACCTACAATAAACTGTACACCTATGTACAGTAGAATCTACTGTACACCTACAAAAGTGGTAACCAACTTTTTACAGTGTACATGTGTATAATATTTCTTATTCTCATAAGGCGTCAGTGCAGTCTTAGACATAGATTCAGGCACTCTGTGTTTTACAAAAACATTAAGCTGTGCGTTAAACACATTATTATCGTCACTCTATATCGACATACCACAACTAGTCATGGGTATATCAGTCATTGTTACCCATATCCCAAACCAGGTCATTACCTTTTATTTCCACATCTGCTATATACACCAAGTGCACAACAAATGCCTACCCATAAATGTCTACCGTTTATCAACCCTTTAAGAAGCTTAAAGATGGTATTTGTCGAGATCATACACAAATGCAGCCCTGGCGAGTAACTCGCCATAGCTGCATTGGTGCATCCTACCGACCCTGCGGGAGTGTCTCAACCCTGTAGAGTCGGCATGATGCTTGAATGCAGCACTGGCAAGTTACTCACCAGGGCTGCATTCATGCATCACAATACCTTAATGCATCATTCATGATACCTTTATGCATCATGCATCACCAAGGGCATGATGCATTAAGGTATCATACCGTCCTCAAAGGGTTAAGTGGATTGTGTCCCATCACAATGCACCAATGTAGCACAGGCGAATAACTCGCTGACGACGAATTGGTGCATCCTGCCCACCCTACAGGAGTGTATTTATCCCCTCTGTCGTTATAAATATATTCCCATTGCATTTACACAAACAATCCATTCTAATTCTATACACATTACAAAAACTATTGTGTAACGTCAATTTCTTCCTCTGGCCGTTGTAATTGCTGTGAGATAATCTTAGGCTTATAAACTATAGGATACATTAAACTAGAACACCCCGTCGTCACTGGTGTCGACATTCCCATGCCCTTATATGGCGAAAGGGGCGGGGGCATGGGCAAACTCGGTAGCCAATAAGGAGGCAGCAATGGCGCCGATGAGTTGACGTAAGAGCGTCGGAAGTCGTTGCGCAGATTGTTGAGGGGGTCGGCGCCCGGGGGGTCCCCCAGTAGGGGCGCCCTCTGGGGGAGGATGGCGGCGGCCTTGAGGGCGTCGCTGTATGGGGTGCTGGTCGAGTGAAGGCGGTACTTCATGGACGGAGTCGGGCGGTAGAAGGCCGAGTGCACGCGGAGCAAGTCTGCAATGTGGAGGAATCGTCATTAGGATAGTTTCAAAGCTAAAACAATTGCATCTGACCTATGCAAAATATGAATAAATATGAATCTACAACAAAACATGAATGCGTCTAATTCCTCAGGGAACTATTGTGGATCTATGTTAAGATTTTTGAAAATTATTGATGAATTCAATACTAATTGAGAGGCAGAAATGCTGGACTTTCTGAACAATTATTAATTATATTGATATCAATGTTGATATTAAAGTAGTGGAATATCTATTTAATCAAATGAGAAGTGACCCATAATGCTTATTTAGGCCCATTTCTACTTTTAAGTTAAGTATATATAGCTGTCTATCGATTTAACACTTTAAAGACAGCATGTCACTAAAATATGACATTTGTTGTCATGATGCACCAATGCAGTCCGGGCAAGTATCTCTGGCCTGCTGTATTGGTGCATCATGCCGACTCTTCCAGAGTGTGCCAATCCAGGGTCAACATGATATTTGAATACAGCCCTGGCAGGTTATTCGCCAGGGCTGCATTCATACATCATGACGAGCAGGGGCATCCTGCATTAAGGGATTACTCCGTCCTTAAAGGAGTATGTAACTCTTGATGTCCTACTCACTGTCTGCGGCGGGGTGGCAGGGGTTCCAGTACGGTAGACGAGCCTTAGACTCTGTACACCTTGGTCCTGACGACGTCTTACAAACACTGCAGCTGCAGCCCTTTAACTTCTCCCCTTTGTCAGACGGGGAGACTGAAAGTAAACAAAGACAGGCGTTATTGCATCCATTGAACTGCATTTAAAAAAAGTTAGTACATCCAATGTCTGGGACCGAAAAATGAGTCAGAATGTTCATAAATACCACAATAAACTCCCTATCTACTCCATTCCTCTTTATTCCCTCAGCTTTTGCTCTAATTTGATTTTATTGCCCAATATACGGTCATTTTGGAATAAAATAGTGCATGATTTTATTCCCCCATTGAAAATACACGGTTGGACCCCATGGATCCCACTTTCCGAGCTGATACTGGCAATGGATACAATTTTAATGTCCCCCAACCTACAAATAATTTACTTTCACAGTATATTGAACATCTTTATGAAGAGTGTAAAATTTGGTAAAAATCGGATATACCCACTTTAATCTTTTTAACCAGAGGAAATGTGTTGTAACCTTTGTTGTACAAAAGTGAAAGAAGCTGCATGAGATACATGGGGTACTGGTTGAGCCTTAAACGCACCGGGGACTAACTCGCCAGTGCTGCATGAATGTATCATGCGCACCCTTCTGTGGTGTTAGACCGCTGTAGGGTCGGCATGATGCTTGACTGCAGTATTTGTGAGTTACTGGCCTGGGATCTCTTTCAGAACAACTGCCGTATCTGTTGGGCCGTCAAATATGTTGCCGATGATGAAAAATCAACTTGACGTGAGGTATCGCCAGCGGCAAACTAGTGCATAGTTACTGGTCGTCAAACTACATATTTTGGGTCTTTCACAATGGGAAATGGAGAGAGGAGGGTGGGGAATGGAGAAGGGAGGTCAGGGTTTTATTGAATAGATAAGTAAAGTCCAACTTCTACCTTTACAATAAAAAAAATATAAAAAATAAAAATTGAGTTTCAAAGAAGTTATACAAAAAAATGTCTTTTCTTCTGTAACTCTGTAAATAATGGCCCCACAGAGCTAAAACTCTGCGTAGAGACTCCTTGTGTATAAACGCTGGTAGACAATAGCTATCACAGTACAGAGCTGGCTGGGCGCCAGAGGTCTCATCCCCCCCCCCCCCATTGATGATTGGCCAACCTGTTGAATTCATACTTTTAACGATAGTATATTGTGAAACGGTTTTGACGAATTACCTGATCGTCATCGTCAAACCTTAATTTATGTACCCGACAGATACGGCAGTCGTTCTGAAAGAGATCCCAGTGCTGCATTCATGCATCATGACGACGAAGGGCATGA
>OX381706.1:10099663-10380849 GCA_947462335.1 Harmothoe impar
TAATATATTTAAATAAGGTAGAAAGAGGGGGTATTATGTATGAGAAGAAATGAAATCTGTCTAGGATTGGCTCACCTGTGAACATGCTATAATTATCGACCTTGTCGGTGCCCATGGCAAACTGCCGGGATATGTAGTCACCGACCTGCAACTGTGGTGGGGGTGTGTCGGACGAGTGGACATGCCGACTTCTCCTGGGCCGGGCAGCGCCTGTGTGGAGAGGAGTGGGGCAGGAGGGGATGGAGTGAGCGGGTAGGGGGGGAGGGGTGGGAGAAGATAAGTGGGAGGGTGGGGAGGGAGCTTTTGCCGTCCGAGTGTGGGTAGCGCGTGCGTGCGCAGTGGGAGGGCCATTGGAAGTATCGGAGTGTCGCGGCTTTTTGAGACGGCCGCAAGAAGGGGTAGGGATGGCGCGTGTGGGGGCGGGGGGACACTGTTCACCCACATCTGCCCTCCTCTTGCTACCACGTTTGGGTAGAGAGGGTGGTGTAGATGTGGGAGAGTCGGCCGCAGATATAGTGGGAGGAAGGGTGGGGGCAAGGGGGGCAGTGGTGGGGGCCATGGAAGGTTGACCTGGAGTGGCAGGTAAAGGGGGGGGGACGGAAGATGAGGGATTTTTTGGACACTTGGTGGTGCCCTTTCCTTTCACGCGAGTTTTAAGTTGATTTTGAGACTTGGTGGTAGACTGCCGTTTATTAGCCGCTGAGTTGCGTGCTTTGTTACTCTTTCTGCGGAAATGAATGAAACATTGTAGGACATAAACATTTTCGGCCACTGAACATTGTACATGTTAAAGGAAAGATAATGAGTATTGAGTTGCCTTAACAAATACATTACATAAATAGTATTGTTGTACTTTAAGATGTGCTGAAAGGAACAATGAGTAAATAGTAATACATACTAAGGATATATACTAGATTATGCATAGAATATTATGTGCATTGCACATAGTTACAGGAAAATGGCAATAAACATTGGGAAGGGAACATTCACAAATTACGTCACCTATTTTGGGGCCATTTTCAGGACCCGCCCCCCACCCACCCTGGTCATCTTTTGTCACCTACGAGGCAAAAAACCCCTAAGAAAGACCTCACTAATTTCTAAGACCACCCCCCCCCCCACCCCTTGGTCCACCCCGGCTATACTTAACCCTCTATATGCTCAGTCTCTTTTCTTTTGATACCAAACATGCCTATATAGGGTGCGGCTTATACGAGAGATTTTATTAGTATACTACAGCACCAAAATCGTAATATTCAGACCCCCTCTGCGGCTTATATAACTTGTCAAAGTTAGGGTGCGGCTTATACGCGAGAATATACGGTATGAGTGGAATTCCCTCAGCCTCATTTTCATTACATTTCATATAATATTATGCTCTATACTGTTTTTTTTTCTATTCATAAATATGTGTGAACTTGAAAAGGTGATGTCACACAGACCTTGACACCCCACCCCCACCCCCATGTCACTTTTTGTCACGAAACCCAAACACCCACCCACCCACCCCATAGCAGGTGACGACATTTGTGAAACTTCCCAAAGGGACGTACTTATTATACACTAACCGCTAATAAGACCCATTTTGGGGCAAAATATATAGGTAGGTAATGGTGACTTACAGTATATCAGTATGGCGTTTGGCACGCTCCTGCTGTAAATTAAAATAAAATAAACGTTTTGGTCTTTTTTAAAGACTATGGATATGCTGTTATATATTTGGAACAGAAAATTGACCCTGTGCGAAAAGATAACCTACAAAACATACAAAGCTAGATGAAATTGAGAGAAAATGCGTGCGCCAATTTACAGTCTTTAAATTTCAGTTGGTGCAAAGCTGTAGCGATAATACAAGCAAATGCAAAGGGAAAAGTAGGCTTGAAATGGTTTACTGTACGTGAGATACATGTATCTTGTTGGGTATTTGGTGTATAATTAAGACCCGATATATATACTTACTCTTTGCTTGTCAGCGTTCATGACAAGCAAGCTCTGTTGGGGTGGAGGACTGAGGAGGAGCTGCGTCGTGACCTGTGGGTGTGGGGTGTGGGTGCCGGAGAAGGTGGCCGCCAGGTGGCCGCCAGGCGCGGGCGCGTCGAGAGATACGACCGAAGAGTCCTCAGAGTTGTCTACCTCCTGACGGAATACCATGTTGCTACCTGGTGAACAAAGACAGGGAATGAAAGTAAAGTGATGTGTCCACATAGCAGTGCCCGGAGCAGTGCACAGATGCATTAGTTCTCTGCTGAAAGAACTGTTGAGAATCACATTGTAGAGACTTGTTATTCTATAACGTATACAGGGGTTATCAGTACTGTTTTGTCATAGCAAGAATTTCCTCCCTTTCAAATGATGACAATTAGAATAGTTGAAGGTGATAAGGTACTCCTTTCCCCTTTGGTGCTAAGCTAAATCAGGAACAGAAACTTTTTGGGCCTAATGATAATACACAGGAGCTCCCTGTCTGTTACAATCATATAAATAGTAGGCTAATAATATGCCAATTACTGGACACACTACAGAATATTAAAGATAATATTAATTTTTGCTTTTTTTTAGGCTGTAGAAACCTTAAGACTGGTCAGATCTACAAGCAGTATAAAATGGTTTCTAGGCAAGGATCTGCATTTTACAGCCAATTTGCCAGATATAGCCCGTGTCCGGCAGGCTGTTATAGACTGGTACGGGGAGACTGGTGTTCCCAGGGCGCTCAAAAAAAGCGACGGCACGGTTCGGCATAAGTGACAGTTACTCACCTACTAAACGGACATATTCGTCGTCGGCTTGGGATTGGGAGCCTGCAGGTGCCTGTTGGGATGGGGGGGACGCAGCTTGTTCTAGGTTGTGGTGGGTGGCAGGGTGTGGAAGAGATGTATGTTGGGCAGAATTGTAACGGGGGGGAGCGGGATTCCTTAGGCCTGGAGGGATGAGAAGGGCGTCGCCCGTGGGGTCGGGAGAAGGGGTAGGGGAGGAGCAGACAGAGCCGGACTCGCTGCAGTCAACTCGTAGTTGCCAAGCCCGATCGTCCTCATAGGACTGAGTACTGTCCTCATCATAATGAGGAGGGAGAGAGGACGTCTCGTCCTCTGAATCCCGTTCAGGGCCCAAAATGTGTTGGGACCACACATCGTCATTAGGGGAGGGGGAGGGGGGAACAGTTGGGGGAGTGTGGTGGGAGGGGTCTGGTGCTGAGCTGGATTGGATGGGCAATTGGGCTGGAGGGGAGGGTTGGGCTGTAGAGCCTGCTGGTGCCGAGGCAGCGGCTGGGGGTTGGGTTGTAGGGGAGGGTTGGCCAGGCTGGGCTGATTCAGCTGCTGGGGATTGGGCTGGGGTGGAGGGTTGGGCTGCAGAGTCTGATTGCGATGCTGTTGCCGAGGCAGCGGCTGGGGATTCGCCTGGAGGGGAGGGTTGGGCTGGAGAGCCTGCTGGTGCCGAGGCAGCGGCTGTAGATTGGGTTGGAGGGGAGGGTTGGCCAGGCTGGGCTGATTCAGCTGCTGATTGGGCTGATGGAAGTGAGGGGAGTAGAGGGGCAGGCAACGCGTAACCAGGTGTGCCTGGGAAGATAAGAATAATATTATTATACAAAAATCACTACAGAATGATGGATTACAGTTAAAGTTGTACAGACTTAACCTTTTGCATGTTTATTCGGGAGGATATAAAGCATCTTTACAAGTCGCAATTATCTTATTGTCATCAGTTTTGATATTAAAAACTAAACCCTTTGACATGAGTGAGGCGATACTTTATTAATGTATGGTTAATAAATCAGATAAGGCGGGACTCATTTACATTATGTATGATGTGGTGAAAATTTTTTGAAACTAACATTGGCTGTGGTAATGGCTGTAGCTAGCGCTCAAGTTGGCAATGTCCCCGATGGCCTGCTTCATGAAGGCTAGCCCACTAGGCGTTCCGCCATGACACGCCGTGAAGCCTGGCTGGACGATGAGGGTCATGGCACCAACCCCAGCTTCGTGCAGCATTTCGTACTTGAAAAATTAATAAAGAAAATGGGTTGGATTATAACAGTTTTATAATTGGATTATAACAGTTTTATTTCAATTATTTTCTACCCGAATCAAAAAGTTTTTTAAGGGGTTGTATTTAATAATAATATTATTAGAAATAATACAATTCGGATTTTTTCTTAAAATTTATGTTTAATTAGGAGAATAATATTCTTATATTTTATTTAAATTTATCATTAATTAGGAGAATGCCAGATTACAATAACTTATTATTACCCAAAAGGCCATGCTCCGCACGATAAAATCTACGCGATCGTGCAGTTTCTCAACTTCACCCGCCCGGGCAAGACCAGCGGTGGAGTCTAACCGCGAAAGCTCCGCGGCACGTGCTTCGTACGCGGCCCGGTACCCAGGGTCCTTCTGCCGCCACTCAGCGGCCCACTGCCTTGAACGATCTTCGAACGGAATGGTCTTGTCCTTCGGGTGGTCTTTCTGGTACAGGGAGTACCCAGAACCCTTCTGGGGTTTCCCAGGAGTTTTATAGTGAGCACCGCCCTTCCGAGTGCCGTTCTCTTTGGATCGGTGGTTTCCGATCCAACCCTGTAATAAGGTAAAAACTAGGGCTAGACACCAATTCTATGATAGACAACCATAAATTAACATTAAGTGGACTCGGTGTTACGTGTTTATAAGATGGATAAAACAATTTGGGAGTTATAATATGAGTCTGGCATTGTGATGGATGCATATTATTAATTCTTACTGTGGTATACCCCCTATACGAGAGAAAAATAAAATTCGTTCTGTTATGCTCTCGGCATACTAATCAAGGCAGATACTATTGCACGCTGCCATGTGTATACTGATTTAATAGTTATATTGTTTCCCTGTCTGGACTTACTTTCACCCGGGCAACGCTGACATCGCATTCTCTTGCGGCTTCTGTGATGCGATCAATACAACGTACCCCCGATGATCTCATTCCCAGATCAAAGTGACTGGTGAGGATTGCTTCCTGGTCATTAGACTGCAAAGGAGAGTGTTACAAAAGTGATGTTAAGTGGAAAAGTGATTCATATGGGTGTGGACCACGAAATTCGACATGGCGACATAGCTATTTCTTAAAATCGACAAACGACATATTATATAAACGAGGGTCAAAATCATAATGACAGGCAAGATGAGCAAATATTTAAATTAAATCAACATGGGACATGGGCATTATCAAGCGACATCTACATGTGACATGGCCTTTTTTTAACATCGACATTCGACATGGGGATGCCCCCCAAACAGCCCCCCCCCCCTTCATGAACAGACAAAAATTCAATCCGAGGAAACTGGGCTTTTATTACATTCTATTAAAGAAACTTAGGGGTGTTTGGGCTTTGGGAAAAGTTGGATAATTAGGAAAGTCATACCCATAATTGCAATCGTATGTACGCAGTTCATTACATCACAAAATTTTTTGACACATTTTGAAGAAAACCCCTTGACTATACATGAGTTGTGGGAATTATCTAGATTTAAAAAAAAATGGTATGAGAAGTGGATACAGCATGGCCATTTAAAGGACTTACAAAGGGCTTTGACTTGAGCATCTTGGGCAGGCCATTTCGGGGTCGGTGGACTTTCTTCTTGTGCCCTTTTTGGTTCAGGGGTTCGTAGAGGGCTGGTTTTCGGGTGACCGCGGAGGAAGAAGATGCCTGCAGATGTTCAGGGCCATTTTCCGGAGAGCCTTGTTGAGAGGTGGACGACATGTTTAGTGTTTGTAATCCAATGGTCGCGTCAACACGTCCACTTTGTTTATTCACCGGCGGGGTACTGTGAGTGACGACCGTTGGTCAGGTATCAGATTCCCGCGCCACGAGCCGGAGTGACCGGAAATTGGGGGGAGCAGATGAGAGCGATGGGTGGGGGTAAAGGTCAATCTCCAAACATAACTCAGATGTCAGGAGTAGTTACGGCAGAATATATTGACGCGGTACTTTTTGATATGCGGTATTTGGGGGAGAATCAGGTTAAGGTTACGGCGGGATTACGTTGAAATGAACAAAAAATATAAAATATATCATGCAACAGGTAAAGTAGGGTATTCGTCTGGTGGTGGTTATGGAACAGTGGTCCACCTGCTGGGAAAAATGTGCAATATGATGAAGGTAAGGGGGAGATATCGCTGTATAGAGAACAGAGGCGGAATTGAGTACCAAAAACACACTAGGTGACAATATAATATTACATTTCCCGATAGAAATGTGCCCAGAAGAGAGAGGAAAGGGCCAGAAATGCCTATATAGGAAAAAGGAGGGGGAATAGGGGGGGGGGGGGTAATGGCGGGCGCGGGGTGCATGGTGTAACGCGGGTGTTGGCTTGTTCCGCTAGGGGCTGGGTGGCGCTGATGACACCGATATGTCTCTCACTGGACCTAGGCGAGTGAGAGGAAGGTAGATATCACACCCATACATACTGTGATACCTATACACATAGAACTCTCGTACCTTACGTGTGAGATGTACCGGGAGGGGACGGGGCTGGGTAAAGTGTCATGATAAAAACTTCCCACACCCTCCTCCTATAGATGGTAGAGAATGCTGCACTGAATGTATGTAAGCTTTAATGACAAAAAGACACGATGAAAACAAAGGCTTTAATACTGTCATCCTCATTCTCCTGCTAGACCATTATCCCCTAGACTTTCCTTGGGGAAGAAGTGGGCGTCGTTTTCTATGACAGACAAAAGCTGCAGCGCCGGCCCCTGCTCTCACTGCCACTGCCTTTGAAAGGCTCCCCGATGACAAGTGTTTAAACCGTTGTCGCCGGATCAAATAGGGATTTAATGCACCTCGTCTTTGAGAAAAAAGCCAAGCTAGATGTGTATATATTGGCAGGCTGGAGACGCTGGCTGTATGTTGTTCTTCGTTCATGGCAAGCTTTAGGCTTATCACCCGGCTCTTTCTCAAGGCAAGGAAACTTCTTTGTCTTAGTCTTTCTCTTTGTTTTTTTTGTTCTATGTCTCTCCAATGTTTGTGCTTCCTATAGCAATTCAATACAGGCGTTGATGTCCTCCGGTAATAAGACTGAACAGAGTGCCAAGCTTTACCCTTTAAGGATGGCATGATGTATTAATGCATTATCTCCTTGGTTGCCATGATGCATGAATGCAGCCCTGGCGAGTAATTCACCAGGGCTGCATTCAAGCATCATGACGACCCTATGGAGTTGAGAAACGCACGAAGCTTTGGCATGGTGCACCAATGCAGCACCCGCGAGTTACTCACCGGTGCTGCATTGGTGCATCATGAAGACTAAAATCTTTTATCGACATGCCATCCTTAAAGAGTTAATTGAGGCATCAACCTCAAAGTCGCGCCTGTCACTGCTATTGAATCCCCGTCACCCGAGTCCTGGCAGTGCGCTGTCACCTAGAAAACAAAAGGCCTCGACACAAAAGCCAATTGTGAACACATTACAATATGATACCTGTGTAGCCCTTCTACCTGCTTTTGACTTTGATTGTCAAATACAAACACAACCCAATGATAACCCCCCCCCCCCCCACACACACACACACCTACCACCCCCCTCTCCCTACCCACCTACTCTCCTCATCCCTCGCCGTAGCTGTCAAAAGGCACCTCATCCAGGGACGGAGGTGGGATTCTTAGATCGCCGATAAAGCCCTAGAGATGCAGAGCCTCTGTCCTGGGTAAAAGAGCAGATGGAGTAAAGTGATTGAGACTGCGCCAAGTGGCGGGCCATTTACCCTTTGTTCGTCTTGTTTGGATCCCAGGTCTGGGTTTTGATGGTCCGGAGTGGGCAGAGGTGTGTGTGTGTGGGGGGGGGGGGCCTGGTGTGAGACTAGTGTCTTAGGCCACTTAAAAAAAGGGGTGTTTTTCAACACCAACGCCTGAAAAATGTGACGAGGGGGGATTTTTCTTTATTTGCGGGCTAGAATCTTTAGGATGATATATGCTTACTGTGACCAAAATTTACATTTTAGCGGTTAAGTGTTTAATTATCTCTAGAAGTCGAAAACGGAGCTTATTTTTATCCCCACTATATTACTGGCAGTGAAAGCTTCAATTTGATACTAAGATAGCAATATTTGCCTTTTTTTATAAGGGGGGTCCAGCGGAATAGAAGCAGTTTAACCAAAGTAGCCATTGGGACTTTGAAGTCTCTGATTGTCTGTGCAATATTACCCTTATTGAGGGTGTGTGGTTGAGTCAGGTGTAGGGATGGAAGAAGGGAAGGGGAGGGGGGGGGTAAAAAGGGGGAGGGGGTTCTAGTTGGGGGGGGGGGGTAATGTAGAAGTGGGTAACCTTGATGTATAAGTACCCAGGCATCCACCTGAGACGAGCTCCAACAAAACCGTCTCGGGTTACATTGCCAGCTCCTGGAGGCGGCGGAGAAAGGAGCTAATGATTGGTGCCGTAACCCTTTAAGGGTGGCATAATGCATTAATGCATCATGCCATTGGTCGTCATGATGCACCAATGCAGCCCTGGTGAGTTACTCGCCAGTGCTGCATTCAAGCATCATGCTGACTCTATTGAGTTGAGACACTCCCAAAGGGTCAGCATGATGCACCAATGCAGCCCCAGCGAGTGACTCACTGGTGCGACAAATGTGAATGTTACATTTTATTTGCATCCTTAAAGAGTTAAACCCTTTGAGAACGACATGTGGCCTCAAGATAATAATATGATGCACCAATGCAGTGCTGGTATGTAACTTACCGGAACTGCATTTATGCATCATGCCAACCATTCAGGAGTGTATCAACCCTGTAGGATCGGCATCATGATCATCTGAATGCAGCCCTGACCACTGCAAGTCACCAGGGCTGCATTCATGTATCATATACTGACACATGGCATACCACATATTGCAGCACTATGCCTCCCTGGCAGGGTGCTATAGCCGGCGGGGCCTGGGGTAAGGGGAGAGGGTTTTTATGAGTGTCTGTGGCTGGCAGCACACCACACACTGCTCGCATGCCGCTGACACTCACCTTTGTATCCCTTTAAGGACAGCATGTCGCTAAAAGATGACATTGGTCGTCATGATCCACCAATGCAGTGCAGAGTAAATCGCCGGTGCTGCATTGGTGCATCATGCAGACCCTTCGGGAGTGGCTGAACCCATAGGGTTGACATGATGCTTGGATGCAGCACTGGTGAGTTACTCGCCAGGGATGCATTCATGCATCATGATGACAAAGGGGATGATGCATTAATGCATTATGCCCTCCTTAAAGGGGTATTTGGCTCATGGGACATTCATAGAAGAGCATCAACCAATATCTTCTATAGTCCGCAATGAATAAAGGAATACACTAATTCACCCCTTCCTCTATGTAGCTATACAAAGGACTACTTTGGGTTTTCTATCTCTATTGCCTTTATTTCTTCGTAAAGGTGGTCTAACTCTAGGTGGGTAAGAATACACGCAATGAATTTTCAAGAACCTTACACACATCTTAGGCCTTGGTATTGATTCATGGGTACAAAGGTAAATCATTTTTTTCTCTATCTTCTGGGGGTTTATACAAATTCATTCATTTACATGATATGCGACAAATGTGTGCCGGATTTGCTTTTCCAGGGCTTTGTGAAATATAATTAGTATAATGTAAACTATGATGTAAACACTATGATTATGATTAAATGTGCCCTCCCCTAATTCACTCCCAAATCGCGTAATATTAGTGATAGAATTGTAAAATTATTCTTTGGTCCATTCACACCCGATATGTTCCCTGCAGGCCATTTAATTATTTAGCAGCCAAGCAACTGGGGTGACTCGTGGCCATCCTGAGTGAGGTCCTCACTCAATGTGCTAGATGAAATAAAACTGAGTGATGTGTCGCCATCAATCACTCAGCATCACCAGGGATGGCCACGCTGGTGATCACTCAGCATCACCAGGGATGGCCATGCTGGTGATCACTCAACATCACCAGGGATGGCCACGCTGGTGATCACTCAGCATCACCAGGGATGGCCACGTTGGTGATCACTCAGCATCACCAGGGATGACCACGCTGGTGATCACTCAGCATCACCAGGGATGGCCACGCTGGTGATCACATTGACCAATTAGCACTGAGGCAGGGGGGGGGGGTATTTTATTCATAACATTGACAACATCATTTAAGCTGTTCATCCAGACTCTCTTCTTCTCCTGGCAATGATGAATACCTGGAAGTCCTTGTGGGAGTGTCTGTTTGAATATAAGCAAACATAATGGATTATTATGGAGGAACACAGTGTACAAGGTTATAAAACTGTTTAAATGTTACTTTGAAAGTGAAATTCCCCTTTTATCATTAATCAATTATGTTATACATATATAAGAATATAACAATACAAGTTAGGTTAAGAAAGTGCCAAAAACTACCATAGAACTTACCAATAAATGTGCCATTCCAGTCAGTGAATACAGTTCCTACCTATAATTATGAAAAAAGGGCAAAGTAGAATATATTAGAAAAATAGAGACATAAAATAGGCAAGAACAGTTACTGTAGAATTCACAAACAGATGATGGCTGAGATTTCACCATGACTTAATAAGGACAACCCACCTCACATCTGTTCTCCTTGCCAGTCTCTGCCTGTCTGTTGTGAATGCTAGAAATTTCCACTGAGAACAAAGAAAGGGCGGGAAATTTGAAATGGACCAATCAGAACTCAGGAAACCAGGATGTGTGTGACCGTGAGTGATCATGCACCATCCTGAGTGAGACTCACCACGAGTGGCGCCTAGTCACTCAGTGAGTGAGAACCATGTTGGCGACTGTGAGTGATAATGTGCCATGCTGAGTGAGAGCTGCCATGTTGGTCAGACAAAGAAAGTTCCCCTTTTATCACTCAATGCAAGAATGTTTTACCATACTGTTGAAAATCCTTACTTGTTACTCATGATTATATGATACCATGATGGTCATTGGATATCATACTTTCCTATTCTTGTTAAGGCAAGGCTGAGCAATGTCTATATACTATGTAAAATGTAGATAATTTCATTTCAGTGTTAAGTCCCATAGACAAAGGAAAATTGTATTTTCTGTCTTAAATCTTAATCTAAAATCATATTGTTGGCTATCATGATGTGCACATTTTCATAATGATTATAATCATGTAAAATTCTGGTCCATATGTGTGATAATATTGATGAAATCATCATCAACTTCTATTCCCCCTCTGCAAAATACAAGCAGTATACCTCCAGTGCTAATATCCTGGTGATGCTGAGTGAGCTCACCACAGTTCGGAAATGAGTGAAGAGTCACCATGCTGAGTGAGACCCACCAGGAGTGGCGCATTGTCACTCAGCGTGTGATCACCACAGTGGCAAGATGAGTGATATGTCGCCATGCTGAGTGAGACTCACCAGGAGTGGCGCATTGTCACTCAGCGTGTGATCACCACAGTGGCAAGATGAGTGATATGTCGCCATGCTGAGTGAGACTCACCAGGAGTGGCGCATTGTCACTCAGCGTGTGATCACCACAGTGGCGAGATGAGTGATGAGTCGCCATACTGAGTGAGACTCACCAGCAGTGGCGCATTGTCACTCAGTGTGTGATCACTCAAATAGCAGTCACCATGCATCACCAGTCATGGCCAGGGATCACCCCAGTTTGCTGGGAGTGTGACAATATATGATCAATATAGAGTAAATACTAAAATAAAACACACATATATATAACGTATTACGGCATCTCCCAAGAAATGACTACAAATGGCATCGCAAATTAATGCATGATCCGATAGTAGACCCTTAACCCAGTACAGCATGCTGCATTGGTGTATCATCCCATCTGTGGTCATGATACATAAATGCTGCCCTGGCGAGTGACTGGCCAGTGCTTCATGAACACATCATGCTGGCCCTACGGGGTTCAGGCACTCCCTAAGCATCGGCACGATGCACCAATGCAGCACCGGTGAGCTACTCGCGGTTGCTGCATTGATACATCACAACAACAAATGTTGGCTTTCAGGGACATGCCGTCCTTAAAGTGTTAAGGGTTAACAATCTGAAATAAAGTTGACCTTCCCTGCGCGCCGCCTCCACCACCTTGGCTCCCCTACACTGACACCAGGCGGGGTCCCAGGTGTGGGTCTGTACACCACACAGCCCCAACACACGGCCCTGAGGGACTCCCCAACATGCGGCTCTAGGCCAAAAAAAAGAGTCGGGTTTCAAGATACATTGTCTAAAAATCTAAGGTAGGATTTAAAAAAAACAACTTTTGTTTTGATTTTTTTTTAAATCTATTAGTTTTTAATCTTTTAATTTGAAAATTACCACAAAATTGACTCGCAAATGCCAGTGCTAATTCACCGACCACCACCTCGACTTCACTCTAAAATAGCCCTCCCAAAAAAGGCCAATTACTATTGTATTTTTTTAAAAATCGGATAAAGATTTCTAGGGTCGGCGCTGGTTTGCTAGGTAGGGTCGGGTAGCCTGAATCACACCTTTTCTTTGTTTAGCCCTACCACACAGCCCTGAGGGACCCCACAGTCACAGGGGCAGCAGCCTCTCGGCGCTAAGCCCCCAGGCCACATAGTCTATACTCCTACCTGCATGCCCAGGTAGACACCCTTGGGCCTTGATGTGAACCACACACAGCCAAGTGCACTAGGGTTTGAACACAATGATGCCAAATGTATTATATGGTGGTATTATAACTCTTAATGCTTGCCTTAGATTATCAAATTGCATCAAATTATAGTCCGCCTATTACGATCAGATGACTAAGCGTGTATCAAATTATAAAGGTGTTTAGTATTCATTTTTCACTGTTAACATGATATCAAGCGGGAGCTTTATCGAAAAAAGTATTCAGGGGTTTATCCATATTTATGCTCATCCAATTATGTTTGAACTTTCCCATCTGAAAAGCTACCGCACAGATCACCCCGAGAATTAATCATTGTTTTTATCATTTTGGATTCCCCATTAATAACAGACGTATATCATGCTACAATGCGTCATTTATATTAACTTCTTATTGCTATGTGTCATTTCCACATACTACTACTATGTGTCATGTCCATACACAACTATGGGACATTTCCCTGTACTACTATGGGAAATGTCCATACTACTATAGGAAATGACCATACAGATACTAAACTACATTTCCATATACTACTAAGGGGCATTTCTATGTACACCCGCTACTATGTCGCATTCCCATATACTACTATGGTACATTTCCATGCAGTACTATGGGAAATCCAATATATCATGGCGCATTTCTATATACTACTATGGCGCATTTCTATATACTACTATGGCTCATTTCTATACATTACTATGGCGCATTTCTATACACTACTATGGCGCATTTCTACATACTACTATGGCGCATTTCTATATACTACATGACGCATTTCTACATACTACTATGGTGCATTTCTGTATACTACATGACGCATTTCTATATACTACTATGGCGCATTTCTATATACTACTATGACGCATTTCTACATACTACTATGGCGCATTTCTATATACTACTATGACGCATTTCTACATACTACTATGGCGCATTTCTATATACTACTATGGCTCATTTCTATATACTACATGACGCATTTCTACATACTACTATGGTGCATTTTTGTATACTACATGATGCATTTCTATATACTACTATGGCGCATTTCTATATACTACTATGACGCATTTCTACATACTACTATGGCGCATTTCTATATACTACTATGACGCATTTCTACATACTACTATGGCGCATTTCTATATACTACTATGACGCATTTCTACATACTACTATGGCGCACTTCTATATACTACTATGGCGCATTTCCATATTTCTATATACTTATTTTGCGCTGGTCTACGTACTACGTGTATTATCAAATGGTACATTTCTATACCACTGTTTGGCATTTACATACTCCTATTAATTTCCATATACTACTATGGCACATTCGTTTCATATATTGCGACGGTGTATTTCCATATAACCCCTCCCCCCTACCCTATCCCAATCCTGAAATTATGATCAAATAACCTACACAATGTACTCCCCATTTCTTCAATCATTACTCCATTTTCTTCACCAACAAAACTATCTCCTTTCCCCAGGTGTGTGTATACCTCCCCCACTACCCCCCTTCCCTTACTTAATACACCTGCTACAAGTACCCCCCCCCCTCCCCCACGCCCAGCGCTCACCTTACTACCACAGTACCAGCCCCCACCTCCCCCTCCTCCCACCCCCCAGCACCATGCCTCCCTTGGCTCAGTGGTAGTGTGACGTCCGAGGTGTGATGACGATGAACTCTGTATTCTCCCGCAGCCCCGGCAGTGAGGGCGGCACGGAGACCGGGCGGACCGCCTCCCCGCCCGGCAGCAGCGGCAGCAGCGGCGGCAGGGGCAGCCCCGACCAGGCCGGAGCGCCGCTCAACACCACCAAGGTAGGTGCATGGACGCGTGTTTCATTATTAGTGGGAGGGGGATTGGAGGGGGAGGGGGCAGAGTGAGGAGGTTGTTTGGGGGGGGGGGGGTAGACGGGGGGGGGGGGGGTAGAGGGGGGGTAGAGGGGGGTAGAGGGGGGGGGGGGGTCATGTCAGTTTGACTCCAGCTAGGTGCCAAGGAAGGATACGTATAGATGTGCTGGGGGAGGGGTTGGGAGTTGGTTGGATGGGAGGGGACGAGGGGGGGAGGGGTGATCATCAACCCCCCCCTCCCCACCCCAACTACCACCTCCACCATCACTGGGGAACCAACCAGGATCCAGCTGGATGGGTGGGGGTCTGGGGAGTGGGCACCGTGGGGGGGGGGGGGGGTATTAGCTATTATTTTGATCTCTTCACCAGCCATTGATGTAGGAACGGGTGGGATTGACGCCTCATCCCACACCCCTTGTAGTAGTAGGTTGGTGTCCAGGGGGGGGTATGGGGAAGGGGGGGGGGTATTGTCTCCATTAGCCTTTATTTCCAAGTCACACCCTCGGACTGTGTGTGTGTGGGGGGGGGGGGAGTGTGTGTGTGTGTGGGGGAGGGGGGGGTGAGTGTCAGTGGGTGTGTGTGTGTGTGGGGGGGGGGGGTGAGTGTGGGTGTGTGTGTGTGTGGGGGGGGGGGGGGTTAGTGTGAGTGTCAGTGTGTGTGTGTGTGTGGGGGGGGGGGGTGATCCGCCAGTAGGGGTTAACTACCAGCGGCGGGGGGCACCAGGTACCAGTGGTAGGTGTGTAGCAGCCAATCAGGGACGGCGTCTTATCCCGCTCACGGCTCCTGCCCGTCACCTGCCACTGCCTACCTCCTCCAGTACCTACCCTGTACCCACCTCCCTCCTGCTACCTTAGTTACCTTAGTTACCGCCTGCTGTCCTCAGCCCCTTAGTAACACCTCCTCCAGGGTGCTGTCTCTAGGTGTCTGCGCTGCTATATCCACATAGAGAGATAAACCAGGAGTTTACCAGTCCCAGAAGCACCTGCAGCGGGTATTTAGCCTTCAATAACCACATATATGGTGAGTACATCTGTTCAACATGTTTATACCACGGTTATCCAGTTAAGGAGTTTTATGGAGTTTTCATGATCAAATCAAGCTGATATCTTCTAAATTTGACAAACGTGGTATAAACGGTTAAATACAATGGATATGCCTGCACGTTGCCTCTTGCCTTAGCCATAGACAACCAACCCTCGTGCTGGCTTATCCATGTATTATCCCCTTGATATGTGGTGTTATCGCATGTATTCATATGGCAAGGTTGCTGGTCGTATTTGGTGACTTATAGCTTTATTGCTAATAATTGGCGCCTTATTGGTATCGGTTAGTAGCCCTGTAAGTAATACCCCCCCCCAACCCATCCAGGGCGCCGTCTACTGCTGTACCCACATACATTATTGACAGCTCTAATTCATCTATCCCTCAATTATCTCAAACGGAATCTCCTCCTGTGACAGGAGTACACATGTACAACCATGCATATATATATATATATATATATATATATATATATATATATATATATATATATATATATATATATATATATAGTCATGTAGTTATAGGACTTGTACCAATCTGTACGCGAAATACAGTGAAGGAGCCTTATAGGCCTTATACCCCTATAGATTGGTACTAGTCATATAACTACTTTATGCCACTAGCTGTATACAGTATACAATAGGTGTGAAATGCTTTGCTCTCAGTGCCTGCTGTGGTATAAATATATATACATGATATACATACATGGCATACATACATACATACATATATACATACAGTACTCAACGCCGGTCTGCCTGATATAAACCCCCGTGTGTGTAAACTACTACCGTGCTAAATACTACTGTCTACACTGGGAGTGTCAGAGCCAGGCTGGGTATGGGGCCTTCCATAAGGTATACACGCACCAATGGGGGTAGGGGGTGGGGTGTTTGTTGCTGGAAATTTTGGTATATTACATAAACCTTTTGTTTTAATGCGTACAAGAACTTTAGGGGGGTATAAGGGGGGTCAATTTCTGGAGGAAATTTGCGTACATACTTTATGGAAGGCCCCTACCCCAAATTCTATATACTTCTTCTACGTGTGTATGATGCATTATACTACTATATATACTACTATGCTACATATCCATGTACTATCAGTACGATGGGAAATGTCCATACTACTGGTTCCCTATATTGATCCTGAAGGTTTATGTTTTATAAATATAGGGTATAATTTCCTAATTTATCGTGTAAGACTAATTACGCATGTACGTGCCTCTAAATGGGAAAGGGACATTTCGTCCCGTTTCACCACATCACCACACCATATGTTACAGAAATCCAACAGCATAACTTTCGCAGTTTTAGCACCTCACACCAATATGCTTAAAGATGGTATATCAGCTAATACACTTCCCAAACTTTTTCCTTAAAGGGGATGGCATGGGCTCCATTATCATTTAGGCTAATACACAGCACCCAATATTTGCAAGATATTTGTCTATAAATACATGAGTTTAGATAGTTAACAATATAGCCTATTCACCTCACTGACTCAGTCACTCCCCCAAGTGAGTACAGGGTAAACTAGCCTGGTAGAGAATGCACTGAGCCGTGCAGTACCAACACATAGGGAATTTTAGTGTCGACCTACAGTAAAAATGATTGTACTAAATATGCTTATTTGATAGATTTAGATATATCTCATCCTTTTAAAAGTAAGGGAGTATTTATAGCATTGGATATACAATAGTATTATGGCATCAATAGAAAATTGACGAATTATAGGTGACAACACATCTTTAAAGAACGACCTTACGATCAGTACTCTTTTTACTTTTGACGCTTTGACATGTTTTGCCTTGAGGTTTTGCTTAAATTCCAGTATTGGTTCATATTACAGAAGTGGTTCCAGGGGGCGGGAAATTAGATTTTTCTAATGATCAGTCTATGGTCAACCAGCAACGTATCTTACACATCTCTTACATCAACCTGTTATATAACCTACACTGGGCCCCTGCACCTCTCCTGTTCTCAGTGTCCTGGTCACCACAGACGCTCTGGGTGTCAGGTTCCTTTACCCAGCTCAGGTCAATTCTCTTACTGGTTGGCAGGGGACTGTGATATCTTGATCAGTCACGAGTCGCGGCGAGACGCTTCTTGATACTTTGGTGTTTGGTGCACCCCCCCCCCCCCTTTTTATTTTTTTTAATTACTGGGTCCGCCTCTGCATTACACTGTCTATAGGGTAGATTCACCATGAGTCGGACACATACCCTGAGACGGACAGTGAGATTTGAGGTTATTTATATACACTATACTACTTCTTTTAGTGTGTTTTTTTGGAAAGATTAAGACTTAAGCTTTTCACGAATAAACGACATTAAATGCTTGAATAACCACAAAATCAAGTGCCTGACTCAAGGTATGAATCTACCCTACTACTATGTAACATTTCCATGCACTATACTATCGGAAATGTCCGTGCTTCTAAGGGGACTTTTTCTAATGATATCTTGATCAACCATGAGACTCTTCTTGGTGTCCGACTCCAGGTGACCTTACCCTACGACACATGACACCACAGGGTATCCTTACCGCGTCATGCAGCATCAAACTACAACAAACCCCTACAGACGTCACCTGAGTACAACACACACAACACACCTTTATTTATATCATTTCACAGTTTTTATTATCCACATAAAAAAAAGTAAAAACACGCAGAAACCCTCCCGACACGCAGCAGCATGCGGTAAGACTGGCAAGACGCAACACGACGCCTGCTGCAGCAATGCCTTTGGCGGAGAGGCACCCAATGCATTTCACACTCACTCAGAGTTGAGACTTTTTTCTTGCAGAACACGGGTGGGAGTTTTTACAACTGTGAAAAGGGAACAGAGTGGTGGTGCTGGAGCCTCGCTTCCAGAATGGGAGCTGGTAATGGCTGTGTGTGTGTGGGGGGGGGGGGGGGGTGAGATCAAAGAACTTCCCGCCACGATCGTGGAGGGGCGTGGAGTATGAATAACAGAGTGCCTTTTGAGGGGTGGTTGGCTGGGAGGTGCACATCTTTGTTAACCCTTTAAGGACGGCATAGTGCTTTAATGCATCATGCCCTTGGTCGTCATGATGCATGAATGCAGCCCTGGCGAGTAACTCACCAAGGCTGCGTTCAAGCATCATGCCGACTCTCTGTGGTTGAGACACTCCCAAAGGGTCAACATGATGCGCCAATACAGCATCAGCGAGTTACTCACCAGGGCTCCATTGATGCATCTTAACGACAAATGTTATATTTTAGCAACATTCCTTCCATAAAGGGTTAACACGCCACAAACAGGTTTCTTTTTCATTCATCGTCAACCGTCACTCCTTTGCAGCCATGGATTTATTTAGAAAAGAAACACGTATCACATATCATTGCATAGGGAACTCTACATAGCAATCCACAGGAACAAGTAAGGCTCGCTTTATGTTTCGCTGATGTCTTATGTCTTAGAGGCTTGCACTGGATATTCAGCACTGTAAAAAATAACGGAATTTTTAGCACTGTAAAAAAATACCGAATTTACAGCACTGTAAAAAATACAAAATTGTTAGCACTGTAATTAGTGTAAAAGATACAGATTCAATAAATGGATTCAATCTGGAAATTAATGGTGTATTCACTATTGGCCTATTTGTTTGGGTTCGCATGTGTCACGCATCACCCCCATATGGTACAAATACGTATCCAATCTCTTATGATGTATTGTATTGTAAAGTACTATCTGAAATAATCGTCCACTTTTTACCTGTCAGCAGCTTGTTTCCCCCAGGTGCCCCTAAAAGTGACAGATATGTTTTTGTGTAATGTGAAGGGAGTCGTGTGTCTGTCTCTGCCTGTCAGGGTGCTGTCATCTCATGCTGTGCACCACTCAACAAGCTGTGTGGGGGTAGACGCCTAAAATCGACAGAGCAACATGGCCTTTTCCTAAAATCGACAGGCGACATAGGCCTTAGTGACAAATGACAGGAAAAATAAAAGGATATTGACAAGATATATGGCCTTTTCTTAAAATCGACAGGCGACATGGAGCCTAGTGACAAATGACAGGAGAATTACAAAGATACTGACAAATGACATGAGCATTTCTTAAAATGGACAGGCGAGATAGGGACCCCCCATCTAGACCCCCAGATGGGTGTCCCTTGATTGGCATCCACCTGTGTCGGAGCTTCTTACCACATGGCTGACACATACAGATTATTAACCCTTTGAGGGCAGCAGGATGACACAAGAAGGATTCGTGTCCGGCTGCCCTTACATAATGCACCAACGGAGCACTTGCGCGTTGGATTGGCGGATACAGGATCTCGAGGAAGGGGGCGGAGGAGCGCTATTGGTAAAATTCTTCCTTCCCAACTTTTGAGCTGATCTTACGTTAAATCTTACACAATTTACACGCCCCTCTACATCAGCCATTGCGTTATTTGCTATCATTCAGCATAAGGCATGCTATGCTGTAGTCATGCATGACATGAGGGCAAAAGTGTATGGTACATTCAGTGGCGGATACAGGGCTTTGAAGGGGGGGGGGGGCTCTATTGGAAAAAAGCGTCCTTCCTAATTAGTGAGCCAAATTGTGCATAAAAAAATGCAAGTTTTGCCCCAAAACGGAGAGGGGGTGCCGGGGGTCACTGACATTTAGCAGGATGATGTCCTCAACGGTTTAGGCGTCTCCCCATGCAACCCCTTCAAATGCCCACACTGAAAAAGTAAACTTGTCTCCAGACTCGTCGAAGTGACGGTCATAAAATAAACGAGTCAAAAGTTGTCTAACCTACCAGGTTACCATCCCACAAATAGAATCTAGAGCTGGCAAATGTCAGGTTTTGGGCTGGCACACATCAAGTGGGTCTTCTATCTCCAGCTAGAAGACCTGCTTCCTTGTCACTTAGACAAGTTTTTGACTCGTTTATCTTATGACTGTCACTTTGATGAGTCTGGAGACAAGTTTAATTTTTGAGTGCACCTCCTGCCTACCCCCACCCCTCACAACCCAGTGGGCACAAGAATCAGTTCAATGTTGAATCAACATTGCATCAACATTGAATCAACATTGTCAACCAGTTTTCAATGTTGATTCAATGTTCTGTGCCCACTGGGAAGCCCACCTTCCTCACTTACATTAGTCTCACTCGTTATGTCAGAAATCATTTTAGCGTTGTCATTTCGGTGTATTGGACATCACTTTGTGGGGAGAAATTAGGTTGTCATAAACATCTGGACAGCTTATTAAGCTATTTAAGGGCAGGTCAGTGCTTTAATGCATTATGCCCTTTGTCGGCATGATGCATGAATGCAGCCAAGGCGAGTCTATATTATGTCCTCGCCATTCCTGCATTTATGCATCAGAAATCAATTATCGTTTTGCTTGATTGCACATTTGGTGGTTAACTTGCCAGGGTTTCATTCAAGCATCACGGTGGCAAAGAACAGATCACATTGAAGCACTAGTAGGTTGATATATAGAGGAATGGGGGATGCCACACTGTAGTTGGATGTGAGGCTGCGGAGGGAATGGGGGAATCTACGTCCATGTATTTCCTTGTGGTCCCCACTCGTTAGTCTCTGCTTTAATACGACGGTGCTCAAGCCAATGGGCTTGAAATGCCCCCTATATGCCATATGGATTAAACGCATATCTTGAGAATAGATCGATTCAAATATGTTAATTGACATCTAGACAACGGAAGGGATCCAGATAATTGTAGACATATTGACAGTTTTCTTTCTGGTAGAAAATGTTGATTTTCCTAAGAACTATCTTTCGGTAGGGATACTAGCAGGGTGAAAAATTAGGAGAGCAGGAAAGTAGTACTCCTTTTTCCATTCATCCAGAGAAGAACCCTCCTTCTACCTCTTCTTGGACAGAAGAGTTCCCTGAAGTCCGTAGCTTGGGGTAGAGATGAGTGAGAGAGTCTCTGCCAGGAGAGATTGGGGCTGTGTCTCACGAACTTGGGCCAATGTGTTTGTCTATGACCGGGTGCCGTCTATGACCGGGTGCCGTCTATGACCGGCTATCTAAAAAAGTTTTTTTGAGGAACAAAAATGATTTTTTTAACGAAATTTAAAAAAAATTATAAATAAAAATTGTAAAATCCTTTCTTTTTTAAATGTTTATCCCTCCAAACAACTTTTTTAGATAGCCGGTCATAGACGGCACCCGGTCATAGACAAACACATTGGCCCAAGTTCATGAGACACAGCCATGGGTCTGGGGTGCTGTCATGGGAGATGGGACGGAACGCTGAGAGTGTACGCCAGTCTGTTCCATATGGTGCCACAGACACTCAAAAAGTAAACTTGTCTCCAGACTCTTCCAAGTAATGGTCATAAAATAAATGAGTCAAAAACTTGTCTAAGGGAGTGCTCATTTTTAACAACAGGGGGGGGGGGTGGTGGATTTGGGGGGGGGGTAAAAAATTTGGACCCCTTGACCGGGGGGGGGGGGTAAAAAATTTAGACCCCTCTGGGGGGGGGTGAAAAAAATTCAACCTGTTTTGAGGGGAAAAGCCCGCGCGTTACTATGCTACAAAGGGGCGCGATCGCGCGCGATTTTCGGCCTGCCAGGGGGGGGGATAAAAAATTTCGACCCCTTTAGCCGGGGGGGGTGAAAAAATTTCACCGCCCCCCCAAAATCTCACCGCCCCCCCCCTGTTGTTAAAAAATGAGCACTCCCTAAGTGACATGGAAGCGGGTCTTCTACCTGGAGATAAAGGCCCACTTGGCATGTGCCAGCCCAAAACTTGACATTTGCCAGCTCCAGACTCTATTTGTGGGATGGTAACCTGATAGGTTTGACAACTTTTGAGTCGTTTATTTTATGACCGTCACTTTGACAAGTCTGGAGACCTGTTTATTTTTTAAGTGTAGTACACTACAGATGTGGAACCACACTCAGGCGTCTGTACCTAAGAGTCTAAGAGGCTATATCTGGATGAAAGGCACAGGTATCATATAGCATTCACGTCCCCCAGTACGCCACAGGTCTACTTACGCTCTGGTCCCCTCTGTCAGAGACCATTTACAAAGGTTCAGGTAACTACAAACGCAGAAACAGAAAGCCTGGTGGGCACTCAGATCTAAATGCACGATATCTCACAATGAATCTACTATGTGACATGTCAGCCCCCAGGAAAGTCCTTATGTACTACGTTGCACTAGTAGCCACCTCAATACACTAATAATCTCAATGCTCTGGGGCTTATAGTCAGTAGTGGCTATTCAAGGTTAGGCATAAGGCTATTGGTCAGGATAAAGAACTGATATTCAAAAATGACTGGCAAGAAAGGAGACTTATGCCTCACTCAAAAAAGACATTTTTTTTCTGTAGGGTTTATAGTGGATATTTTATTCTCACGACTGACGAATCCATTCTGAAAGAGCCTCCTGGTAAGCCTAATATACTCATTGAAAATGAAAAACCTAGGTGGGGTGGTCAGTATTGACTAACATGACAGTAGGTATTAACTAACCATGGTTATTTGTCTTGGAAGCCAAAACGGTCAGAATATCAGCGCAAGACAACCTAAACAGGTAGCGACGGTTGGGCGCTGATTCGCTGGGCTGTATTTGTGTTGTAAGTAGCAGTGAAAGTGGCCTTAGGCCAAATTTAAAAAAAGGTGTGTTTCAGGTTACCCGACCCTACCTAGCAAAACAGGGCCGACCGTAGAAATTTTTATGCAATTTTGAAAAATTGTTTATATTTTGGGTCATTTCGGGGCTATTTAAGGGTCGATCTGATAGCGCACGAGTCGAGGCGGTCGTCGGCGAGTTGGCATTGTAGTTTGTGAGTCGATTTCTGGGTACTTTTCAGGCTAAAGTGAAAAAAAAAAACTAAAAAAAAAAAAAAATCTGACCTACCTACCCTAGATTTTCAGACCATGTAACCTGAAACACACCTTTTTTTTTTTTACCTTACAGCCAGGCAGTCCATGCCTTGCTATTCAAGACGAATGGTGTTTAGGACAGTTGCCATCTTTATTGATACTGTAACAAGACTTGGTTAATCACTAGTGATTGGGTTGTTAAAGCCAGTACTCACTGAAAAAAGTGAACTTGTCTCCAGACTCGTCGAAGTGACTATCATAAAATAAACGAGTCAGAAGTTGTCTAACCTATCAGGTTACCATCCCACAAATAGAATCTGGAGCTGGAAAATGTCGGGTTTTGGGCTGGCACATGCCAAGTGGGACTTCTATCTCCAGCTAGAAGACCCGCGTCCTTGTTACTTAGACGAGTTTTTGACTCGTTTATCTAATGACCGTCACTTGGAAGAGTCTGGAGACAAGTCTACTTTTTGAGTGCTGACTAAGGTTAGAATATCAGTGTACAAGGAGGGGGTCAGCATGAACTATATTGACTGGTAATTAACGTGTGTGGAACGATCTGCGAAAGATACCTTATCGCAGGGTGCCCTTATGGTCCGTTTTCTCAGACCGGGTCACATATTACCACCAGAGGCAGTAATGACTAAGGCCAGAATGTCAGTGTACAAGAAGCAGATCAACATGAACTGTGCATTGTTAATTAGTTAATTAGCAGCAGACACATGGCCACTTCCACCAGCAGCCCTTCCCTTTATCTAAGCCCATACTCCCTGTGTCCGCACGACAGGCTCAATGGTATTAACCCTTTAAGGACGGATGTTGCTAAAGAATGACATTTGTCATAATGATGCACCAATACAGCCCCGGCAAGTAACTCGCCCGTGCTGCATTGGTGCATCATGCCTACCGTTTGGGAGTGTCTCAAACCCATAGGGTTGGCATGATGCTTAAATGCAGCACTAGTGAGTTACTCGCCAGGGCTGCATTCATGCATCGTGACGACCAAGGGCAAGATGCATCAAGGGATTACGCCGTCCTTAAAGGGTTAACGAATTCCGTCAGATCTCTATGGAAACAAGGCCGATCCCCCGTCCGTCCTCCACCCTCGTCTACCTCTCCCTCCACTTCTCTCAGTCTCCGGCTACCCTTACCTTGTGAAACCAGATCCCTTCTCCCGAGACGCTTCGGACACAGGCCGCCGCGCGACCACACCACCCCCCTTTCCTTTAGATCACTGCGCCACCGAAAAGTAGGCCCGTCACGCTTCCGACAACGATACCATTGTTGGCCTTTTATAGCCAGCATTTAAGACGCGTTTCGGTTGATCCCCCCCCCCCTCCCTACCAGCCCCCCCCCCCCCCCCCACGCACACGCACACATCCCCTTCCTGCAATGTAGTCAACGCCGACGCGCAAATAGAATACAGCTCTGAATTAATTAGGAGAGCTTTCTGCTGACGACTGCCAGGTTTCCGTTGACCCTTCTCTGCAGGCTCAAGTTGCAACCCTCAGCGCGGGCCGCAGCTTGGGATTTTTCAAAATGATTAGCGTTGGAAAAGGATCGTGGGGGAGGCGAGGGTTTGCTGCCTCCTGGCGGACTTGTCGCCAATTATAAACCAGATCCCATCTGTAGCTGCCAACTCCGCCGTGTAGATCTGTCCAGGTTCAGGGGCAGCTCATCTTAAAGAAGCTCAAAAAACCTCATCTAAACCCTTTAAGGACGGCATTATTCTTTTCATGATAAACAATGCAGTAATGTATCCTGCTATTGGTCGTCATGATGCTTGATTGCATGAATACAACCCTGAAGAGTGACTTGCCGTGGATGCATTCAAGCACCATGCTCACCTTAATGGGTTTAGACACTCGCAAAAGGTCGGTGTGATGCAGCAATGCAGAACCGGCGAGTTACTCGCCAGGGCTGCATTGGTGCATTATGCCGACAAATGCAATCTTTTTAATAGCGACATGCCATCCTTAAAGAAGTTCAATACACCTAGGTTATTATAATACATGTTACCCGTTCACGTTTTAACATATGGTTCAATGTTTCAGTAGCTCTTGTTAAGGACGGGATGCTGTGTAGGGCTCACACACAAGATAGTGTTACCCGGGAGGACTGGGACTGTATTGCGTACAGAGCTATAATGTTATTATAGTGATTTGTGATACAGTAGTGATGTGTAATATACTTATATATAATGGTGTTTAAATGATCGTATGAGAAGTATGAATTAAATAATATCAGTAATACATAGGGTATATTCACCATGAGTCGGACACATATATCTGTTATGGACAGCGAAATTTGAGGTTTTTTTCTGTACACTACCACTACTAGTGTTTGTTTTTTTGCAAAGAATAACACTTAAACTTTACTATTACCGGTATTTACAAATAAAGGGCTCAAAATGCTTGAATAACCACAAAATGAAATGTCTGTCTCAAGGTATGTGTCCGACTCAAGGTGAATCTACCCTAATCAAAGATTATACAGCCTAAAATGACCGTACCGCTTGTGTGTTTCCCTTGCAGGCTTAGGGAGTCATAATGACTCCCTGTCTGACCTATACTAGTGGAGTCATATAGCTCCCTTCCTCGTAAGGACTTGTAGACTAGACAGGGGGAATCATTCTGGAGGCAACCTTGAGTCTGTTGAGCAATGGACAATACATGTAACTGATGTCCTAGTTTGGGATGTTATGTTGGTATTGTTAGAAATATACCTAACCTGACCGTAGCGATGTGTGTTTCCCTTGCAGGCTAAGCAGAAAGGGGCCGTCCTGTCAGGACGAGGCGGGGGGAGCTACTCCTCACAGAGAAAGAAACATAGTAAAAAGGGAGTCCAGGTTTCGTCGACAATGACTCCCCTCTTTATGGGAGCCCTGGCTGATTAAGGGAGCCTATATAAGTGACTCCCTAGTTTACCTAAAATAGTCGCATAAGAGAGTCACATGGCTCCCTGACTCACCTTAGATGTCACATAATGACCAGGGCTCCCCCAGAGAGAAGAGTCATTCTGGAGGCGGCCTGGACTCTCTTTTGACTTCTTTTTTTCTGTGATGCCATTGGACAATACGTGCAACTGCTGTCCTAGTTTAGTACGGCTTGTGTGTTTCCGTTGCAGGCTAAGCAGAGATGCAATGGTGTTTTATTGATCATATGAATATTATGAATAAACTAATATCAATAATACATAATAACGATTTTACAACCTGTCCTGACCAAACCCTGTGCTTCCCTTGCAGGCTAAGCAGAAAGGCGTGTTGTCGTCGGGCGGCGGAGGGAGCTACTCGTCCTCCCGGCGGGGAGGCAGCATGTCGGAGGACCTGCTGAGGGAGGCGGCAGGCAGCAACCTCACCATGGGCATCATAGGCTGCCTGCCCGACAACGTACAACAGGTAAGGTACACTGAGGGTTGAGGGGGGTAAGGTCCCCAATGGCCCACTTCAATTAGGCCAAATAAAAAAAAGTATGTTTCAGGTTATCCCACCCTACCTAGCAAAACAGGACCAACCCTAGACATTTTTATCCAATTTTGATATTGATATTTTTGAGTAATGTTGGGGCTATTTTAGAGTCACTCTTATAGTCCATGACTCAACGCAGTTGTCGGCGAGTGAGCGCTTAAGTTTGCGGGTAAATGATTGGGTGCTATTCAGGACTTTTCAGGTTTTATCAGTGACCATTGTTCTAGGGGTCTGAAGGGGGCAGCTAAGACATTACCCATAATCATATAGCAATCCAATATGGCCGTCGGGGGTGTTCTGCCCCAATATGGCAGCCCTCAAATCCCAATGTGTCTCAGCCGCAAGAGTCAAACTGACTCTCCTCCCAGAGTACACTGTGAACAGCCAGGGAGTCTAGGTTTTAAACACTTTTCTTTAACAAAATTGCTTTGACTTTTGACCCATGAGCTGCATGCATACATGTGCTCATAGGACCATTTTCCATTAGCCGATTTGGAGGTGCTATCCTTCAGTATACCCACTACACCCACCGATCATGGCCGATTGGTCTGCCAATTTTAGGCAGGCCTAGTGTATGCCTTATGCCTTCCACGAGGAACAAAAGAGGCCACGAGAAGGTCCTGATCTTAGGCTACACTATAAGTCTGCACTTTATTTTATGCAATATCCATCGATTCACTTGCCGGCAGCTACTTGTCGATTGTCTGCCGATTACCTGACGATTATTTCCAAACTGGTTAATGGAAAATGGCCCTAAAACTTCCTTCTCTCCGACAGGCCATCAAGAGTCTCTCCATACATACATGTACTTAACCCTCCTTCTCTCCCCTACCCACAGGCCATCAAGAGTTTCACCATACATACATGTACTTAACCCTCCTCCTTCTCTCCTCTACCCACAGGCCATCAAGAGTTTCTCCATCCGGCCTGGTAAGCAGCACATCACCTTCTGCTTCCCGTTCATGACAGAGCTGCTCCGTAAGTTCCGGCCCGACACGTACCTGGGGGAGGGGGCGCTACCGGCCGCCCACCCCCTCACCCCCGGCCTCCTGTGTGACCTCAGCGCCGAGGTGGTCAGCGGCTTCCAGAGCTTCGTCACCCTGGCACCCCTACCTGATAGGTGAGTACTCATTCTCGGAAGCATTCTCGGAAAAGTCATCTTTTTGGTATTTTCTCTTCCAGATCTTGATAAGGAATTTAACACCACTTTCCGCTACGTGATTAGAGCCCTCTCGAGGGTCATTCAGAATGACTGGCGAACTCATGAGAAGAAGATCGTCGTGATCGCCATACATAACGATCATAGTTTATCACTTAATATAAATTGGTGTCAACATTTCTGTCTGTGATTGACAAACCATACATCACTCGTGACCTTTTGGCTCACGATTTCCCCAGTCGTTCTGAATGACCACCCTGGAGATGCGTTATCGTAGGGAGATGTTCCACCATGTTCCTGAACATTGAATCCGTATAAAGATACATTCGTAAAAGTGTATGGGAGTCAGACAAAGCCCCTCGCGAAAAATGTGAATGGTATCTAAGCAGAATGCATGAACATAGACACACGTGATACTGGGCACTGGCCTGCTGACGTCAGGTTGGTATGGAAAGGGGCGTGGGGTGAGGTCGGTATTCTGTGGGTGCAAGACCACGTGCGTCCAATCGACCTGAGGCCGACTTTTTAAAAGGCGTCCATTGAGCGCCTTGTTGGGGAGGGGGGGGGCGCGGGGTCGGGCCGCCAAGTCGCCTCCTGCCGCCCTGAATAGAGGCCACCAGGAGGCGCTCTGAGCGGGGGCAGAGCGACTCAAGAGACCCCTGGTGGTCAATGTAGAACTAAAGGATATATGGATCAAGGTGGTGGTGCACGTGGTGTAGGGTGTGTGTGTGTGTGGGGGGGGGGGGGGGTGATGCCCACCCTGCTGACCTCTGCATATCCCTTTAAGGGCGGCCTAGTGCAATAATGCATCATGCCCTTGGTTGTCATGAGGCATGAATGCAGCCCTAGCGAGTAACTCGCCAGAGCCAGTGTAGTTCATGGCAGTAAATATACTGTCCAAAATGGGGAAATTAAACCTGACACTGAGAGCGTCTGTGGTCACCAGGACACTGAGACAAGGAGAGGAACAGGGGCCCAGTGTAGGTTATATAACAGGTTGATGTAAGAGATGGGTTAGATAGGCCGCTCTCCCGAACAAGACTAAGAGCTGCATTCATGCATCTATGGGGCTGATACACTCCTGTAGGGTAGGCATGATGCAGGGATGCTGCCTCAGTGAGTTACTCGCCGTGGCTGCATTTGTGCGCCATGCCGACAAAAAAATGTAACATTTAGCAATATGCCATCCTTACGGGGTTATACCCTTCCACCCCCTGCACCCACCCCCGACCTCTCAGACACCACTGACTTTACACGACCAGGCTGTAAGCCGACCCAGGGAGCGGCTCCAAAGACGCCGAGGGAGCGACTCACCCCAGCCTTTGTCACCCGAGAGCAGCGATCGAGATTCACTCCAGGATCAAAGACGAGGTCAATAGGACGCGGGCACGTTCAGACCCCGCCCCCTTCTGTCTGTTCAAAGGCCGCGCTGTGCACCATGCCTGGCGCTGGTGTATACCGTGGGGTGCAGCATTGAGGTATGGCGGCTTTCTTGCTGCTGTTGGCCTCACAAGGAGAGCAGCGCCCACACACCCGAACCTGTTGATAACCTTTGTAAGGCTGCACTCAAAAGGCAATTGGCGTTTAACCCTTGGGTACCAGTCACTTGTGGGATGAGGGTATGTGCTAAAGTGGTCGGAAATAAGAGTATACTGTCTGTGCTGTACTAAACGGGAAGAATGCTCTTCTTCACAACACAACAACAACTTTGCTGCACACCAGGCAGTGGGTAGTTTTATGAAAATGTTTCCGCTGTTATCGAGTTGTATCATATTGGTCAGCAATATTTTCAGCAGGGCTGCTCAAATATAACATGGATTGCACAGAGCAATATTTTTGCATGCGCCAAAATGCATTGTATTCATTAGGTTCATGCCAAATACATGTATAATGAGAGTGTGTATTACAAATACATATAAGAAAATACAAAAACAAAACACATGTGAAAAATTATGTGACATCTCATCTGGATTTTGAGTGAGGACATATACCTTGGGGATTTGATAGGACGAAACGCGTTTTACGAGCCTGCCGTTCACTGTAAAACAGTTGGTTGCCATTTTTGTAGGTGTACAGTAGATTATGTTGTAAGTGTACAGTTTATTGTAGGTGAACAGTAGGATCTACTCTAAATCTACAGTGAATTATCTACTGTAAATCCCTTTTACAGTAGATTCTACTGTAGATCTACAGTAGATTCTACAGTAGATCTACAGTAGATTCACAGAGAGAAGAAGTAGAATCACTGTGACTCTCAAATGGGAGTCCAGCCCCGATCACTGAGGTAACTCTCCCCAGGACTCCCAATCATTAGGGAGTCTTAGAAAAGGAGTCATTGTAAAGTTATTATAGAGTCCTGCTAATGTTAGGGAGCCACTTCAGAGTACTGGGGAGAGTTACCTCAGTGATCAAGTCGGGAGTCACAGTGATTCTACTTCTTTTCTCCGTGTTCTACTATGTACCTACACTATTTACAGTGTTCAATAAAACATTTAATTCAATTACATTTCTTTCAGGAGTTCCCTTCCCATCTCTGTGTTCACCCTATACCAGCGGGACACCACGGAGGGCGTGTTGCGACACTTTGAGGCCCTGGTCCGCGTGCTGCTCGACACCAAGACCCTGCTCTCCGTCTGGAAGATGCCGGTCAGTATTTTGCTCTATTTCCTGGTGAATACGGCACTCCCATTGACTTAACCAAGGAATGCTGTATTTCACCTCCCACGTGAAATAACTAATATATTGTTAATCATGACACGACATAAACACAAAAGAGCACTGTGCTCGTGAAGTTCCTCACCTAGGGTTATTTCGCTTGGCTTTGCCTGAGTGAGGGACTGTCCTTGTGCAGCTTTGTCCATATAATGACAATGTCATGTTCAACTTTTTCAGGATGGCATGTCGCTGACACTCGTCATGATGCAGCTCTGGCAAGTAACTCGCCAGGGCTGCATTGGTGAATCATGCCGACCAATCAGAAGTGTCTCAACTCTGTAGAGTTGGCATGATACATGAATGCAGCCCCAGCGAGTTACTCACCAGGTCCGCATTTATGCATCATGTCTACCAAGGGCATCATAGATTAAGGCATCATGCCCTCCTTAAAGGGTTAATGAATTGCTGTTTCAATAATAACGATAAAGAGGGGTTCCTGTTAAGACATTTTGACCATCCAAGCAAATTCTAATCGCATTATTTTCTTTCATGCAACTTACCCTATGACATCATTTTAATGTATTAACGTTCACTCCTTTAGGTGGGTTTTTGGGAGAGAGTGTAGTGTGTAAACTTTGTATATTCCAGCTGCTAGTGGTGGAGTTGACCCCCCAGCTGCTAGACCTGGCGGTAGACACGTGTGCACAGACCATCCTGGACATCCAGAGTGAGAACCTGCTCAACACCTTCCCTGAGAAGACCAAGGACGAGCTGCTCCACTTCATTAAGGTACGACCTGCACTGAGTACACTGATATTCCTAGGCTCCCTATACGACCAATCTCTCAGTCACTAGTGCCTAACTTAGTTAGTCATTTTTTGCCTCCCTATACGACTAACCTAGCTAAGTTATTAATGTCAGGTTGGTCAGTACTGACCAACCCACCTTAGTCTTTTAATTTCCAGGGGGAGCCACGGAGTGGTGATTATAGTATCTTACAGGGGGCCCCCACTAGTGGTATACAAATACAACACACTAATGATGAACCTAGGTTAGCCACTACTGACTGACCCCTCAGTCATTTTTGAATATAACTTTGCCATTATGACTAACACACATATGACGAACCTAGGATAGTCTGTACTGACTAACCCTTTCAGTCTATGGATTTTCAGTGTATCTGTACGATTGGCACGTTAGACAGTACCGTAAAACCTCGTGTATAAGCGATTTATATAATCATATAAGCCGCACCATCGATCTGATTCGCGTAGAAGCCGCTGCTTGTACGCAAGCCTTTACAGTAGTGGCTATGCCAGGTTAGTTACAGGGGTAATTGTCAAAAATGAAAAAGTCAAAACAAAATATGACTTATTCAAAAAGACTGACCCTAATACTCATAAAGATGGATAGACTAAGATGGGTTGGTCAATACCTGACAGTAGTAACTTTTTAAGGACGGCACAATGCCTTAATGCATCATGCCCTTGGTCGTCATGATGCATGAATGCAGCCCTGACGAGTAACTTACCAGTGCTGCATTTAAGCATCATGTCAACACTACAAGGTTGAGACACTCCTGAAGGGTCGGCATGATGCACCAATGCAGTCCCGGCGACCAATGTCATCTTTTAGGATCTGTCCTTAAAGGGTTAACACATTATCAGGTTGTCCTTAGGATTTCAGTAGACATCATCCAAGCTAGATTGTCCTAGGATTTAAGCAGATATTACACTCCACAGACTCACTCCAACTTTCGAATAGCACTTAAAGCCCTCGATTTACCATGTAAAGACACTCATGAAGGGCATGTATAATGCACCAATGCAGCCCTGGCGAGTTACTGGCGAGTCAGTCTGGCAGGTTAGATATCGAACTCCTTTATAATATCCCTCATGCAGACATCTCAGCAGAGCAGCGTCGACTTCGGTCCACCTTGCGTTCAACCTAAATGGGTGGTTTTGGTTGGGCGCTGCTTTTTCTGGGCTGTATTTGTGTTGTAAGTAGTAGTGAAAGCGGCCTTACAGCCAGGCCGTCCATGCCCTGCTATTCAGGACGTCTCACTGGGGCTACATTTTATGGAAGGTCGTCATGGTCCAAAAATGTAGCCTTGCCGCGTAACTTGCCAAGGCTGCGTTCATGCATCATGACGATGCAAGAGTATTAATGCACGGAAGTGCTATGCGTTCACCAACCCTTTAAGGACGGCATGTTGTTAAAAGATTTGTTAGCATGATCCACCAATGCAGCTCCAGCGATTAACTCGCCGGTGCTGCATTTCGCCATCATGCCAATCCTTCGCACATGTCTCAAACCCATAGGGTCAGCATGATGATTGAATGCAGCCCTGGTGAGTTACTTACCAGGGCTGCATTCTTGCATCATGACGATCAATGAGATGATGCATTAAAGCACGTTTGTATAAATGGTAAAACGAACTCATTCATCGTTGAATCCAGACCTGGGACAGACCATACTTTTATGAAATAACTCGATTTGTGAAAACATTTTCAAACGCCTACTTCATCAAAGTGTACCTGAAATTCTTTTATGAAGGAAATACCAAAAGGAGAGTACCCATACCATGAATGGAAGAACGAGAGAGCCTGTTTGAGAATATCGAATCGGTTTATTAAAACACGATGCCACAAGAGAGAATCTAGATGAGTAGAAATGGGCCGCATCTGTTCCAAGGGATGCTGGGTTATTGTGTGTGGAGAGATGGTGGCAGTGTGTGTGTGTGGGGGGGGGGCGATAATGGGGGCAGGTGTGTGAACAGCGCACCTAGCGCCACCTGGTGGACGGTCCAGGGGAGAAGGAGCCCGCTTAGTGTCAGGTGTGTCAGATCAAAGGTAAATGGTACCTGTCCCACCCTCATTAACCCTTTAAGGACAGCTTAGTGCTTTAATGTGTTAGACTCTTTTGTAATCGTATGAGATGTATGGATACTGCATTCCTGCATCATATATGCTGATCAGACGGGATTGCTGTGATGCACAAATGCAGTGCCGGGAAGTTTCATGTCGGCACATGATGCATTAAGGCATCTTGCCCTTGGTCGTCATGATGCATGAATGCAGCCCTGGCAAGTAACTCGGCAGTGCTGCACTGAAGCATCATGCCGACCCTATAGGGTTGAGACACTCCCGTAGGGTTGGAATGATATACCAATGTAGCCCTGGCGAGTTACTCGCCAGGGCTGCATTGGTGCATCATGCCCACAAATGTCATCTATTAGCGACATGCCATCCTTAAAGGGTTAAGAGGGTTAACCTCCACTGGCATGCACACATCACTCTGTCCTGAAAGGGTTAATGTCCCCCTTCTGGCATCCACACATTCCCCATGCACCATTAGTAACAGCCTAACAGGTACCATCTCCACCACAGCACACCTCCTCACCCCTGTACAAGGGATTCCTCCTCAATCTCCACCCTCGCACCTTGCTGTATGCCCCACCCCATTCTACCTCACACCCATCACACATAATATGTTCCTCTCCAAGCAGAACACACACAACTCCCCACACTCTCCTCCCACCTTGCCCGGGAGGGTACATTAGGTGAGCTCTTTGATGGATAACTTCACGCCCGGAGGTAACAGAGATAGTGTGTGCTGGGGTTGGTGGAGTAACTGTTTGGTTACATAGATCCACACAGAGGGCGGTAGGAGGCTAGGCCAAAAAAAGAGGTTTGTTTCAGGTCACCCGACCGAGCCTATCAAACAGGGCCGACCCTACCCTCTTCTATACAAATTTGAAGAAATATATAACATTTATTTAAAGGCTGGCTACTATTTTCATGTTTAGTATATAATGTGAAATAGTCGGTATGGTACATGAAAAATTATGCAATCTTTAAGAAATCCTTACATTTCTACAAATTTCTGATCAAGTTTAGGGTATCTAAAGGGGCTGGCAAGTTACCTGAAACAATTTTTTTATTTTATGTGGCCCCATGGCCTCCTCCCTCGGCCCCATCAAAGACCCCACACAGGTCGGGATCCATCACACAGGTCGGGGGTGCGGAGGTAGTGCTGGATAATTGAATCAGTGTGGGTCTCAAACACAGCGCCGTATCCGCACCTGTGTGTGTGGTATGTTAGCTCGTTAACCATTTGAGGATGGCATCATGTGTTATGGCCGTTGGTCGTCATGATGACATCTAAGGATATTAGATACTACCGAAGGGTTGGCATGAGGACGAAATGCAGCATCGGCGAGTTAATCGCTTTTAACGACTTGCGCCGTCCTTAAAGAGTTGACGAAGGCATAGTAAGTAACTCACCAGGGCTGCATTCAAGCATCATGAAGACCATATGGGGTCGAGACACGCGCGAAGGGCCGGCATAATGCATCAATGCAGCACTTTCGAGTTGATACATCATGACGACAAAAATCCTTTAGCGACCTGCCGTTCTTAAAGGGTTAATGAACCCAAAATTGAGCGTCTGCTGAGTTCTGTACACTTTAAGGATATTTAGACCACTTAAAGAATACAACTGTTTCCCAATCAACAGACACTGAGTGATATGACCAGGGCCATTAGTTTGCCAATTTTATATTTTAGCCCTTTCACAAAGGTTTGAAGATGAAAGCTATGCCATATATGTATGTCTTCATCATGTTTGTCTGTTAATAATTATAGTCCTGAAGAGAAAAAATATCCTCGAACATGATGAGAAACCAGCCTTGTTTTTGAGTACCCTAACAGATTATATATAGAAGACCAGTCCTGGTAGAATATGTGTTTACCAAAAGTCGTGATTGCGAATCACAATGCCCAACACATGTATTAGCGCCTTCAAATTAGGCCATTCAGCCAGATATATTGGCTTTTTCTCATCTCACACCATTCATATCAGAAATATCCACCTAATTAAAGCTTGACCATCACGGTTGAAGTCAGGCCAAAAGCACTTTTGGATATAGTCCAGTTTTGATTCACAAGAGGGCTCTTAAGGGCTGGTAGCTCAGCTCTTACAGGTACAAGATAGGATGAATATGTTGTAGCTGGACAATGCTCATGGTCCCCTGTCCAAACACTGCTGCCCTCTGGTGGAACTGTTATTTTAGTCTATCTATGAAAAATGCTGAACTTATTCCCCGACGGTCCAGCTTTAACACCAGATTTTTGCACCACCACACCGATAATCTAAATGCTCCAGGCCAGTATAGCCACTACTGACTATATACGATCAGAATATCAGTGCTCCCTATCTCCTACCCGTACCCCCCCCCCCCCCCCCCCCACCTACCCCTCCACACACACATCTGATCATGACTGACCCCACGGGCTAGCTGCACGCTGTTCGTGTTATCCATACGCACGCGCACTTAGCACTTCCTGTCATCAGCGCGCATGCGCCGTGGTGTGGTGGCGTGCTGGGGGTGCAGCAGCGCGTGTCGGGGCGCCCCTGGCGGCGGGGGTGTGTGTCACCGTCAGGGGGCACAAAGACATCACACAGGGGCAGGGCAGACACACACCTCTGTAGGGGAGGGGGGGGGGGGTGTGTCTGATGGTAGAGGTATGTGCTAGTACACACACACATAGGGTCACTGCGGCTGGGCATGCGGCAGGTACGTAATCCTTTTAGGATGTAGGAATGGATAGCTGTTTCACAATATAGTGCCCCTACATGGGTCCCCTCAGTATTGGCCGTGTCGCCGTGTCGATTTTTAGCAAAAGGGCCGTGTCCCTGTGTCGATTTTTATGTGTATAGCATATACAGGGGCATTATAATGATGACTATGTCCGTCGATTTTTAAAAGGGCCGTGTCGCCGTGTCGCCCTTGTCGATTTTTACCCATGTATAGAGGCACAATATACAATGGTCAGAATTGTTAATTTAACAGGTTGGCCAATATAGACTTCAATACAATACAATACACTTATTTGAAGAGAAAATAGCAAAATAAAGTCATGTCAAATGATCATGAATCTTGTGCAATACCCAATAGATTGACTTTTTGACCATCTGATATCTATTCATTTGCCGCTGCCCAGACCTCTCATCAAATTACTTTTTTTATTATCGGCAACAGATTTGAAGGCCCAGTAGATACGGCAGTCGTTCTGAAAGAGACCGCAGAGCCACACCTCATACATTCCGCTGGTTGAGGTTAAAGATTGTTGCCTTTAAACTCTAGGCAGTACATCATCCGTACAGTCCAAAAACAAAAAGTCTTGTATTGTACCAGCATTGAGTCACCCCCCGTCCAACACCCCAATGCCTTCACTCAGCACAAAAAGACACACAATCCCCTCTCTCCCAGCCCTCACTCACGTGACAACCCCTCATTAGTGACGTCACAGTCACGTGAGCTGCTCGTGCCCGTCACATCGTGACGAGCAGCTCGGTGTGACGGCCTGTATTTGTCCCCGGCAGGCTGTCACACGTCTTTGACACGTCTGTGACACGTCTGACAGCTGGTTGTCAATGTGATGAAGTCAATCACCAGGTCTGCCTACCAGGCCAAGCAGAAGACGCCACGAGTTGACAGTTGAGCAGCTCGGCAATGCTATAAACCCCTTAAGCCTTACCCTTAGGCCACTCAAAAAAAAGTTGTTTCACATCACCGCGCGCATCATGAAAATCGTGATAAGGGAACACTTTTTTTTCTTTTTTTTTAAGATTTTTGATTAAAAATCTGTTGAAAAGTGGACAAATATAGGCATATTTGGTATCAAATTAAAGCATATACTGTCAGTAATGCATACAGCTAGGAATAACTTGCATTGTAACAACTCTTGAAGATTAATTAACTACCAAAATGTGAAAATCGCGTTCAAAAACTCTATTTCCCCATATATTTCAGTTCTCAGTAAAATAAAAGTTTTTTTTTAAAGAAATCAATCTTCACACTTTTCACTTTTTTTGAGTGGCCTTGAGACAATGCTTTGTTATATCAGGCCCTCGGTCGGCACGATGTACGATTGCAGCTCTGACAAGTATTTGAATTGAATTGAGACATTGAAGTTGAATGGAAAAATTGAAAGTTGAGTAACTTGCCATTTCTCCAGCCATGCATAAGGCAGACCCTACTGGATTGAGACACTCCCAAAGGATCAGCATGATGTACCAGTGCAGCACCATTAAGTTATTCGCTGGATCAACATTGGTGCATCAAGACGACAAATGACATTTTAATGGCATGACATCTTTATAGAGTTAACTGCTCATCATGTGGGCACCAAAAGTTCTGCTTGTCTTAACAAACCAATGCATTAACCCATTAAGGACTGCAATACGTTGTCATGATGCGCCAACACAGCTTTGGCGAGTAACTCGCCGGGCAGCAGGTACAGCTAGATTGTATATGACAGGGAGAGAGAGCAGCTGACCGAAACAGCGCCTTAGGTCGCCGTCACCGTGTACCTCTCGTATAGGATACAGCTAGTACGGCTTGTCAGATCAGGACAAAGTCAGGGTGCGGCTTATACGCAAGTTTTAGATGTATACTAACGTACTAAAGTCACCAATATCAGACCCCCAGTTAGGCTTACACGACATCCCCAACGTCTAGGTGAGGCGAATACGCGAGTTAGGCTTACATACAAGGTTTTAGGGCTACACCCTGAGGGCCTCAAGCATGTCGAGTAACACCGCATCTAACTGCGAGCAGCTCAGAGAGATATCTAGGTGGCCCTATTCCTCACTAGCGGGATACCAGTGCTGCCACAATTGGGGACACTTAGAACTAGCAGTGTGGGTCTCAGGGGGGGCCAAACATCAGGGGGAGAGTGGAGCAATGATTACACTAGGCCTCTACATGTGTATTATGCATTGGTTGTACCTGGACACATCTTTTATTATCTGTCCATTATAGGGTTGTGGTTAGGACAATGGACTCATGACTAGCAGTACCTAAGTTCAAATCCCCTCCAGGCTAGGTGTGGTGACCATTTTAACCCCATTGGTTGCAAAAGCTTGCACCAAAAGTTTTGGCAAAACGTTTTTGTAAAACATTTTATGAACCTTTGCAAAAGGTTTGGGTATAGTCTTTTGGTAACCACTTTTGGTAACCATCTATGTTACACTAAAAGCCACACCAAGGACCGAACCCTGGACCCTTAGATTGGGAGTTCCAGGCTCTCCTGGTTGAGCTATGGAGGCTGCTGGTAGGTCCAGGTACAATAGGTAAACTTTATTATTGATTATCCGCATTAATGATCAATGCTAAATAATTGGGACCTTTAGCAAACCCGACGTAGCTTATTTAACCCAGACGTATCCTATGCTTTCAGCACTGCTACGTCTGCGTTAAATGAGCTTTTACGTGGTTGCTAAAGGTCCCTAATGGTAGGCCTACACTGTAATAGCGACTTTGAACAACCAATGGGGTCGAACCCAAGGTAATAAACTCAAAGGCATGTTCCCTAACAGATCAGGGGCAGACCCAAAATAAACAAGATTTATTTGTGAATGGTCTACTCTAGACTGTTAGCCTGGGTTCGACCCCATTTGTTGTTCAAGGTCCCTATCACAGTGCACCATTATTTAGGGACCTTTAGCAAACCCGACGTAGCTCATTAAACGCAGGCGTATCCTATCCTTTCAGCACTGCTACATCTGCATTTAATAGGGACCTTTAGCACCCCACGTAAAAGCTCATTAAACGCAGGCGTAGCAGTGCTGAAGACATAGGATACGTCTAATGAGCTTTTACGTGGTTGCTAAAGGTCCCTAATGAGCTTTTACGTGGTTGCTAAAGGTCCCTAATAGCATTGATCATTAATGAGGATAATCAATAACAAAGTTTATGTTCACCTATTGTACCTTGATCTACCAGCAGCCTCCATAGCTCAACCAGGAGAGCCTGTAACTCCCAATCTAAGGGTCCAGGGTTCGGTCCTTGGTGTGGCTTTTAGTGTAACATAGATGGTTACCAAAAGTGGTTACCAAAAGACTATACCCAAACCTTTTGCAAAGGTTCATAAAATGTTTTACAAAAACGTTTTGCCAAAACTTTTGGTGCAAGCTTTTGCAACCAATGGGGTTAAAATGGTCACCACACCTAGCCTGGAGGGGATTTGAACTTAGGTACTGCTAGTCATGAGTCCATTGTCCTAACCACAACCCTATATTGGACAGGTAAAAGATTGCAGGTGTCCTAGCATGCAGGGAATGTAGTGGTTCCACTCTCCAAGCAGAGCTTTAGCCCCCTGATCTGGTCCACATAATTTGCTGAAGCTAGTGACTGGAAAGGAGAGAGTGCATACTGGGACCAGTCCAATATGGCGCTGTCCAGTGGACATCCAGCTAGAGGGGAATAAAGTCGCGCGTGGGAAGCCATGCGTGACGAAGCGGCTGTGACGGCGGCAAGTCGGTGCCGCGCCGCCGGGAGTGCATGTTCCCACACCCGGCCTGGGAACGGGGAGGGACGACCGGGGAGTAGGGCGCCGGGACGGGCTGGAGGAGAGATGGGGAGAGGTGGGGGAGAGGGTGGTGGGGGGGGGGGGAGAGGGGGGGGCTTGCTGCAGGAAAAAAGGCAGTTACAGGCCGCTTGTCAGTGCACATTGAAATGACATTTCTTTCGATGCGATTCCGTAATTAGCCCAAACGCCTGCACTGTGAGACGGCAGCGGCTGGGGTGTGGGAAGGTGGAGGTGGGGGGGGGGGGGCTGGATGAGGATAGGGAAGCAGAAGGGAGGTGTGTGTGTCGGGTGGGGGGGGGGGATGGGGTGCTGCAGTTTTACCTTAGTACGCTATGATATGAGAGTAGGGGGAAATGGCTGTTATGGCGATGGCAGGCTATGGCAGGCTCGAAGGAGGGAGGGAGGGAGGGATGGGAGAGAAGGGGGAGGGAGGGAGGGAGGGAGGGAGGGAGGGAGGGAGGGAGGGAGGGAGGGAGGGAGGGAGGGAGGGAGGGAGGAAGGAAGGGAGGAAGGAAGAGAGGGAGGGAGGGAGGGAGGGAGGGAGGGAAGGAGAAGGGGAGACGAGGGGAACAGACAGAGACAGAAACAGAGAGACATGGAGAGACAAAGGGAGAAAGACATACATGCATATACGGAACAAGATACAGGAAGAGACAGTAAGCAACTGAAGGAGACAGAGGGCGATAAAGGGAGGATATTAGAGCGTAAGACGGGAAGGTTTGTGGGAGGGTGTACGTGTGGTAGGTGAGACAGGGGAGGGGCCCTGGTGGGTGGGGGGGGGGGGGTGTTGGGAGGTGGGCGGCATGGGTCTGGTTCCCATGGGAACCTCACCCTGGAGTAGCTGGACTGCGTGCCCCTCCTGTACCCCCTGTACGCCCCCTGCCTGCCGTGCTGGGAACCAACCCTCCTGGCCGCACGGGGAGGGATAACTGGGAACCGGAAACACGTCACTTAACCTGACCGGAAGCGCACACAGCAATTGCTGTTTTGGAATGTAATGCTCATATTAAAACGGCGAGTGTAGAATAGTGGATTCTCACCGGATATCCTCATAGAATAGCAAAATTTATTTGTACATACAGCTTAGTTACGTGAACTATAGTACATTAAGTTTTATAGAATAAAATCCGTTTCACCCATATGCAATTCGGACAATGCATTTAACACTCGGGGACAGCTATTCCAGGCAGTTGGACCACACTATTGGTTGCCATGAATCTAATGGGCCAGCCTTCATTTACAACTGAGTTAAAATGTTCCCAAATTACTCACTATATATGCATACTGAGTTCAAGTTCAGCTTCACGGGTTTCTATTGCTGGTAATCATACGATGTCCTTCATAGGACATACCCTCGTAATAGATTAATAATAGCCGTAAGTACATACATTAGTGTACAGCACAGAGATAGATTTCTATGAACGCGATGTTTCGTGCCGACATCTCTATATAAGATAAGCAGTCAGGGACCATTTGACAGCCTGGGAAAGGTGTGTGTCGCCTATTGACCCTAATTTACGGGTATCATGATATTGTAATTGTGCCAAGGTGATATGGCCATGCTGTCCTGCCCCCACCCCGACCCGCCCCCACCCCTCACGTCTATAACACCTCCAGCGGTTCACACGCCCCCTAGTGGCCGCTCTCACACACATACAGTAGGTTGAAGCTATAATAGAGACATTGCCACTTACTTAACGCTGTGAGAAAGAAACAGAGTGCTTTTCGTGGTGCATTCTATAGTGCAAACGGTTTAACCTATATATATAGACAGTATGTATACAGTATTGCATTTACATCTCAAAGGTTAAACAAAAATCAGTTGACAATAATTTTACTAGACAAAATCGTAATCAGACAATTTAAGGCAAGGCGGATTTCGGGGGGGGGGGGGGTGACCAGGTATGCGTCTATTGGCCGAGAATTTATGTGTTTTTTTTTCAATGTGAATGGCTTTAGGGGACAATGGCCAACCCCGCATTTTTCAAAATCCTGTATCCGCGTTCCAGATACGTACGAGCCATGACACAAGAATAGCAAGGGTCTTACTTTAGATTTGTTTGCAGTGCATTGACCAATATTTCAAACATAATTTTTCTTCTGTGGTCCTACTATGTAGGCCTACAGTTCATTTCGTCAACTGTATATCAACATAATATATTAACCTACCCCTCTGTCCGTGCAGGAGAAGATGGTGTCCCCAAACATCCGCAGCTACCAGGACCACCTCCAGTCGCACACCAAGGAGGTGGCGTCCAAGCTGCGTTCCGTGGAACCTGAGCGCTTCCTGTCCATCGTCGACCACATCCGGTCTATAGGCTGCACCGCCATAGACTACCAGAAAGCCGACATGATGATGAAGGTACGCCACTTTTAGCTCTCCTGTGGTAAATCAGCTAATACACTTCCCCAACTTTTTCCTTAAAAGGGATGCCATGGGTTCCATTATCATTTAGGCTAATACACAGTACCTAATATTTGCAAGATATTTGTCTATAAATACACGAGTTTAGATAGTTAACAATATAGCCTATTCACCTCACTGACTCAGTCACTCCCCCAGGTGAGTACAGGGTAAACTAACCTGGTAGAGAATGCACTGAGCCATGGAATACCACAACATAGGGAATTTTAGTGTCGACCTACAGTAAAAATGATTGCACTAAATATGCTTATTTGATAGATTTAGATATATCTCATCCTTTTAAAAGTAAGGGAGTATTTATAGCATTGGATATACAATAGTATTATGGCATCAATAGAAAATTGACGAATTTTAGGTGACAACCCAACTTTAATGTGTAAGTACTGCAACTCTATATGGCGCTACTTGGTTTATCTGTCCTTGTTTCACAATAACAAAGCAGGAAAGGTTGTAGGTGGTATAAGGAAATTACTCCGGCAAATCGTAAACTAGCCCGTAAGTGGTATGTGGAAAGTGGCTATGTATCCGGCAAGCGTGAAAGTAGTATGCGGAAAGTGACTATTCATCCAGGCAAGAGGTACAATGTAGTTCAAACTTGTAAGTAGTATATGAAACAGACAGCATTCCCGGGAATTTATAATTCCCAGGAGCAAGCAGAACTGCCCAATGAGTAAACCCATACTTATCGGCTTCTGAAGAAACCAAGCATGTAGTACTGATGTGCTCCTTTCTATGAATTGCTATTCCTCACTGTTGAGTATCCGACTCTACCAAATCCAAATACATATTTATATAGTGGCCACTGCTGTTTATTCTTGAACCATTTAGGAATGCACTATGCCCTGTTCTCATTGCGATTCAATGGAAACTAATATAATTGTTTGTACTTTTATATTTTTTGAAATTACAGAAGAAACTATAAAATGACTCATGTCAAATTGAGATTGAATTGAATTGAATTATATGCATGATAGCTCGCCTAAACAGATGCAGGGTTGATGAAACCATATTTATACTGTACATCACATCTAAATACCTAACCCTTTCCTTAATTACAGAGCCCTACCACAGACCCACTTATAAAGTGTTTCTGGCGGGTCTGGGGGCAGGAGCAGATCGCCTGTAAGGTGTTTCCCATAGCTATGGCGAGCCGGACCGTCAATAAGATCGGCCCCATGTTCTACAATATGACTCCTAACGTGCACACCATGGACCCGTCCCTGGCCTCCCTCACCCACGTGCCCATCAAGGAGGGACTACACAGCATCATTAAGAGTCTCAAGTCTCAGGACGTCAACAACACTGGTAAGTACTACACATGGGCTTTTCACTCATTAAAGCCTAAAAGAAAGTTGTGTTCAAAATATGTCATAAATGTTCTCAACAATCAAAAACATTGGGTTAGCCCCAAAAAACGGAACACAATTTTTCTCTGGCCTAAGGGTGGCATGTCGCTAGAAGATCTAAAGTCCTATCATTATGATTAACACGGGCTAATTGGGGGCTTTAAGACCATGTTAATCATTGTACCTCGAGTTAGAAAAATGCAAATAGCATGGTGTAATTTTCTCCAGGATCAGAGAAGATTCAGAGCTTCAGAGATTTTTTATTCAATCTCAATCCGTAAATTGCATCATTACCTCGGCATTGTTACCCCCGTATCAGGTCATACCTGCTCATACCCGCTCATTGTACGGACGTTTTGGGACATCACCAACTGTTGTTGGCCCATTGTTTGTCCATTGTTGGCCCATTGTTGGCTCATTGTTGGCCCATTGTTGGCCCATTGTTGGCTCATTGTTGGCCCGTTGTTGGCCCGTTGTTGGCCCATTGTTGGCCCATTGTTGGCCCATTGTTGGCCCATTGTTGGCCCATTGTTGGCTCATTGTTGGCCCATTGTTGGCCCATTGTTGGCCCATTGTTGGCAGATTGTTGGTCCATTGTTGGTACATTGTTGGACACGTGTCAGGTTGTGCTCTGGGTCAGTGTCAGGTCAAACAATGGCCATAGGCGCCCCCCACCTCCTCCCCCTGCCCAGCGTCTCCCCATCACTCCTCCCCCTCTCCCCTTACCCCTTTAAGGACGGATGTCACTTAATGGCATCATGCCAACCCTTCAAGAGTGCCACAACCCCATAGGGTCGGCATGATGCTTGAATGCAGCACTGGTGAGTTACTCGCCAGGGCTGCATTCATGCAATATTAGGACCAACAACATGATGCATTAAGGCATCATGTCATCCTTAAAGGGTTACCTTACCACCAGCGCCCCCTGTTATAAGGCGGCGACACTAGCCGGCCCGAGGCGTGGGATCCTACCGAGTGGCGCACTTCGATTTTCAGCGCCTACAAAGGCCGCGTTCCGTATTTACCCAAGTGGTCGGTAACCGGCGGCCGCTCCTGCCGCGGTACAAAACGGACAGGAGAAAGGGGACCACCGGGACCTGCTTCTGTCTCTGCTGTTGTCTGAGACGGACAGGAGGAAGGATATGTTTGGACAGGAGCAATTCTCAGGCTGACCCTCAGTCGCCCTGTCCGACTTGTATGGATAGGAGGAGGCCTAGCTGTCCCTACAAAACGGACAGGAGTCGATTTCGAGACTTCCTTCTCTCCCTATAGGACAGACAAGAGGCGGTTTTGAGATGTATTCCTGTCCCCATAGAACGGACCGAATGTGGTGTTAGATATGCTCCTGCAGTACATAGATGGACATGCAGGTGGCCACTTGAGACATGCCCCTGTCCCCACCAGACGGACAGGAGACGTGCTCCTGTCCCTATAAGACGGACAGTACGTAGGGGAAACTGGTCCCTATAGGACGGACAGGAATTTGGCCAGGTGTTGATCCAGACATTAGAGAAAAGGGGGAGGGGGGGCATTGGTAAAAAATCGCTCAAATTTTTCGCATTGAAAAAAAAGTTTTGGCCCACAAAAGAAGTGGGAACGCCGGCTTCGCCCTGCTTAAATCCGCGCCTGCCACTATAGAGCTCACGGAGACGTGCTCCTATATCCCTAAAAGACAGACAGGAGGGACCCTGAAATGCGCTGTCCATTTAGGACGGACAGGAGGCGACTTGAGACCTACTTTCTGTCCCTACAAAGCGGACAGAAGGCAGCCTAAACATGTGTCTGTCTCAGACTTCAAGACTATCAAATTGCCTCTCAAATATAGCCGCAAAATTACTTTAAATATATATATTTTTTTTAAATTGGATAAGGATTTCTAGGGTGTTTTGTTTGGTAGGTTCGGGTAACTTGAAACACACCTTTATTTTTTATTTGGCCCAATCTCAAACCCTCCTCCACAAGATAGATAACCCATTCTCACTAACTAATATACCTATTCCATGGCTCCACAACAGGTTTTTACCTCAAATATAGTCATAGTTAACACATGATACTTCATGAATACGATCGCAGCTAAAATGTAAAGAATACATAGGAAGACTGAGAAAAACTCGGGTGAGAGAAAGTTCATGGGAAGTCCTTACACAGTCATCTGGAAGTTCACGGCGACAGTTGGGAACCTTAATTGGACAGACAGCGTCGGATTACCTTCTCAAGCCTGCTGAAAAGAACACAATACACAGACCCAGGGTGACAGAGAATGCATGGGGGGTGTTGTATTGTTGACACCTGTTTTAGATAGAGCCATTGTCTACGGTTTTCTTTAATAGTACAGTATCAAATGGCACAGCACATACACAGCACTTTCCGCCAGTCCCCCCCCCCCCACCCTTCCCTCCAAATCCTGTCATCAAGGCCATCGAGAGAAAAGGTCCCCTTTCCACAACAGCAAAGAAACCTTCTAAGTATGTTCCTTAAAGTTGATATAGAGTTGGAAGGTGCTAGGTGATATCTGTTTGACGTACCTCCTATCCAGGACAATGTGAGAGTACACAGAGAGAAGAAACAGTGTCAAAAGGGAGTCCAGGTTGCCTCCAGAATGGCTCCCCTGTTTAGCAGAGTCCAGGTCGCCTAAGGGAGCATATATATGTGACCCTCTGGCTGACCTAGAAGGGAGTCACCTATAGTCAGCTATATGACTCCCCCAAGTGACTCCCTTTGGTCACTTATAGGCTCCCTTATGCGACCTGGACTGCCCTAAGGGAGTCACATAAGGACCTGGGCTCCCGGGAGGGGAGTCATTCTGGAGGCAACCTAGATTCCCTTTTGACACTGTTTCTTTTCTCTGTGTAGCTATATGGGTTGATGGGTGGAAATGAAAGGATGGGAGGGAAGTCGCTGAATCTACTGTGGAGCTACAGTAGAATCTACTGTAGTATGGATTTACAGTAGAATCTGCTCTTGGTCTGCAGTAGATTTTACTGTAGATCTCCAGTATATTCTACTGTGTGCCTACAATAAACTGTACAACTACAAAAGTGGCAACCAACTTTTACAGTGTATATACAGCACCTTGGGTACAAAGAAGTACAGCTCACGTCGCTGCCATCAACACAGACTACCCCCATACGTGTGGGGAGCAGCTCGGTGGGAACGGCACAACTGTGGAGCCGCTCGCACCATTCAGGCCTATTTAAATCAATGAAGTGATTATTCACGGGAAGAGGGGGGATTACATCCCTGATGTCGGTACCCAGCCTGTTTTGGCACCCATCCATATATGAACTGGACACTGGCCAATTCGTCGCCACCCAGATCTTCTTCATTTGATGTGGGCGAATTAATTATTCATCGTCACTAGTTTTACCCGCGTGTGTGATTCAGTGTTGGCAGATCTAGACGGTGTTGTGGGGGGAGATGCACTGTAAAACGGTGTTGTTCCTGAACAATAAAATATGCTGTAACTATACACTCTCAGAAATTAGTGTAGCTGCACAGTGAGTCATACTGTAGATTTACAGTATAAAAGGACGTATTACCAGAAATACGTCCTTTAATACTGTAAGTCTACAGTATAACTCACTGTGCAGCGACACTAACTCATGACAGTGTACAGTGCTTTAGCTGTGAAAAATATTACAGTAACCTTTGCTGTACATGTACAGTTGTGCGGCTGTTGATGCAGGTTAACAGTTGCCTGTTTCACTTTCCATGTATTATGAAGGTGTAGGGGCACGAATATTTATGTTATGAATCGAACGCCTACTCAGTAGTATGTCTAGCCCTAAGCAGGGGTCGCTACGAGCGTCGACAGTTAGTATAAAAGCTGCTCCCCTTCCCCCGGTTCAGGCAGACCTCTTCAGGTCTCATGCCCCGAATGATTACTCACTGAACGATACAGAACTATATTGAAAGACTACACTAGCAAATGCTAGGCCCGAACGTTTAGCCTCTTTGTACAGGTTAAAGCAATAATATACATATCCCATTCTTCGCATCTCACCAAGAAGTCAGCGGTTCATGTCTTTTATTTTCGAATCCTAATTACTAAACAGACGAACTCTACAAAGGCATAAATGCAGATTTAAAATATATTCTGCTGTACAGTTACAGAAGATGTCGCAATACACTTACAGGTACACACATGTAAGATTACAGTACACTGACTTTCTGTATAGGTCTAAAGCATTATCTACTGGAACCAAAGTTACCCGCCATATTTGCCTACAGGGGCAGTACTTACTTTTAACAGTGGTAAGAGTTGCGGGGGGAGATGGTGGTTCTCGGTTGGGGGTAGGAGCTGAGCTTGATTTTGGACAACAATATAAATTCCTTGTAATTAGGCCCAAAAAAATAAAAGGTGTGTTTCAGGCTACTCGACCCTAGTTTCAAAAAAGGGCCGACCCTAGCATTTTTTTCCGATTTTGGAGATTTTTTTTTTTTTGCAATATATTAAAAAGAATGTCCAATAATTTCATGACCGACCTACCTTCCCTAAATTTTTGGACCATGTTGCCTGAAACACACCTTTTTTTTTTGGCCTTATAAGAAATAGTACATGAGCATGGTGTGCAGCTTCACAGTGTAATAGTTTGATAGCGTCTTAATCTTATGTGAATCTTGTTGTTCATCATTGCATTATTGGTCACAGAACTGTGTCAGGGTACACCATTGGACTTTATGGATGATTACTACACAGCATGGGATGCTATAATTAATTATATAAATTATGTGGCACAATGTTACTTAGAGAGCGTTACCCACGCCGTCCGCACATCCCTCCCGGGAACACGTTTCAACACCAGGGGGGGGGGGGGAAATCAAGTGCCGTGGCGCCCTCTATACCGCGGAGCATATATGCAGCTGCACCGGCGTAGTAGTGATAGTCTCAAGAAGGGCAGGGAGCAGGCCACACTGTACAGGTCAGTGTGGTCCAAACCTGTTTGAAGGTCTTTAGTATACATGATGATACAGTGGGTCCACCATTTAAGATTTCGCCGGTTGCGGTGAAACACACTGATAAGGTACCCCCTGACTGGTACCTTGTCCCTGGGTAACACCCACTTCCAGGGACATGCTGTTACCCAGCCTATCAGCTCTTATTAGTGTGGGCTGCTGCAACAAGTTCCAGTCCGGCCTATGCCTTATAGCCTACCCTCAGTACATTTGCATTGCATTTAGAGAGCATGAATGAAACCCTCATATTGAGATAACGACAGAAGCTTTATAATGCTACATTGAAATATTAATTGGAAAAGGGTAAATCATTCCAGGAAAAGATACAACAGAATTTAAACTTGAATAGCTTTGGTATAATAACTGCTTAAAATATGGTTAAAAATAACTGTGTGTAGTATCCACTCTTGCCACTCAATGCGGATGGTGCTGCAGCACTTGATTCCCCCCCCCCCCTTTTTTCAACACTAAAACAGAAGTACATTGATTTGCGGGGATGAAGGCAGATATATACTGAGAAAAGTGCTCGTAAAGTGCTATCCATCCCATTAGGTGCAGCCTATAGGTTGAATTATCTTTGAATAGACAATCAAGGTCCAAGCCCATAATTATATGGTAAAACTCTACTATGGAATATTATCTACCCAGAAGATAAGGCTTCAGTGGAAACAAACCATCGGCCCCCCGCGTCAGTTGGGGGACCTATAGTCCCTCACTGACTAGATTGGCCACCTGTTGGCGATAACAGTGCCTCCCCCTGGTGTCATTCGGATGTACTAGTCAGAGACTAGATAACGATCCCCTTCACATGGAGATTGTCATCATGCTGTAACTCATTAGTGCTGCATTGATGCATCATGCCGACCCTACCAGGTTGATACACTCCTAACGGCTGGGCATGATACATCAATCTAGCGTTGTTGAGAAACGAGGCAGGGCGCAGGGCATCAAGACGACAAACGAACGTACAGCCACACAAAATCATGTAAAGAATGGTACAGACGTTCCAAGAAAAATGGCTCCTTGCATGTTGACCCTTTAATGACGGCACGATGCCGTAATGCATCACGCCCTTCGTTGTCATGATGCATGAATGCAGTCCTGGCGAGTAACTCACCAGGGCTGCATTCAAGCATCATGCATTCATGTAGCACTGGCGAGTTAGTCCCCGGTGCATTTAAGGGCCAACCAGTACCCTATGTATCTCATGCAGCTTCTTTCACTTTTGTACAACACATTTCCTCTGGCTAAAAAGATTCAAAAATGCATTACAATAGATGTAATAACGTTTGTCTTTGTTTACTTTCAGTCTCCCCGTCTGACAAAGGAGAGAAGTTAAAGGGCTGCAGCTGCAGTGTTTGTAAGACGTCGTCAGGACCAAGGTGTACAGAGTCTAAGGCTCGTCTACCGTACTGGAACCCCTGCCACCCCGCCTCAGACAGTGAGTAGGACATCGAGAGTTACAGACTCCTTTAAGGACGGAATAATACCTTAATACATCATGCCCTTGGTCGTCATGATGCATGAATGCAGCCCTGGCGAATAACCTGCCAGGGCTGTATTCAAATATCATGTTGACCCTGGATTGGCACACTCTGGAAGAGTCGGCATGATGCACCAATACAGCAGGCCAGAGATACTTGCCCGGGCTGCATTGGTGCATCATGACAACAAATGTCATATTTTAGTGACATGCCATCTTTAAAGGGTTAAATCGATAGACAGCTATATTTACTTAACTTAAGAGTAGAAATGGGCCTAAATAAGCATTATGGGTCACTTCTCATTTGATTAAATAGATATTCCACTACTTTAATATCAAAATTGATATCAATATAATTAATAATTGTTCAGAAAGTCTTGCATTTCTGCCTCTCCATTAGCATTGAATTCATCAATAATTTTCAAAAATCTCAACATAGATCCACAAAAGTTCACTGAGGAATTTAATTAGACTCATTCATGTTTTGTTGTTGATTGCACATTTTGCATAGGTCAGATGCAATTGTTTTAGCTTAGAGACTATCCTAATGACGATTCCTGCACGTTGCAGACTTGCTCCGCGTGCACTCGGCCTTCTACCGCCCGACTCCGTCCATGAAGTACCGCCTACACTCCACCAGCACCCCATACAGCGACGCCCTCAAGGCCGCCGCCATCCTCCCCCAGAGGGCGCCCCTACTGGGGGACCCCCCGGGCGCCGACCCCCTCAACAATCTGCGCAACGACTTCCGACGCTCCTACGTCAACTCATCAGCGCCATTGCTGCCTCCTTATTGGCTACCGAGTTTGCCCATGCCCCCGCCCCTTTCGCCATATAAGGGCATGGGGATGTCGACACCAGTGACGACGGGGTGTTCTAGTTTAATGTATCCTATAGTTTATAAGCCTAAGATAATTTCACAGCAATTACAACGGCCAGAGGAAGAAATTGATGTTACACAATAGTTTTTGTAATGTGTATAGAATTAGAATGGATTGTTTGTGTAAATGCAATGGGAATATATTTATAACGACAGAGGGTAGGCCTATAAATACACTCCTGTAGGGTGGGCAGGATGTACCAATTCGTCGTCAGCGAGTTATTCGCCTGTGCTACATTGGTGCATTGTGACACACACATAGAATGCCTCATGGTACAGTTAATAAACGGTAGACATTCATGGGTACCCTCAAAACAGAACTCAAGAATGACAGAAGTTAGAAACGTGTGTGTTTCCCGGGAAAAAAACACAAGCTGTATGCACAAGATAGACACGGGAGGTTCTCTAGAATATAGTGAACCTTCCTGTAGTGACATGTTCAATGGTGATGTGCATTTCCAAAGTTTTACTTGTGGAAATAACCAAAAATTCCACAAGTAGAATCAAAGATGTGTATTTCCCAAGTCTCATTTAATACAGGAAATGGCAGGGAATATTACACAAGAAAATATTCCAAAAAAAGACATTCCAGAAACATTCTAAAAGTCTTATGTTTTTACAGGAGAATGGCACGAGTTCCGCTTGAGATTTTGTTTGGAGGGTAGGCATTCTTTCTGCACTTGGTGTATATAGCAGATGAGGAAATAAAAGGTAATGACCTGGTTTGGGATATGGGTAACAATGACTGATATACCCATGACTAGTTGTGGTATGTCGATATAGAGTGACGATGATAATGTGTTTAACGCACAGCTTGATGTTTTTGTAAAACACAGAGTGCCTGAATCTATGTCTAAGACTGCACTGACGCCTTATGAGAATAAGAAATATTATATACATGTACACTGCAAAAAGTTGGTTACCATTTTTGTAGATGTACAGTAGATTGTACTGTAGGTGTACAGTTTATTGTAGGTAAACAGTAGAATCTACAGTAGATTCTACTGTAAATCCATTCCAAAGTAGATTCTACTGTCGATCTACTGTAGATTTTACTGTGTACCTACACTAACTTTTTACAGTGTACATTATATCTACTACTATGACCAAACGAGGGGGGATATGTTATTTCCTCCTATACCATAGTTTGCTTATAAGTGGTCAACCACGTGTGCTTTTTTTGTGTGTAATATCAAACACAAGGTGTGTTCTTGTGTTTTTGGTGGCCCATTGTTAAAAGCAACCCTTTTATTTCCATCGGAATCTTAACTTTAACAAAGGAGATCATGTGGTATGAATTTGGATGAAGAAAGGTAAATACAATACTTTAGAATTGGATTTTTTTAAACGACTTCTTTTGAGTTTAAAGAGTATCTATTTTCACCAGGTGATTTTCATGATTACAATTCAATGATCCAATGTGTATATTGAGGATTATTGACTTGCAATTCGTCCCAGCTCTCCCCACTCACCAAGGACTAAATTACCTGGATCACTATATCCAGATGGATGGATTTTAAGATGTCATGAAGTTTAAATTGTTTGTAAATGGCTTATAATTAACAACTGTCATTGATAATATTCGTGCTTAAGAAATGTTTCCTTATAACTCATGTAAATACACCAAGGTGTGCTGTACAAATGTCACTATGACAATGTTATATATACTCTTGTTAATATTGTAAGGATTGCCCCAAATTTGTATGTAAATTATGTGTGCGAAGGCAGGTAAAGGGTGCAATGTCCAAATGGTACATATTTGTGAAATAAAATGAAATATGAAAATAAAGACACAGGCATTCTGTTAGTTTTCCTTCATGTTAAAGGCATATCAATTTGTTCCCTCAACTGTAGGGTGGCCGGAGGGTTTCTAAAGATGTATGCATGCTATATTTATGTACAGAAACCCCCAATACGTATATTGAACAAATTACCATTACCATGTTCATGTAATAACTAGGAAACTAACCGTAGCTCATTATAATTATCTTAATCCTCTAACCTCTCTCACAGACCTAGAGATCAGTACATATTACATGCATAGAGCTGAAATCTCCCTCATAGCCCATAAGGCATCAGTGTCATATGAGTAAGGCCCCCACCATAAGCACCATTCATATTGCAATACAAGGTTCTCTATATGGCTTTTTGACAGAGGCGCCCTCTAGTTCTATCCCTATATATACTGTTAATCATAGATGGCTGATACCCCTATATGACTCCTGGGGGATACACTGGCGCTGGCTGACAGTAGGTTATATCATTTCCATTCCAAATGCATCATTCTTTAGTTAATTTAGCTTTATATTAAGTAGTTTGCTAGTATTTTCCACCAAGTAACCTGAAACATACATGTATTTTACTTAATAATACACCATGCACATCTGTGACCACACACAGTCCTCGAGCCTTCACATATACTTTGCACCTGAAATGCACCTTATGTAATCAATAAGGGAACATTTGGGGTGAATTTAACAGGTCATCACTCCACCTGCATGGTGCATTACACTGACCCCTATATTTACCAACACGTTGCAGTACATGCACACTGTTAGAAGTAAGTACTGTAGCTGTACAGTATAAAAGGAGGTATTTTTGGTTTCCAGTATCACATACTGTACAGCTACTCTCACCTACTGTAGAACATTACACACAGGATATCGTGGGTTCCAATCCCACCTTGGCAAAATAGGCAGTATTGTTGTTTATCTATAGAACATCAAAATTATACAAATGTACATATTCAAATATTCACTAGTTAACATTTCTATATCCATATGGGTGAAAATGCATGTCACATGGGTTAAAGAAATATGAAAAGAAAAACGTATTTCTCCTTGTGCCAAGGTTAGACCCAAACCCATGATCTTCTGTGTGTGGTGTTCTACAGTAGGTGAGTGTAATTGTACAGTACGTCATACTGGAAACCAAAAATACCTCCTTTTATACTGTACAGCTACAGTATATCTCGCTGTGCAGCTACACTAACTTCTGACAGTGTATGTATGGTGAGCGGTCTGGGGGAGTGGTCAGTATTTGGAGTGTTGTGGTAGGGGTGAGGGTGATCGGTGGATCTTTTGTGAGCGATAGGGTTGTTCAATTTGCACCTGCATCCTCAGAAGGGTGCACATCTTCCTAAGCACCCCAATTTGGTCAAAGTGGCTGTGGGCTGTTGCACAGCAAAATTATAACGATATCCTTGAAATAAAGCACAATATTAAAGATCATAATTCTATCTTTAAATGCAATCGTTATTGAGGTAAACCCGAGAATTGCTAATCGATTTAGTGAGAAATACACTTGCAACGATCACCAAAATACATCATCATCACAGCATTGCTAAAGGCTAACGAAATCGTTATTAGCCATTGGCAGATCCAGATGGGGGCCTGACGGGCCTTGCCCCCCCCCCCCCCCCCCCAAAAAAAAAAAAATTAATAAAGAGGAAGAAGAGAAAAGAAGAAAGAAAATAGAAGAAAAGAGGAATAGAGATAAAGAGATTGTGGAGTATGATTCATAGGGCCTGACTGAGGACCCCTGATTTGGATGGGGGGGGGGGGGTGTCCTAAAATGCGTGAGAATGCACCATTTCAAGGTTAAATCAACAACAATTTCCTCGGGGGCATGCCCCCATACTCCTTAATACAGCTGATGCGCTTTGCACGCGGGAAACAGATAGTCACTCTCGGTTGACAAGGTTTGGGCCCCCCCCCCCCCCTCTAGACAATCCTCGATCCGCCACTGTTAGCTGTGCAAAGCCCCGGTGTCGTAGGTTTGTATGTCTATCACTCTACACCCCGTCTCCCCATAAGGCTACATGTAGGCTATACATATCTCACTCATCATAGCTGCCCACTCCCCTCCCAAAACACATCCCCTCGTTATCAAATAATGATCACCCCCTTATATACCCAGATGATACTACAACTGACCAGCCCGGATGCATGCATGTTCCAGTATGACTATTAACTTTCCAGGGGGTTTTCACATCATCACACACTGGTGGAGGACAGCATGTTTGGAGTACAAGAGGACGAGTGGTAGCCCTTTAAGTGCTGATATATATAATTCATTTTACCTGAAGATTTACGGGAAAATCGGCCTTTTCCACTGACAGACAATGGACTGCTAACTGGGACAGTTGTTAGCCATAGGCACAGGTCTTGCTCTACTGTACTACAGTATATAAAGTACATTGTGAGAGCCTGGAGTCTCTTGGCGTCACATGTGTTACAGAATATAGTCCCATGGATGTATACGGCCATAGAATGAGGTACGGCTAAGGACGGTACTTAGCATTGTAGTTGTCGTATATTTAAAGTTACACTGGACCTTGAAGGCTACAATACTGGTAATGGTTCTAACCTTTTACATAGTTAATTAACCCCATGACCTTGACCTGCTCAATCGACGACGATCATGGCCAACACACCACCTTGAGAGAGCACCCCTGACTTCATCTGGTACATAAACGTCATGACCGCACTAAACTCGACGTCATCACCCAATGACGTAACTAAAAACGTCGAGGACGGCCGTGACGAGATGCTGTTCGTGGTGTGTGTCCTGGTGACGTACAGTGCGTCCATGGTGATGCTTCTGCTAGCGCTCACCAGGCGGCGTATGTACAAGGTCGCGCACAGCCACGAGATCTCGAGTTTTCTCGTCGGGTTGGAGGAAGCCAGACGAGAGGCTGCCAGGGAGGAAGTGCTCAGAACCGTTCTGCGCATGCCTGGGAATTTCATTGGCGACATCCGCCTACCGGTGATTAACGAGACGCGGTACAGCAGCGTCAGTAGCACGGAGGACCCCCTAGAGGAAACAGTGTCATCACCGGAAGCGGAAATAGCGGCGGAAGTAGTACCCAGAAGATGTAGAAGGGGTGGAATGATTCAGCCACCTTGTGACGTCACTGAACCCATCACAGTACAGGAGAATGGTGTAACAGAACCTAGCCCAGACTTACCTCTTGTTCATGGTGGACCTGCAGCACATGGCCTACAGTGTACACCAGAGAGGCCACACAGACCTTCTGTGGATATCAAGGACCTCGGTGACTGGCCCAACAAGGAGAGTCTGCTGAGGCACGTGCGCGGGGTGACGCGTGGACGCACCCACCCCCTCCCACGTGCACAGAATAGTCAACAACAACAACAACCAAACAGGAGCACCTCTCTCAAACTTCCCAAACAGGGGGCACGTCTGTAGAAGTTATCTTAGCGAATTAGTGAACCATTCTTATATATACATATACATTGTGTTTTTTTGCATATAAAATCAGTCTTACTGGTTTCTGGTATGGTAAATGATTATTTCACAAATAATGGTTCTGGGCTTACTATTGTGATAAACATTCAGTTTGGATGGCAGGTTTCTCTGCCTCTGATAATAACATGAATGACTAGGATACTAGTGAAGTGAAAGTTATTAAATACATGGTACCTGAAGAATATACAAGTGCATAATTCATTAATGGTTGCTGAGTTAGTTTTGGGTGTCCTGAAAGATGCATTTGTCTTCCTAAGCAAACAGTTGACACATATATGGTTTGTTGCACTTTACACACTGGTGTTATAAAGGCGATGAGACTGTATTTATAGATTTTAAAAAGGCATTCAACACCATCCATCATTCAACTTAACTTAACAATGTGATAGATACAGAAGCAGGGGGAACCTTTAAGTTGGTCATGAAATTGTTTAACAAATAGGAAACAAAGTACTCTTGCCGATAATGTTAAGTCCAAACATAACATAGGGAGTAAACAAGGTTCACTTTTGGGACCATCATTGACGACGAGTTTAAACACTGTGAGGTATTGCTATATGCAGACCGTACAGTATTATATTTGTCATGACCAACCACCAACGATGTCAATGCAAAAGTATAAGAGGATTTATAACTTGTGTACAAAGAATAGACTTATACTAAATACCAAAAAGACAAAATGATGTGCATTGCAAATATGTATAAATGGAAGGATTGTAAACCGAACGTACATAATGAAAGATTGTATGGATTTTTAAGTTGCAAATATTTCTGGTGTTGTATTGAATGAAGTCTGTTTTATGACAAATTTGTCAAAACACAGGCTAGAACTGTCTTGTTTTATAGGATCTACCAACAGGCAAGGATGAAATGAATGCCTTTTTGATTCTTTGATTTCTGTAATGATGTATGAATCGCATATTCTACCCATTCTTCAGTGGGGAAGCATGCTGTATTACGATAGCAAAAAGGGGTTATTGTCTAAAATGCAAAAGATACAACTCTTGCTCTGGAGTTCGTGACAATTCTCATAAAATTCCAAAAGTACATTTTGTGCATAGGTTTAAACTGGTGTTGTTAAGTCGTCCATAAGTAAGTCTTTATCTTGAATTTGCAGATGTATTTGATCTTTTTATAGCTTCTGTATAGAGTAGTGGTTAAGATCGCATTTACTCTCTATGGATGTTCTACATGAAAAGAATAACATTCATATTAAAAAAGGGGGACTCAGAAACGGAAATCCTCCAATAGGATCTTATGCAAGTTATATATAGTATTAACAGAACGTTAAATATAGTATTAAAAGAACGTTCCCGGAGCCAGTATACTCTGGGTGCAATTGTACAGTTACTTGTTATAGCATATTTTTCTTAAGTTCAGAACTAAGTACCACCACAAATCTATTGTAAAATCCACTTTGTCGCCCAACGCTATATGACTCCATTGTAGGTTGGTCAGGCGATTTTTATAACCCGTCTGACTAGTATGTATCATATATATATACAGAAAGCCCCAATATCCACAATTAACGAGCTCCCATTGTTATCTTTTAACTCTTGATAGGAGATTAATGGTAGTTGATTAAAAGTATCTCACCCTCTCAACTGTCTGACAGCTTTTGCTATTCCCATATTCTACATACATGGTACCAAATCCTTACTCATAGCACTCAGCTGCTGCAGTAATAACTGTGTAAACTAAAGGCCCTCTCTTTAACCTATACAACAGAGGTGCACCCTAGTACTCATTATATGATATTAACCTTCACATTGGAGTTTTAGACCTCCATATGACCCCCAGCAGATGCCCTGACGCTGGCTGGTGGTAGGTTGTATCATTTTTATTCCAAATGCATCATTTTGGGTTGATTTAGCCCCAGTAATCTGCCGTGGGTTACCAATTATAGATTTCTATTAGAAAATGAGCCCTGAAAATACACATCTTTAGGGGTTTATCTCAAAAAGATAACGATTTCCTAAGTAGCTATAGGACCCCCATATGACACCTGCCTTCAAGATGCTTAAAACAAAAAGACATCTCTACATGATACATGGATTTGGCATCAAGCAGTGTTAATTCTCCCAAATGATAGTTTCCATCGACCACTCAGTTATAGAGCCCAAAACAGGCTCGAAATGGGAAGGACCATCAACTTTGCCCTCAAATTTCAGTATGTACTGCAATTAATTTTTGCTTATTCCAGGCAATGTATGATGAACCTATTCAGGATCTCCTTATACCAAGTTACTAGAAGTTCTTAACTGATACAACGGGAAGGCATCATAAAAGGGTCATTTAACATAGGATCAGATAGGGATTGGGCGCTCACCCAGACCCTCCGGCCACCCTACCTATACGATGTGACTAATAGAAAACGGGCGCGGGGTAGACATTTTGAATAGATCATGAAATTCAAACAATGTTTTTTTACCCTTTTAATATTTTTGGTTGGCAGCATCGAATTTCAAAGTGTGATACACCAAACAATAGCTAAATGTATCCTCTAATTAACTTACGGTTTTCACAGCTTTAGGATGTAATGGGATACCCGTTTCCACATAAATACATACATGCCATTCCCAGTGGTCACCAAAAATGTGGCCCGTGCATGGTATAGTCATAACAGTAGCAGCAGCCATCCAACTGATATGAGGCCCGCATTGGTGACGCTAATATTACGCATGCAATTGTCACCAGGGGGAGCCGCGGCGTTTTCCCACCCTGCATTGTTCCCAGTCTGGCCATACAGGCGCGACAGTATGATTCCATACTAGCCCACCAGGTGGCCCCACTGTATCAGAGTCTGCTTCAACCACAGTCCACTAGGGGGCGCTTCGGTCAGCTCACAAGGACGCCACAGTAACTAACTCAGGTACTGTCCCTCTCGCCAGTTGTATCTGAACTGGTTCACCAAACACTGTGGAGTCTATATATTACATGACATACCCTATTTCTGCCATGTTCTGACAGTTCCACTTAATAATAGGGAAGATATTGTTGATGATGTAGATGACGCTGGAGTGATGGCGTTTAGTGTACTTGGTGTGAACCAGGTGGCAGCACTGAGTCGGCAGTACCGCCATCTTACTGTCTGACAGGACCAGCTACTGCTTTACCTAGGGGAGTGATCCATATTTAACTACACGGGGAGTCACCCCCCCCCCCCAAGAGAGGGGTCCAAATTTATTTGGTCCCTCTCCCCCTGCCGGGGTTGAAAATAACCTTGGCCAATCCCTTTGAGCCAAATTAACCCCCCCCCCCCCCAAAGAAAAATCCCCTTGTTTAAAAATAGCTAGCTTCTACACGTGTGCAATATTGGGAATAAACGAGTTCCGACATATAAATAAGATAGTACATATTATCAGCCAATAATGAGCACAGAAACAACATTAATATGATTAAGTATAGTAGTTCTGCAATAGCTATACATTTTGTTTCGGAAATGCTATGATTGGCAGCAGTATATCTCCAGATGTTCATAGTTCACACGTATATATAAATATATATAAATATATATATAAATATATATATATATATATATATATATATATATATATATATATATATATATATATATACATATATATATATATGTATATACATGTATATATATATGTATATACAATACAAATATATATACAAATTCGCCAAATCGACTAATAGAAAACAAGTCGTAGCAGAATCCCAGACTCTATATGAGAATTGACACATCTTTGAACTAATAGCTTCACCTTTACCAATAGATGCACCTGTAGCCATTGATTGTGGGACGCTCTACCCAGAGGACCTGTGGCCAGACTTTGTGTAGGTGGGACTAAATCTGTACACATGTATATCTGCCTGTCACACTGATATTCTTTGGCTCCCTATGCGACCAATCTCTCAGTCACTACACTGATATTCTTAGGCTCCCTATGAGACCAATCTCTCAGTCACTAGTGTCTAACCTAGTTAGTCATTTTTTGGCTCCCTATACGACCAACCTAGAATAGTTATTATTGTCAGGTTGGTCACTACTGACCAACCCACCTTAGTCTTTTTATTTCCAGGGGGAGCCACTGAGTGGTCATAACTGGTGGCACCAACTAGTGTTATACAAATACAACACACCAATGATGAACCTAGGTTAGGCACTACTGACTGACCCGTCGGTCATTTTTGAATATAACTTTGGCATTGTGACTAAAACTGATTGATTGATTGATATTTTATTTCTGATTATCCTGAGGAAATACAATATCCTTACAGAATGTATTTGCAGTATTCCACAGCAAGTAGTATTACTACTATTTCATGAAGCAGTAGTTAGATGCTCAATGGCATTTTATAGGATGTGGTGCTGTCCCTGTTCTGAAGGGGCAACCCCACTACCTCTTAATTAGTTTTACAATAAAGAGTTAACACATCTTTCGGAATAGCGTGTTATATAATAACGTCAATACAACAATATAATATGAGGCGCGTATGTGACCAACCTAGGTTAGTCTGTACTGACTAACCTTTTTAACCTATGGGTTTTCAGTGTATAGCCTAACCAAGTTGGCCATTTTTTGGCTCCTTATATGACTGGCTTAGGTTGGTTAAATTCTTTTTTCATGTTAGTCAGTACTGACCAACTCACCTTGGTCTTCTCCATTTCAATGAGTATTACGCTAAGCCCTTTTGAGTAACACATATATGTTCTTTTGCCTCAGTCATTCTTGAATAGTACTTGGTCATGCCTGACCCATATTCCTATGACCATCCTGGAATAGCCACTACAGACTAAGGGTCGGGGAATGTAGATTATCAGTGCAGTAGCGCACCTGCCATGTACCCAGTGGGGAGCAGGGTGGGGGGGGGGGGGCTTTATTTATGGAGCTGCTCCTCATAATCAGGTCACCCAAGGTGACCAGCTCAAGGGGAGGCCACCCTGGCCACCTAGAGGTGCTCATGTTGATGAGACGACGTGTAATAATAGAGCTACGTTATCCCTTTAACCCTTTAAGGGCTGCATGTCATTAAAATGTGATGTATGTCGGCATGATGCACCAATGCAGGCCTGGCGATAAGTCATTGATGCTGCATTGGACCATCATGCCGACCCTGCGGGGGTGTATCAACTCTGTAGGGTTGGCATGATACTTGAATGCAGTGCTGGTGATTTGCTCGCCAGGGCTGCATTCATGCATCACGATGACAAAGGGCGTAATGCATTAACACACAATGACGTTTTTAATGGGTTAAAGATGGTGTGTCAGCTAAATGTTTTTCTTTTTTAGTCTTATCATATTCCTATTGTATGTCCTATCCCATACATCTTCCCTAACTTGTTAAATGATTGGCAGTGTCTTAGTCTATAAGATCAGCACATGCAGTGCAATATTTTTTACTGTAGGTCGACACTAAACGCCCTATGTGTTTATACTGCATGGCTCAGTGCTTTCCCTTTTACCTTAGTTCCTGTTATGCTCACATCAGGGGGACACTGAGTCAGTGAGGTGAATAAGCAACATTGTTTTCTATCTCAAATCAAGCATTTATAGACAAATATTTTTAACATTGAGCACTGTATATCAGCTAAAATAAGAACAAAACCCTTGACATTAAAACTATATCCATTTTGAAGAAAAGGTTTGGGAAGTCTATTAGCTTATATACCATCTTTAAGGGTAGCACACTGCTGCAATGTACAGTAGGCCCTTTCTGCCACGATGGAGGCCTGCTGGATAATACGCTACTTGCCAGTAATGTGTTACAGCTGTTATATCATGGCGACAAACAAACATTCATGAAGTCTTGAGGTCATTCAGTCCCAAGGCTCATATCATGACTGGAATACACCAGAGACAAAGGCTGTCATTAGCATGCTATATTTAACATTATATTGCCAGGTATTACTGCTGAGCGCCCATGGGACCTGGGTACACCTCTACTCTCATTCCCAAATGACCTTAAACTTGGGATTCTGCTGGGTTTGGACAATCCCTGCTGGTAGCTTGAAAGCAACCAAAAGAAACTGAAAATGGAACCGGAAAGTATGACAGTAGAACTCCCTTCATACATGCTGGTTCCTGTCCACTAGTTCCAAGCTACCAGCAGGGATTGCTCAAACCCAGCTAAATTCCAAGTTCAAGGTCATTTGGTAGTTTCCAGAGCCTTCCTTCGGGAACGAGAGTAGGTACACCTGTAGCTCCATGTGCTGCGGTGTTGTCCACTTATTTCATGGTGAATACGGACTGTCAAGGTTAAAGCAATGGGAGGGCCGTTCCCCAGGACAGCGTGCAATAACCCTAGGTCGTATTGCACGCTGGGGTCGTATTGCACGCTCCCGAGGGTCGCCATGGGGTCGCCATGGGCGTTTCTAGGCTACCGAAGGTCACGTGACTTGTGCGGAATTCAAAATGGCGGCCGACGGAAGTAAACAAACGCCGTGGAAGTAAAGAAACATTGTGGAAGTAAACAAACATAGATTGTGTATCTATTTTAGACTGTAATACCCTGAAATAAACAGAGAGCGTCACTTAAAAGTGACCTCTTCAGTAGTTATTGCACTTGTGGGGCTCAGCCTGTATTGCACTAGGCCTTCGGCCAGCGTGCAATACAGGCTGAGCCCCACTCGTGCAATAACCACTGGCTCAGTCACTTTAGCGTGCAGCTCTGTCTATATATTGCTGCATGTAGGTCCCATGTTACTGTCCATACATTTATAAAATTACCATGGTATTCAAGTGCCTCTACATGGGTAAAAATCGACACGTGCGACACGGCGACACGGCCCTTTTAAAAATCGAAATGTGCGACACGGCCCTTTTAAAAATCGACAGACATGGAAGAATGAAGTAGAATGTATAGGAGTGTATGTAATAAAAATTGAGACGATGACACAGTGCACTTGTGCTAAAAATCGACACGACGACATGGTCAAAAATCCGGGTACCCATGTAGAGGCACATTCAACATGGTCTTTTTTAATTTTCAGAGATGACAAAACTGTTCAATATACATTAAATTAAGAGATGATCAAAACGGTATAACAGACATGCATGTTTCAAATTGAGTTTATACTCAAAGTTATATATGCCAACACTGTGAACGCTCCACATACAGATAAACTATTAATAATTTGCACATTTATATTTTTCATTATGATATCTTATAAACGTACTCTGTGTCTAGAGCTATACATACCTGGGATACATACCAGCATTTTACGAGAACAGGATAGTCGAAGCGATATTTTATATGAGCACATTTATATAACGATTATATTGAAATCAAGTCAGAAATTGAAATAAATCTAGCATATACACACTGCAATCCTATTCATAATTGTATGATTTAACCAAATAAAATAATCCAAAGAATTGGATGACAAAACCTAATTCATTAGCTAGTACTGGCTACAAGGAGTTAAATTGAGCAGACACTCACTTTATGGCACTTACCTTGCTATGCTGAATGCATCTTGGCAATAACCTAGATGTTAACCCTTTAAGGACGGGAGGTCGCTCAAAGATGACATTTGTTGTCTTGATGCACCAATGCAGCCCTGATGAGGAACTCGCCGGTGCTGCATTGATGCATCATGCCGACCAAGGACATGATGCATTAAAGCGCCTTGTGTCCCTTAAATGGTTAACCCACATAACCTCCTTTGTTTATAAATATCGGGACTTGTCTTTCAAAAACATGATGTTATCCTCCTATAATAAGCAATCTGGAAACTTTAGTCTCCTTACCTTCTAGGAATAATGTTAGGGAAAGGTACTGCAGTGCAATTATTAGCTGTTTTATCACACCATGTCCTCTATTACACAGCCTTACGGTTAACGTTATCAGCACAAAGGACAGATATACATAGCACGTTAGACAATTCAAAGAAATTTATATAAACTTAAGCAGACAATTGAAGGGGAAAATACACCACTTCCACCGGAGATGAGTTAGATGGACTAGGTTTCAGAATGCTCATTTGCAAATCTACTGCGAATCTATAGTAGAAAACATGGTATTGTCGGGTTAACTATTAACAGTGCACTAGACCAATGGATCCTAAAGATGATTACAGTGGCAGGATGGATGGACCGACTTTGAGATTTGGCTATTAAAGCTGCTATACCTTCTCCCACTCTCAAACCTACATTTTCCTCATTTAATTCTCAGATGATTGTATAATCATTTCCCTCTTATAGTCTGTCATTTATTCTGACAAGAAAGTCTTAATATTATGTTAGACAGGACTCCAATCTCAACTATTATTTATATTCTGGAGGGGCTTGGATATTTAGTGTTGACCAAAGCCATCAGGTGGCAGTAGTGAATGGAGGGGATCATGGAGGTTTTCCATTGCTCAACTCATGAACATAGTCTACTAGTACAGGTGTATCCCTGTAGATGGCACTCCCTTGTTGATATAATTAAGTACTGAATAGAAAGCTGGAAGCATTTTATTTTTCCTCATCTATTTCCTTAAATTTAGCATGGTTAAAATACGCAAAATGTATTGGGATGCTACCAGTACACTCCAACAAGCAGACTCTTAACAACTATGCAGAAATTGAACTATCTACATATCTGAGGTACGTAGTACAGCAGCTTTAAATTGTGGTGAGTATATTAAACTAGCATAATATTGTATCCTATGGTGTCGGCATGATGCCTGAATGCAACAATGGAGAGTTACTCACCAGGGCTGCATTATACTGCCTTTAACGGGTTAACAACCAGTGAGAGGTAATGGTAATGGTCTGTTGTTATCTACTGACTACATCAATAACCACAACGTTTTGACACATTGATGCATGTCCCAAATACTAGCATTGGTTGTATGCATTAACCTTTTAAGGACAGCATAATGCGATATGCCCTTTGTCGCCATAATGCATTAATGCAGCCATGGTGAGTAACTCACCATTGCTGTATTCAAGCATCATGCCGACCCTACAGGGTCCAGACACTCCTTACGGGTCGGCATGATGCACCAATGCAGCACCCGCGATTTACTCGCTGTGGGTACATTGGTGCATTATGACGACAAATGTCATCTTTTAGCGACATGCCGTCCTTAAAGGGTTGTTATCAGACAGTTGTAGCTTGCATTCCGGTCAGACTGCATGGCATCTATTCAAATGTGTTGTAGATAAAAGCACTGATAGCACCGAGCATAACCAGAACAACAATGGCTCTAGACCCCTAAATACGACATGGTGACATGGACATTTCTTAAATTCAACCTGCGATATGAGGTTTAGTTACATGGGGAAAGCAATAAGTGAAATGACATGGTTTTTTTTCTTAAATAAGACATGGGACATGACAGGTTTATAAAGAAGATAAGGTTTAAGTGAGAGGACACATGGCCATTTCTTAAATTTGACATGCGACATGCGGGGCCTCTCGTCTAGGGCCCCACAACAGCTTCATGTGAGAGTAGCTGACACCTGCACTGAAGCCCCAGGGTAACTCAGCCTTGACAGTAGTGAAGCATGCTATTGGAGTTCTGGTGGTAATATTTCTGTTGAAACCATCTAAGCCTTGAATGGTGTTTAAATACTGATGGAGGGCAGCCCTGGCGAGTAACACGCCGGTGCTACATGAATGCATCACGCTCACCCTTAACGTTCAACATGGTGCACCAATGCGGTGCTTAAGCAAAAAAAAGTGTTTCAGGTTACATGGTCTGAAAATCTAGGGTAGGTAGGGTCAGATTTATTTTTTGAATTACCAGGAAAACTTGCGGTTGGTTTCCAGTCATATCGTCTGACACAACAGGCCCAACCGGCCGTTGTTTTAGGGCCTGGTACGAGTTTTTGCTCGAGAATCCTTAATACTTGTCTGGTTTATGAACCATAAAAACTGGCGCGTAGCAAAAATGGGAGGGAGAATGGGGAAAAGAGGGTGACCTGGCAGTGATGTGCTAGACTTCTTTGGGTGACTGTAAACGAAACTTTGGACCACTTCTTTATTTAATGTGATGTTTATTTTGGGGGGATCAGGGTAGGCTCCTATATGTATTGCGGATCCTATATTATACTCTTGACTCTAGAAGGCCTTTGCTAAAATACAAATACAGGCAACTTATTGGTATTACAGTTGACATATGAACCTCAATACATCAATACATGCAGTGCAATGCCAACATACCGGGTGACATTATGTATTCAAGTGAAACATGTGAATACATATAATCGATGCAAATTTCACATGTATGTACAGCAGTCGGATTTACACCATTCACCTGTTTCTACACACATCCAAAATGTAGACATGTATGTCCAGGATAAGGCCAAGAATATGTGTGTTTCAGGTTACAAGGTCGACGTCGTTATAGGTAATGAGGTCGGATCTTTAGACCGCTTTTTCGTTTTTGCATTTGTTAACCTTGACTCAGAAATTACAAGTGACATCTCGTTAGAGAGAGGACTAATTAATATAAGAAACTTCCTGTTGTAAGGAACACGTTTCTATGTTTAGTATTTGTTATGAGCAATATTGCTTATTTGAGGCAAATTGCTTTGCCAAGAAGCCCTCCCTATAACGATATTTTTACTGTTTACGTAGAGGCATCGACCTACACTGTAAATAGTACCGTTTATTTACACTAAACTGCACAGTAGAGTCTACCTACAATAACCTGTACACCGACAGTAGATTCTACTGCATACCTACAAAAATAGAGCAACCACAAGTTTACAGTGTACGAGAGTAACATCACTCACAAACTCTGATTAATGTCGACTAGGGACTACCAAATCTATTTTAGATTCCCAAAAATGGCGTGAACCTTTGTTTACAGCGTTGGATAATTATGTCTGTAGTTAACTCTATTTTCAAATGTACGGTCGTAAAAACAGAGAACTTAAGTGCGGTTTAGCCCTCAGACCCAAGAACAAGACAAATTCAAGTCCAAGAAATACTATCGTCCGACTTAACATAACAAGCCATGTTGTATATACCCATTGCTCAATTTTAAAGTAAAGTTCATTTTTGAATGTATAATTTCAAATGCTATGACGACTGTAATACACGTCGTGTCGATGTAACAGTGATTATCCTAAAAACCCTCTCAAAATGTGGGAGATGACCAGTTTATATGGCGAACATAGTTTTTGTTTTGTTTTAAATAACAAAATTGATATGCTGCTATCACATCAGCCTAGATACTGGGTCACATTTGGCGTTTGACAAAACCAGGGCCTAAAACTGGTCAATGCAAAAATATACATTATTAAAAAAAGGTCTAGTTGTCTGACCATGTTTGGAAACCAACCTTCTATTTTAAGCCTTAACACCTGCACAAAACGATGTATACCGTCATACGGAGGAGGGTGGGGGGGGGGGGGGGGGCAAGACGGGGGGGGGGGGGGTGCAGGATAAGCCGCCCCCAGACCGCTTGTCACTCACCTGGACCCGAGCTTCAAACCACGCGCCCAGAGCCAAAGGCGTATCTCCAGCTTCAAGCACTGAGGTGTTAGAGTACGGGACGTGCGGGGAATACCTACGGTACACACATGTCCCCTACACCCTCTGTATGGTGTGTATATAGAGTGGTTCTGGACGAGGGGAGGGTCCCCATTTTCCCTGTCGATTTTAACCTTTTAAGGACGGCATGTCGCTAAAAGTTGACATTGGTCATCATGATGCACCAATGCTGCTCCGGCGAGTAACTCACCAGGGCTGCATTGGTGCATCATGCCCCTCCTTCGGGAGTGTCTCAATCCATAGGATTGGCATGATGCTTGAATGCAGCACTGGCGAGTTACTCGCCAGGGCTGCATTCATGCATCATGACAACCAAGGCTATGATGCATTAAGACATTATGCCGTCCTTAAAGGGTTAAGACATGGTTATGTCGCCCTATTGGTTTTAAGAAATAACTATGTCATCCTACTGAAGAAATGCTAATGTCCCATGTCACTATCTCTAGAATGTATTGGTCCACCCCCATCACCATATAAGGGAATTGGTTGGAGGAAGCGTGGGTGAGGAGGGGAAGGAGGGATAGAGAGCAGGGTTGCAGAACAAGTCGTAAAGGAGAGAGAGAGGTAAGGAAGGAAGAAGACAGAGACAAAGACAGAGAGGGAGAAGAGAGAGAGGGAGAGAGAAATGCCCATGTCACCATGATACAGATGTTAAGAAATGTCCCATATCACATGTGACTATCTAACTATTCCGCCTGTCCCATGTCATTAAGGTCAAATCCCACAACGCGAATGAGGGCTGAAAAGTGTAGTTTATTGTGAAATCCTGATCACTTAGCCAATATATTGGTTGGTTATATCGGCTAAAACAAGCCCATGTTGGTCATAACCCTTCTCTAAGTCTTGTGATTGTGATAAATAAGATATCAAAATATTTAGACATTTTGCTCTGATTATGCTCAAATATGTTGATTATTAGAATATGCCAATGATTTGGCTTATACAGGGGGGGGGGGGGGGCACTCCAGATATCTTTAGGCTAGTTGAGAGGGAATAATCAAGACAAATCATACCATAAAGTAACTCCCCTCAACTAGATCTATTAACCAGTCCTGTAGGCAACACTTGCTTGCTTATCATTGACCACAGTGGGATTTGGAGAGGCACAAGATCATGGGGCAAGTGTTGCGATTTGCAATATTGGCAACAGTTACCCCTTATTTTTATGTCAATAATCAACACTTTCTCTCCCATTTTTCGCATTGTGGGATTTGACCTTTAGACCATAGATAGAGAGAGGGAGGGTTCCTAGAAGGGAGAACGAATGGGACTGGGCAGAGAAAAGCTTAGGATTAGGAATAGGCTTCATATTTCAGGGCCACATGTTTGATGAATTTAGAGCATACTGTAGAGTATGTAGTTGCACGTGTAGAAATGTGTGAAGGGCAGACTGTCAAAGATGCAAGGTTTATGGGCGTGGTAGTATAGGGATTGAGGTCTATGCATAGAGAGTATGTCTCTAAGATGTTAAGGACCATGGTGCAGAAAGATTACTCTAAGTATGTAGTATATAAGCTATGTTCCGGTATGTCCACACTAGTAGAGGAGGCCCTGACTAGCAGTGTTTGCCCAGGGGCTCAGGGACAGGGAAGGGGAACCACACGAGAGGTGTATCACACTATAGGGTAAACTGACCTAAAGGTAACCACGTACCATGAGATGTCCACCTTAATTATGTAGTTATTTATGTATGGTATTGTATTTATGTGTCCTTTGCTGGAAAGAGTATCACTCAAAGTGTACTATGATACACAAAACAGGGCTTATCATGCATGAATGACAACATAATTAAGGTGGATGTCTCATGGTACGTGGTTATCTTTAGGTCAGTCTACCCTACAGGGCTGGGGCAGCCATGACCTTATTGTGTTAGCCCAAAGTATTCCACATGCATTACACCAAGAACAATTGCCATCAACTTATCCCCGTTTTTATTATGATAAAACAGGTTTCCTAGAGGTGCCTGGGGGAGACCGGAGCGTGCATGGTATTTCCATAGGAGAGATTATAATTCTGTTATCATATATACTCTTCAGGTATTTATTCAATTTCCGTCATCAAACTGCTTTTCCCGACATATATTATGACACGTTTTTGGAAAGATTGCTTTTGGCACATGTATAAGTCACTTGACTCACTGCTATTATTGTAAAAACCTGACGTGATTATATGAAAGTGTCGTCAGACTGTGTAAAACTATGCACACCAATGATGCACGATCTGTCAACATACTGTTGTGTTTAATAGTATCATGTATGAGACAATCTTCATCATTCAATTTTATTCACTTCATTATATTCATCATCTGTTACCAACACCTAGGTTTAATGGGTACCACGGCTTGATTTTCTAATGCATATTAAAACTTTGTAAATTGGGGCTGCATCCAAAACTCAAAACATGTCGAAAGTAAAAATGCATTCATGCATCATTTGTCGTCATGGTGCATTAATACACTGTCGTCGATTAACTTACTGCATTGGTGCATCATGGAAATGTAACAACCTCCTGATAGGCTATTGTTCACTGTGATGCATGAATGCAGCACTGGTGAGTAACTGCAGCATGATGACAAAGGATAGGCTATAGTGCATTAAAACAATATGACGTCTTTAAAGGGATAAGAATGACATGATGCTTGATGCTTTAATTTTTTGTTGTCACTAGTGCTGCCTTGGTGCATCATATCGATCCAACGGGAGTGTTTCCCATAATATTGGCATGATGCATGCATGCAGCACTGGCGATTTACCTATTTATGTTCCTTGCTGACAAACAGGAAGGTGCATTAACCCTTTAAGGAGGCATGTCGCTAAAAGATGATATATGTATATGGATGTGTCTCACGACCTTGGGCCAATGTTTTTGTCTCTGACCGGGTGCCGTCTCTGACCGGGTGCCGTCTCTGACCGGGTGCCATCTCTGACCTTGTGTCAGAGAAAAGTGTTTTTTTATTGTTAACCTATACTCACATAATATATAAGGATTTGTAAAAACGTTACGGCAGTTGTTATGTAATTATAATTAGCCTCCTGCTCTTGGTAGAAGGTAACTAAACTCCCAAAGTGATGTCCGGTCAGAGACGGCACCCAGTCAGAGACGGCACCTGGTCAGAGACGGCACCCGATCAGAGACAAAAACATTGGCCCAAGGTCGTGAGACACAGCCATATGTCGTCATGAAACACCATTGCAGCCGACATCATGCTGACTCTTGGGGGTGTCTGAACCCGTAGGGTCGGCATGATTCTTGAATGCAGCACTTGCGAGTTACTCGCTAGGGCTATATTCATGCATCATGACCAAAGGCATGATACAGTTAAGCATCAAGCCGTCCTTTAAGGGTTAAGGCAATATGCTACCCGTAAAGGGTTAATGCCTCTGTTCTCAGCCATTTCCCAGAACATGTCAGTGATGGTACTGGGTGACCATGGACGTGCCCAGGCCAAACAGATAGGGGTTGGTTCCCGTCACCCGACCGGGTTTACCACAAGAGTATGTTTTTTAATCATTTTATTGCTATATATGTGGAAATAATATATTATATACGCCTACTTATGCCTGGCAGTTTTTACGATTTGTCGATCAGACAATTATTAACAATTCTAGAGCGAAACCCTAAAACCGGGGCCTAAAACTGGTCCAAGCAAAACAAAAATCGACCAGCCCGGTCTAGCCTGCCCACTGCCAGACCATGTTAGTGGAAACTAGAGAGGAATTCAGTGATAATTATACCCCCACTTAGGCTCATTTTCCATTAGCTGAATTTGGGGTGCTATACCCATCGGTATACCCACAACAACGAGTTTGAACGACTGATCATTCATAAAGCTGTTGGCAAGTCAATCGGTAGATATGGTAGAAGATAAACAATGTGCAAGCCTATAGTATATAGCCTACAGTCGGCAGACCAATCGACCAATGTTGGCGCTTGTAATGGGTCTAGCGAGGGATAGCAACCCCAAAACGGCTAGTGGAAATTGAATTTGAGTCTAACGGCTGGGATCCATCATCTAATGGTCACAGTGGGTTTATAAAACTGGGAAGTATCACATTAATGTTACTGGAAACCAACCTTCCCCTTTTTGGCCTATATCCACACATGGGCAGTGTATGTATGTGTGGAGTAGTCATGGATATAGCCTCACTATAGAGCTCTACCTGACAGTACATGGACAGGTGTGGATTAGAGGAGCTGTGTACCACCAAGGTATTAAACATATTGAACAGCACACAGTTTCAACACCCCTATCCTCTTTTCATTGTATATTAGGCCAAAAATTGTGTTTCAGGTTACATAGTCTGAATATCCAGGCTAGGTTGGTCGGATCTAAAGAATAATGATTTAAAAATTTGCCCTGAAAAGTACCCAAAAATCCACTCACGAACTTTAGTGTCAGTTCCCCTACAACGGCTTTGACTAATTGATGATCAAACTGACTTTGAACTAGCCCTGAAATAGCCTAGAATATAATTTTTTTTTCAAAACCTGAAACACACCTCTTTAAAAAAAGATTTGGCCTTGGAGGAGTAGAGTCATTAGGTAAAAATCTAAATTGGAATGCCTGTATTCGTATGAAAAGTAATGTGTCTAGTTGAACCTCCATGCTAAGTGGATTGTTAAGCGCCACTTGATATCATGTCACCTGTTACCGCCCCCTCCCCCACCCCCCTCCCCCACCCACCCACCCAGTAAATTCACCATACAACATGTTTGGTTGTATGTCAATCACACATTAGCGTAATAGTGAAATGAAAGTGATGCATCAATGTATGGCGGTTAAAATTGAACATTTATTATAAATGTGACAACCTCTTCTGTTATTCAATGGAATCCAATGTAAATGTATATTTATACGTTTACAATACTGGTTGAAATACCAGAATAAACACTTGCAAAACTCAATCTCAAAACTATGACTCTTTCCGCACGTGGCGTCATTACTTCAGGGTTATTAATCTTAAGTCGGTGAATCACTTGGTGAATAAAATACTTTATAAATTTAAAAAAAAAAAGTATCATAATCTATAAATCATCATTAAAAGACTGGAATATGTATACACGGCTTAGTGATGGGAGGGACATTGTTATGCTGAAAAAATGTATCATCAGTATTACATGCATGTTACCTGTTATATGTAATGTACAATGAAGGCCATGACGTTCATGACCTACAAGCATCAAAGTAACAGAAGACATCCTTAAAATAGCTTATCATTTCTGTGCTCCAGAAGTGATCTCAGGATTATATTTCACCCACGTTATTCAGGAAGCAGTGAAAAGATCTGATGATTGGCCCGTAAACAGAGACTGTGTGTGGGAGTGTAGGTGTCACATTGTGCACAGAGAAGAGAAACAGAGTCTAAAGGGAGTCCAGGTTGCCTCCAGAATGACTCCCCTCTTTAGGGGGAACCCAGGCTGCATAAGAGAGTCTAGGTGACTCTACGGCTGACCCAAGGGAGTCACCCGGGGGAGTCACATAGCTCCTTGACTCACCTAAGGGAGTCACATAAGGACCAGGGCTCCCTTAGAGAGGGGTCATTCTGGAGGGAACCTGGACTCCCTTTTGACGCTGTTTCTTTTCTCTGTGTGAGTGGGAAGATATGAGCCGCGAGTACTCCTGTAATGTTTAAATGCAGCTATTGTTAAGGCGGGGAAAACGTGTATCTATATAGAGAAAAGAAACAGCGTCAAAGGGAGCTTAGGTTGCCTCCAGAATGACTCCCCTCTCTAGGGGAGCCATGGTCCTATGTGACTCCCTTGTGTGAGCCGGAGAAGTATGTTACTCCCCCAGGTGAATCCCTTAGGTCACCCAGGGATTCACCTAGGCTCCTTTAGGCAACCTAACTGGGCTACCCTAAAGAGGGGAGTCATTCTGGAGGCAACCTGGACTACCTTTTGACGCATTTTCTTTTCTCTGTGTAACCTATTAGATACACAATGCACACTCGTCTTTACTCTCGTTCCCAAATCATTCAGAAGGAAGGCTCCGGTAACGGCCAAATGACCTTGAACTTGGGATTTTGCTGGGTCTGGCGAACAGGAACAGGAACTGGAACCAGAAAGTCTGATGGTAAAATACAGTAAAACTACCATCATACATTCTGGTTCCTGTCTACTGGTTCCAGGCTACAAGCAGGGGTTGCCCAGACCCAGCAAAATCCCAACTTCAAGGTCATTTGGCTGTTACCAGAGCCTTTCTTTGGAAGGATTTGGGAACGAGAGTAACTCGTCTTTAGCATTCATTTGAGGTAGGTTGGGGCTGTCCATAATGCGTGTCACACTTGAGGGGGTCGGTGGGGGGGGGGGGGGGTCTTGGTCCCCAATGATAGAGGTATGCGTGACAATTGGGGGGGGGGGTGTCCAAAATGTCCAAAAAAAAGCGTGACATACTTTATGGACGGCCCCTTATATCACAGCTTTATCGCTGTAGCCTTTATCATAATATTTCTTAGAAAGAAAATAACAATCCATCAGGATATAAATAATAGCCATCAAATAATTACAATTATATCCCCATAATCATTAACACATTTAGTTAAAATGCACTGCAAAATGGATGGCGTTTGGTAAATAACACAATCAAGACACAGTTCCATCTAGGTTTCCCTCAACCTTGAATAGTTCATTTTATTCTGTTTTATTTATTCTTAAAGGAATCGACCACTTAGTCTTCAGTCTATTTCCCCGGCGCGTATCGCCCTTGGCTGGACAGGCACCACCCCGGGGAGGGTACGAGATCAAAGAGGCTAAAAGGGCCGGACGGCTGGTATCAGTGTCCCGTCTAGAGCCGCGCTGTACCCCGAGGAATATGAGGGGGCACACGGGAAGGGGAGGGGCATGGGGAGGGCATGGGGAGGGGCATGGGGAGGGGCATGGGGAGGGGCATGGGGAGGGCATGGGGAGGGGCATGGGGAGGGGCATGGGGAGGGCATGGGAAGGGCATAGGGAGGGCATGGGGAGGGGCATGGGGAGGGGCATGGGGAGGGTGTGGGGAGGGGCATGGGGAGGGCATGGGGAGGGGCATGGGGAGGGGCATGGGGAGGGGCATGGGGAGGGGCATGGGGAGGGGTATGGGGAGGGGCATGGGGAGGGGCATGGGAAGGGCCATGGGGAGGGGCATAGGGAGGGGCATGGGGAGGGGCATGGGGAGGGGCATGGGGAGGGGCATGGGGAGGGGCATGGGGAGGGGCATGGGGAGGGGCATGGGGAGGGGCATGGGGAGGGGCATGGGGAGGGGCATGGGGAGGGCATGGGGAGGGGTATGGGGAGGGCATGGGGAGGGCATGGGGAGGGGCATGGGGAGGGGCATGGGGAGGGGCATGGGGAGGGCATGGGGAGGGCATGGGGAGGGGCATGGGGAGGGGCATGGGGAGGGGCATGGGCAGGGCATGGGGAGGGCATGGGGAGGGGCATGGGCATGGCATGGGGAGGGCATGGGGAGGAGCATGGGGAGGGGCATGGGGAGGGGCATGGGGAGGGCATGGACAGGGCATGGGGAGGGCATGGGGAGGGCATGGGGAGGGGCATGGGGAGGGGCATGGGGAGGGGCATGGGGAGGGGCATGGGGATGGGCATGGGGAGGGGCATGGGGAGGGGAATGGGGAGGGCATGGGGAGGGGCATGGGGAGGGCATGGGGAGGGGCATGGGGAGGGGCATGGGGAGGGGCATGGGGAGGGGCATGGGGAGGGGCATGGGATGGGCATGGGGAGGGGCATGGGATGGGCATGGGGAGGGGCATGGGGAGGGCATGGGGAGGGGCATGGGGAGGGCATGGGAGGGGCATGGGGAGGGGCATGGGGAGGGGCATGGGGAGGGGCATGGGGAGGGGCATGGGGAGGGGCATGGGGAGGGGCATGGGATGGGCATGGGGAGGGGCATGGGATGGGCATGGGGATGGGCATGGGGAGGGGCATGGGGAGGGCATGGGGAGGGCATGGGGAGGGCATGGGGAGGGGCATGGGGAGGGGCATGGGATGGGCATGGGGAGGGGCATGGGGAGGGCATGGGAGGGGCATTGAATGCTATCGGCATACTGCTGGTTGGCACCTGTATTGTTTGTTGTATCGTTACAACATGATCTTACAGATCTAGAGTTAGCTTGGGATAATCATGTTTATGGTATACCATACAGCACCTTAGTAAAACGATATGTACAGGGTCAGTTCTCGTGGAAATGGATCAAAGGGGCCTAGATAGGGCAATACGTAGTTCTCAAGTGCAGATATCGGTTAGACCATTTGATGGCTCAGGTACACTCATGCAGAAGCATTAATTCAAAATACAATATCTAGGCCACTTCAAATTTGGACCAACGCACAATGAATCTACGTATGGTGATAGAATGGAGCATTTAACATATTTAAATTGATGCTATAATAATGTTTATTATCCTAATTTAAGCATGTTTATGATCAAACTACACAATGTTCACACTATACATATACTTTAATCTGTTTATATATTTGTCTGTTTTAGGGTGTGAAGTGAAGCATCTTTAACAAAGGCCCTGTTCCTTCTTGAATGTGTCAACAAAATAGCACAATGCAGTGAAGCAGCATCATGCTGCCCTTAAAGATGGGTTGTCACCTAAAATTCCTCAATTTTCTTTTGATGCCATAATACTATTGTATATCCAATGCTATAAATACTCCCTTACTTTTAAAAGGATGAGATATATCTAAATCTATCAAATAAGCATATTTAGTGCAATCATTTTTACTGTAGGTCGACACTAAAATTCCCTATGTTGTGGTACTGCATGGCTCAGTGCATTCTCAACCAGGCTAGTTTACCCTGTACTCACCTGGGGGAGTGACTGAGTCAGTGAGGTGAATAGGCTATATTGTTAACTAATTAAACTCATGTATTTATAGACAAATATCTTGCAAATATTGGGTACTGTGTATTAGCCTAAATGATAATGGAACCCATGGCATCCCTTTTAAGGAAAAAGTTTGGGAAGTGTATTAGCTGATTTATACCATCTTTAAATGGCTAACTCAAGCCCTAAGTAGAAATAGACGTAGATGCATCATTCTCTTGGTCGCTATGATGCATGCATGTAACCCTGGCAAAAAACTCGCCATTGCTGCTTTCAAGCATCATGCTGACCCTCTAGGGGGATGGGGACACTCCCAAAGGGTCGTCATGATGCACCAATGCAGTCACGGCGAGTCACTCGCCAGGACTTCATTGACATTTGACATTTCAAAGTTTTTATTGGAAGAAGATTCGCAACAAGTTACGCTCTTCAACAAAAGCCAAGTGAAGGTAGAATCCCCAATCGGGCACATACATGCATATTCCAGGTTTTAGATAGGTATACAAACAATACGAATACTGGAGAATACAAATATAATACATCACATATACAAAGAGTAACATGTCTTAACATCATTGGTGCATCATGACGACAACTGGCATCCTTTAGCTACACAAAGCCTTAAAAATGTGAACATTCACTGCTGCGTGATATAGCTATATACTTCAGACACGGCATACATATATCCTAAAGGACTCCCAACTTATTGGATGACTGTGTTTTGCTGATCTTGCATTTGGCACAAAAAAAACTAGAGTCAGCAAATCTGAAGGTGATCCCTTTGGCAACGAGACCATTGAAACGTGCTAGCTGCATAGGTCTTAGCATTTTGATATCCTTGTTGCTCTATGGTGATCAGATTATATCATATAAAAGAAAACCTAGCGAATAAAGAATGAGGTAAATCGAGAGAACAACATAGAGGTGCAGTACATATAGTTCAAGGACGACCTTACAGAATGTTAGTATTGGATTTATGAGAGACTACAATGGCAGTAATGTTTGTATTTGATCATAGCATTTTACTATCGTAGCCATTGTGTACTTCATAGTATAGTATTCTGACGCAGTCGATAACCAATGATAGGTGATATTTATAATTTAACATGAGGGAGGGAGGGAATGAGGCGCTAGGAAAGGGTAACAGAGGGGAGGAGAGAAAAGGGGGGGCGGAATTAAACTACTATATATATATATATATATATATATATATATATATATATATATATATATATATATATATATATATATATGTATATATATATATATATATATATGTATATATAGTGAGCTGGGAAGTAGGGTTGTGGAGAGTGAGGCACGGGTGGACCGACGGAGAGGGGGTGGGCAGTTATAGGGTAGATGGAGGTAACCACCTACCTTGAGATGTTCACCTCAATTGTGTAGTTATGTTGGCGTACTTGGTTGTAGGGTGCAGTTTTCTGAGAAATATGTGACGTGTACAACAGTAACAGTAACAGTAACAGTACGCATACCATTTCTACGAAACCCTCATTTTGCTGATTTGTTATTCAAGAGTCATTGCATGTTCATTACACATACGATCTAGTTTCTGCACCGAGTGGGATAAGTCCAGATTTTAACCTGATGCAGTGCACATGCTACTTGGTTTTTTATTTTAACAGGCGTGTCTCTGCTCTGGCCTTCTCTATGCAGATATACAGGTGGAGGTTCAGACGGTATCATTAGGTATGCCACTGAGATCTGTAATACTATACTGTTTTGTACAATTAGGTGGTTTTACATTTATTTGTTTAAGGACCTTATTTTATTTCTCCTTTTCTTTTCGGGGTTGATAGGGTATTATTGGGCCTCTCACATTATAAGCTGATATAGAGAGGATACTTACAAATACCATGACTTGTCCTCTACTCCCTTCTGCAGTCTAACATAGCTATAGTCACTACTGCCCGCTGGCATGTAAACTTTAAATATTCATCATCGTCATGACATGGTATACAGCAGTTTATATCTATGATCACCTGCACATTGGTTTGAATTTAATATTTCATAGACCGGTCCCCTTAGTGGTTGCATCCTTTCTGCCCCATCAGCTCTCTGGGGTACATGGCTGTGTCTCACAAACATGGGCCAATGTTTTCTTCTATGACCGGGTGCAGTCTATGACCGGGTGCAATCTATGACCGGGTGCAGTCTATGACTGGGTGCAATCTATGACCGGGTGCAATCTATGACCGGGTGCAATCTATGACCGGGTGCAGTCTGTGACCGGCTTGAAAGAAAACGGTTTATTTAGGGCAGATGTAGATATAAGTTGAAATAAAATGAGTGGTGTAAAGTCTTAAAACACCCACTAACATTTTCTACCTATTTATATCTTCATCTGCCCTAAATATAGCATATTTTTACCAAGCCGGTCATAGATTGCACCCCGTCATAGAGTGCACCCCGTCATAGATTGCACCCGGTCATAGATGACAACAATGGCCCGATCTCATGAGAAACAGCCACATGTGTTCAGTGATGCGCAGCAATACAACATCACAGAGAAAAAAAACAGAGTCAAAGGGAGTCCAGGCTGCCTCCAGAATGACTCCCCTCTTTAGGGGAGTCTAGGCTGCCTAAGGGAGTCTATGTGACTCCCTGGCCGAACTAAGTGAGTCACCTGGGGGAGTCACACAGCAGCCAGGCCCACCTAAGGGAGTCAAGGATCTGTGCTCCCCTAAAGAGGGGAGTCATTCTGGAGGTAACCTGGACTCTCTTTTGACCCTTTTTCTGTTCTCTGTTATATACAACGTAAGTGATTCAGATTCAAAGTTATATAACTTCAGTCAATATACTTGTGTCGGAATAAATATAGATTTAATGTATACTTCCCACGTTGACCCTTTGAGGAAGGGATAATGTGTTAATGCATCGTTCCCTTTGTTGTCATGGGCCATAAACAAAACGGCTATTGACAGTTCGAACTGTCAATAGTGGAAAATATTTCCACTATTGACAGTTCACACTGTCAACAGTGGAAATTATTTTTGTTATTGACAGTTCCTCATGCGAGCTGTCAATAGTGGAATATTTCTGCCTTACTGACGGTTCCCACTGACATTATAGTCAACCAGTGTTTTTTTGTGGCAAAATAGTTTTTTTCACCAAAAGTCTTTTTCCACTAAAAGTGTTATTTTTGTTGCCAAAAGTGATTTTGCCCACAGAGTCCGTTTTGCCCTTCAAATCGGTTTTGCACCCAAAATCGGTTTTACACCCAAAACCGGTTTTACACCCAAAATCGATTTTTCCATCAAAATCGATTTTTCCATCAAAATCGATTTTTCCATCAAACCGGTCTCAGGTTTGTGGCAGTTATGGTAAGGAACTGTCAATAAGAGGAAAGTTTTCCACTATTGACAGTTTGAACTGTCAATAGCTGGCCCAAGGTGGGCCGGCTATTGACAGTGCAAACTGTCAGTAGTAGAAATCAATCTTCTCATTGACAGTTCAAACTGTCAATTACAGAATAAGATTCCCTTATTGACAGTTCCAACTGTCAATACCAGGATATGATTCTCTTATTGACAGTTCACACTGGCAATAACAGATTAATTTTCTCTTATTGACAGTTCCTTTTTGGAACTGTCAATAAGAGAATCCTTTTTCCCTTATTGACAGTTCGAACTGTCAATAAGGGAATTTTATCCTGGTATTGACAATTGGAACTGTCAATAAGGGATTCTTATTCTGCTATTGACAGTTCAAACTGTCAATAGTCACGGCCATGCATAAATGCAGCCCTGGCGAGTAACTTGCCCATACTGGATCCAAGCATGATGCTGAACATACTGGGCTGAGACAGCAAGATGCTCTAATGCAGCACTGGCGAGCTACTCACCAGGGCTGCATTGGTGCATTATGATGACAAATGTCATCTTTTAGCAACATACCGTCCTTAAAGGGTTAAAGATAACGTTGTAGCATGTACTGCATTGATTAGTTGACATTTGAGTCAGTTGTCGCCAGAAGGTAACAAGCGTAGATCACATTCCACAGGTGGGTTGCATGTCTGTGGGCATTACGTAGCTACAGGTGTAATTGTATGTAGACGGAAAGAAAAATCCCTGACCTCAGCAGTTTGGTAACCCCCTTCTCCTTCCCCCGATGACCCCCACACATATTCATACACATACATACACACCCACACACACACACACAAACACATTCCCACAAAGAAGAGACTTTATGATATTAATGAATAACTAATATGAATATAGATCAGAGAGGTCTTTCAGAACAGATTCATGACTCCTGGGAATTGTATTCTCTTCAAAAGTGCAATATACTGTATTTGCATGTAGTGACCTGATCATGATAGTCGTGAATGTCAATAGGTGGTATTTACATTGCTGTAAAGATTTCAACAGGATTTATTGTGAGAGATCACCAGGGGTCTCATTTATAACAACTGCCGTATCTGTCGTGACCTGTTCTGTATAAACTTCATCAGCATATATATATATATATATATATATATATATATATATATATATATATATATATATATATATATATATATATATATATATATATATATATATATATATATATATATACAAATATATATATTTAAAAACGGATGTAGTCATCAGTTTTCTTTCACCAGGAGGGTCTGTCAGAACAGATTCGTCAGTCATCATAATTCGATGTTCGTCAATATTGCAATATTTGCAATTGAGGAGAGTATTTGTATGTGGCAAAATGTGGCATTTGCTTTGTTTTCTCTATATATTTCAATAGTTAATCTTCTGAAACACATTTTACTAGTTGTCATCAAACATGTTTCGTCACGTCAGCACCTCTTATTAGCAGGAGTTGTTATTGTAACCATCAAGGACAGGATTTATTGTAAAAGACCCCTAGGGGTCGCGTGATGAAACAGGTTACGTCATGTGGTAAATTGCCTACGAATCCGTGACCTGTTCTGAATGAGCTTCATCAGCATATATATATATACATATATATATATATATATATATATATATATATATATATATATATATATATATATATATATGTACATATATATATATATATATATATACATATATATATACATATATATACACATATATATATATATATATATATATATATATATATATATATATATATATATATATATATATATATATTTGAAAACGGATGTACTCATCAGTTTTCTTTCATCAGTGTTTGATGTTGTTATGATAGCACTGATGACGAAGGCTGACCTCTCCTCTTTTAGCAGTAGCTGTAACGATAACTTATTAGAATACCTGTAATCATCTAAGGCAGATCTGTTTTGTCTATCTGTTGTCTAGCTGTTGCCTGTTGCAGATCTACCTAAAACCATCCAAGGCAGATGTTTCCATGTGTTTTATCCATCTGTTTCCATGATGCATTCATTGACGCAGCTCCTATAGGTAACTCACCAGTACATCATACATCCTAAAGGGTAGTCATGATGCATTAATGCATCATGCCATTGGTTATCATGATGCATGAATGCAGCCCTGATGAGTATAGCATTCCAGTACAGCATTCAAGCATCATACCGACCCTCCGGTACCGACCCTATGTGGTTGACACACTCCTGAAGGATCGGCATGATGCTCCAATGCAGCACCAGCGAGTCACTCAATGTGGCTGCATTGGTGCATCATGATGACAAATGTCATCTTTTAGCGACACGTCGTCCTTAAAGGGTTAAAGGGTTATGTACAACGCATCCACTTGGTGTCCGTTCTTACAGGGTTATGATACCTCGAGGTAGTATGCTGTTCTTAACGGGTTATGAAGCCTCGAGGCAGTATGCTGTTCTTAAAGGGTTATGCAGCCTTGGGATAGCATGCTGTTCTTAAAGGGTTATGAAGCCTTGGGGCAGCGTGCTGTTCTTAAAGGGTTATGAAGCATTAAGTTAACATGCTGTTCTTAAAGGGTTATGAAGCATTGAGTTAACATCCTGTCCTTACAGGGTTATGAAGCCTTGGGGCAGCGTGCTGTTCTTACAGGGTTATGAAGCATTGAGTTAACATGCTGTTCTTACAGGGTTATGAAGCCTTGAGGCAGCATGCTGTCCTTACAGGGTTATGAATAGGTAGTTCGGCCAAAAATACAAATATCTGGATTGAATATGTGAAATCGGTATTGGTCACAAGATACCATGCAGAAAATACATAGGCTCTAATATGATAATTAACAAATGATAATTTTGGGGGGTTATGAGGCATTATCTTATAATTTTGCACCATACACATTCTGTCAAATGCCCCTTTAAGACCCTTTAAGAGGATTGGCTGCAGTAAAGGTAATCAACACAGCAGGGGTGGTAACTGACCACCCCCGGCCACAGAGAGCAGGGAGGGCCGTCACCCTGGCTGAACAGGGCCTGGTCATACATTCCCCCAGTCTGTTATTCTGTGGGGAGCCTTTTAAATGTGTTTTGGAGGAAAATGGAGTAATAGATAAAGCTAAATTATTAAGTTTTATCATAAAAGTAATTTATATAGAATATGTTGCCTCTCTTCCAGACTCTTCTAGCAATTATTTAAGGAACAGTGGTTGTTGGAAGTTGGGTGAATTCAAGCTATCTTTGTGACTAAATGACTTAAAATTAAATTGTAAAACCTACATATATGGAAGGTTTATTGTGTCTGCTATATTCTCCCAAGAAATTGTGCATTTATATTGAAATTAGACCCTCTTTTCCCTTGAAGGCAAGGACCATGTCTGCCCTCTCGGTTGCATGGCCCAGCCCATAATGCCAATATTCTCAGCTGTACCAAAAAGTAAAATGTGTGAATTAGATTTTTAAAAAGCTTATCAAACATATATCTTAACAGATTATAAAGAAGAAGAATGTACGTTTCCAACAAGGTAATACATATAATAATGAACATAGCTTAACAGGTAAATTAATACAATACAACATGCCCCTCTTTAGCACTGTGACAGATAGGGAGTAGCCAAACAGGCCAGTCGTCGAACTGCCTATTATGAAGCCTTGGGGCAGCATGCTGTCCTTACAGGGTTATGAAGCCTTGAGACAGCATGCTGTCCTTACAGGGTTATGAAGCCTTGGGGCAGCATACTGTCCTTACAGGGTTATGAAGCCTTGGGGCAGCATGCTGTCCTTACAGGGTTATGAAGCCTTGGGGCAGCATGCTGTCCTTACAGGGTTATGAAGCTTTGGGACAGCATGCTGTTCCTAAAGGGTTATGAAGCCTCGAGGCAGTATGCTGTTCTTAAAGGGTTATGCAGCCTTGGGATAGCATGCTGTTATTAAAGGGTTATGAAGCCTTGGGGCAGCGTGCTGTTCTTACAGGGTTATGACGTCTCGTGGCAGCATACTGTTGCTAAAGGGTTATACACCTCCCCTCAGCGTCCGTACAAGGGTTACAGGTCATTTCCGCCTTACACCTGTGGGCCGGGGCCTGCCACCTGAAGTGTTCCCGTCGTGTGTACACCATTTGTGCTGACAGCCGCCACACTGCAGCTTTGTGTAGAGCCCCTGTCCCGGAGTGCCGAGCATACATTCTACCATCGATCCCACAGTCACAAGTCCCTTAGGAGCTCTGTACGTGGGTGCCTGGATCTGGGAATGTTCAGTGGCGGAGGAAGTGTGAACATTCATAACATGTGAAGGGAGTGATTGATGGTAGAGGAATTGGGCCGGATTTAGGCTGTTATCAAGAAAAATGGTTTTGCTGAGGGATCAAAATGTATGTAAGATATGACAGATTATGAAAAGTACACTACATTGCCGATAGTATAAGCCGTTATTTGATACCAAACATGCCAATATTTCCAAATCTTAAACCATCATTATTATTATCAATTATAAATCATGAAAATAAAAGTTTTCCCCAAAGCACGTTTTCAGGTCTTCTAATCTTTTTTTGAGTACCATTACGGTCAGGTTTTATTGCTGTGAAAAGTATAGATGTGTTCTTTCTGGAATACTTATAAAAGTTGGCACCGGTTGTAATACTACATAGCAAATACTATGATGCATGCAGTCTCAGGTGTATATACCTCAGGGCAAATTTCAATCCATCAGATATAATCATAAAAAAGCAATAACACATGTGAATTCGTTGACAACGTGCTACGAAAAATACCACAGACAAGATACACAAGGAACCAGTGCTTTAGGTATTCGTCTAGTAAGGCCACTTATTTTTGATAACTAAGATTACGGGCATTTACACCAAATATTTTTTTTGGGGGCAAAAAAAGCTTCATTTACAGGGAAGTATGGTGCTAAAAATTCCTAGGGGTCGGGGCAAAAAAAAGGAGAAAAGAATAGCATGAAAAATACCTCTTTTGAAGATAAATTGAGAAATATCCGCAAATTGAAAGGTCATGTTTTTTTTTCAAAATGAAAAATTGCCATCGGCGTATCCATTTATAATCCAAGTTATCAGAATAAAAGAAATAAGTTCATCTAGGATTGTACACTATTACTTTTCATTAGGTGTTATATTTTAGAAAGGGAAATTATATCAGATTACGCTAAGGTGCCTGTGGAGTGTATTCCCAACACTTAAACTCTCTTACAATGCCAATGCTTACAGGTAGTGTAAAAACAGCATCAGCACATACTCAATACTATGAATAAATAAGTGGCGCCAAAATCCCCCCTGAGCAAAGTCCAATCCTTTGTAATGTTTGAATGCATGCATTGCCTTTGTAATACCCGGGAGGCTTCTGTCCACACGAACCTCCCTATACCAGGCCCTGACTCAGCAACTCTGCAGGTACACTGGTTCCCACATCCTCCCAAACAAAGGCTCTGGTAACCGCCACTATGACCTTGAACTTGGGTTTTGCTGGGTTTTAGCAATTCATGCTTGCTTGGAACCAGCGAACAGGAACCAGAATGTATGATGGGAGTTCTCAAGTTCAAGGTCATGGTGATGTTTACAAGTGCCATTCTGATATAGAATGGCACTTGGGACAAGTGTATTCTTCAGAAGGCAACACACAACCCATTCACTTCAGTAGTGTTGTACAGCTCCCATGTTAAGGGCCGCAGAGTACTTTAACCCTTTAACTGCTGGCCTTGAGAAAATGTTATTTGGGCCTTAAACCCGCAGATCTTACTGCACGTCCAGTAACAGTCAGAGCGCAGTCGGGACAGGTACTCAGCCGTATTTATTCCGCATTAGCTAGATGATCACTGTACAGCGCCATCTTGTCTGGTACCAGTGCTCTTTCCTCTGCTAACTATAGAAGCCTGCTGATTAGCTGAAGCTGGTTCCTGTCATGACAGAAATTTGGTGATTTAGGGGTCATAAACCTTTCAAATATAGGCCTCTATTGTGGGTCCTTAGGTCACCTGTTCAGATTGGGGGAGTGGTTAGGACTCTGACCTACCAATCCATGCATCATGGGTTCAAATCCATGTCAAGGCTATTTTGTTCACACACAATTTTAAGATGTATTTTGGTAGGTCAAAAATTGTGATAGTATACAACTCGGTTGTAAAGATCCTTAACACCTGAAATCTAAGATCTAAAATGGTTTTGTATTGTTGCATTGGGTTTTCTTTGTAAATAATATTACTATTTCTTACCAACCATAAAAAAGATATGTTGCCTTGGCATGGATTTGAGCTTATTACCCCTGGATTGATTGGCCAGTGTCCTAACCACTCCCCCAATGCAACCAGGTGGCATGAGAAATATTCAAATACAACTGATTCAAAACCATTTTAGATTACACTAAAAATATTGATCTTGTGTAAAGTATCTTTAAAAACGAATTGTAAACTATCACAATTTTTGACCTACCACAAATACATGTTAAAATTATGTGTGAACAAAAGCCTAGACATGGATTTGAACTCATGACCCATTGATTGGTAGGCCAGAGTCCTAACCACTACCCCAATCTGAACAGATGACATAAGGACCCACAATAGAGGGCTATAACTGAAAGGTTCATGACCCCTAAAACTCCGATTTTGGACATGACAGGAACCAGCTTCAGCTAAAGGTCTCACAAGGTAGAATTACTGCATCCTGCTAGTGCCCTATAGGGGCGTTGGGCCTTTAACCACCGGCCCTATGCCATGGGAATATGCAACTTTGCAAGTATGTGCTCCCTGGGATAGTTGCTCTTGGTCGTCATGATCCAGGATATTACTGAGCAACTCGCCAGTGCAGTAGTCATGTGATGTAGATACACTGCCCAAAGGTTCGACATGATGCAAAAATGCAGTGTTTTAGTGCGTTACAACAAATGGATATATAGGTGGGGGTCCCGATGTCGCCTTGAAATTTTAAGAAATGGCCATGTCACATGTCCATGTCGGTTAATAATGCTCATGTCCCATGTCGAATTTTAAGAAATGGCCATGTCACATGTCCATGTCGGTTAATAATGCTCATGTCCCATGTCTTATTTCAAGAAACATCTATGTCCCCTGTCAACAATTTTTTAAGCCTCCAGTTGCTAGCCCCGTGTCGCGTGTCGATTTTAATAAAACGCCATATTGCTGTGTCGAATTTAGGGGTCCACCCCCTCCCCCCATAAAACGGTGCTTTAAAGCCACCTGTCCTTAAAGGGTTAGATAACACCAAAGCTTGACATGCTTCCTCGCAGAATGGGATTAATGAATGCACTAAACGTACAGGTGCGTGTTGGATGTGGATATAAATAGAAGAGTGATACATAGATCTTGTAAATGCAGTTCACCGTATTAATGTCACAGAACAATGGGACTGATATGGCACGGTAGGCTTCACCTATTACTTCATGGTGGATATAATGACCACTATGCTTAAGTACTAGAACTCCTGTATCCCATGCCCCCCATGGGATACAGTGTTCCAATATCCCATGGCCTGTGTCATTATCATTTGTTCAAATTATTATGGCCATTTAAATGCAACTAAACATGTTTTGAAGAGTAAAAACTATGAAATAAAGGCAAAGGCCCATAGCCAGAGGATTTTTGGTATCGTTCCCCCCTTGGTGGGGCTGGGGCCGTATCCCACTCAGCTTGCGGCTTCCTGGGATACGGCCCCAGCCTACCTCGGGGGGAAGGATACCAACATATCCTCTGGCCATGGGCCTTTGTCTATTTATCTCTTTAAGGACGGATATACGCTAAAAGATAACATTTGTCGTTATGATGCACCAATGCAGCCCAGGCTGGTAACACACGGGTGCTGCATTGGTGCGTCATGCCCACCCTCCAGGCATGTCTCAACCCCATAGGATTGGCATGATGCTTGAATGCGAGTTACTCGCCAGCGCTGCATTCAAGCATCATGACGACCAAGGGTATGTTACATTAATACATTATGCCGTCCTTAAAGGGATATACATACCTGGGAGTGGCGAGTCCCAAATTGTGCACACCTGCCAAAAAGGAAAACAGCGCCAGGAATAGGTATAGACTGGTGGCGGCAAACTGCCTATGTCAGCAAGTTCTGTCACGGAGGAGCAAGAAAGTGTCTACTCCGTGACAGATGCACGTAAGCGTGACCCCCCCCCCCCCCCACGCACACACACACACACACACACACACACACACTATAAGACCAATGCATCAATAAAGGGTGACTTTCTCATATAAAGTTGTTGATAACGTTTTTGAACATTTCTGAGCTTTGATCCACAAATGCATGAATATAACCTCGAAAAAACCGCTTTCTAATATAAAATATTTGCAAGATAATTGTCCTATGCATCTCTTGATATTCAATGCTCATAAACATGGCTATCACAGACAATGTTGAGAGGATCTTGCTGTAACCAATTTGTGTAAAATGTCCCCCTTTCTTGCGGCACTGGTCTGTACCTCTGGGCTCTTATAGCAGAGAGAGCCGATTCCTTCCGTGACCCGGGAGGAGGGGTGAAGAGGTGGTGTAGGGTAGGCCCTAACAGCCTCAGAAGTCACAGATACTGACCCACCTGCCTGCTGATTCCCCAGGCACCATACACTATGATCTGTATATAGATAGGCCTAGAATTCAATAACGCCCCTGGTTTATATCTACTGGTTATTTAAAAAAAGATCTCGATAGTATAGGATCGTATATATAAAAAATAAATATATATATAAATATATATATATATATATATATATATATATATATATATATATATATATATATATATCCCGGGCCAGCATTAGTGTCTACATGTTTTAAACCACGGTATGCAGTATAACCGAGGTGCGAAGTCTATTGTTCTGACCCACCACCGTGGTTTAAAGATGCATTACCAGCTAATTTTGGGAGATTTTTTTTTTTCATAATGTTTCCATATATCAAGTGCCTGTAAGTCTATAATTTATGAGAAATTTGGAGTCTATTATTTCTCTTTTAACCTGTGAATATGGCCATAATAGCATGCAAAAGATACAACCGTGAGCCACCAGAAATGAAACATGCAGTGGGGCCGCTATGAACAATCAAAACACATAGGCTCTCACAGTGAATTGATAGGTCTATCAGAGAGCCCTCCAATCAGTATTTCATCTGGATTGCATAGCAAATAGCTTTCCTATGATAAGGGGGCCTGTCAGTTAATAATGAAATGACAATGGAAGTCTATATTGGCTGTAATTCATGACTTGATTTTGGGCCGATTTAGGTGGTAATGTATCTTTAACCCTGTTTAATACATGTGTAATGGGAGGGTTATTCCTGACCCTGACCCCCCACTAACACCCAGGTGTGACCAGAACAAGCCCCTCCCATTGACAGCCTCCCTGTCGTCGTAGAGCAGCTCCAAGGGCAGAGTGAGCAGCTCATTGATTGATTTCCGGCCGGGGTATCGGCCTCTAATAGCTCATCAATATAGTGCTGAGCTGTAGTCTTAAGGCCACACAACTCTGGGAACTGTTACACAAGCTCTGAGGTTTGAGTCTGATAAATTTCTTGTTGACTGATTTTCTCATGAGAAGTCTTACAAATAAACCCAATCATAATTATATGTTTGCAAGTAATAAATACATATGTAACTGATCCACATTCCCAACACGGAAAAACAGGGTGTACGAGTACGTATAGCTGCTTGCGGTTCTTTTATCAAGGAGCTGTTCCATAGTGTAGGCCGTACCGTGCCTATGCATGTCTTATGAATAGTGCAAGTGAAGTATCCTAGTGTGAAACTGTCAAACTAAACACAAAGAATACATTTGCTTCCTATGTATATCCGTCCAAAGAAATTGTGTTGTGTTGAATTGTGTCTGCAACAAAAAAAGATAGAACAATGAAAACAAAACTAATGATAAATCTGAACATAATTTACTGAGCAACAGATCCCAGGAAGCTGGAGGTGGTACTGTGTGTGAGTGGTGGGATGAGTGGGGGGGGGATGTTAGTACACTGTAACATGATCATTGGTACAGATCAATGCTGGAGCACGGTGTAGGTGTGTGTGGTGCGGGGCGGGAGGCGGTGTGTCTTTAACCCTTTAATTACAGATGTCGCTAAAAGATGGCATTTGTCATCATGATGCACAAATGCAGCCCCGGCGAGTAACTCGCGGGTTCTGCATTGCTGCATCACACCGACCTTTTGCGCGTGTCTCAACCCGATAGGGTCGGCATGATGCTTGAATGCAGCACTGGCGAGTTACTCGCATTATGCCGTCCTTAAAGGGTTAACCCTTTAAACCCTGGGCCGCTGTATATAAAGGGCTGAGTACCTGCCATGCCTGCATTCCGACTGCTACTGCTGGGGCAGCAAGTTCTACACCCTTAAGGACGGTATGTCACTAAAAGATGATCATCATAATGCCCCAATGCAGCCCTGGCGAGTAAATCACCAGTGCTGCATTGGTGCATCATGACGACCCTTCAGGTGGAATGTCTCAACCTCATAGGGTCAGCATGATGCTTGAATGCAGCTTGGCCAGGACCTCACATTCATGCATCATGGCAACCAAAGGAGCGATGCAGTAAAGCCTTCTGCCGTCCTGAAAGGGTCAAGATGAAACAATGCAGGTTCTAAGGTAATGCTGGTGGCTGTGTCTCACAACCTTGGGCCAATGTTTTTGTCTCTGACCGGGTGCCGTCTCTGACCAGGTGCCGTCTCTGACCGGGTGCCGTCTCTGACCGGATGTCACTTTGGGAGTTTAGCTACGTTCTACCAACAGCAGGAGGCTAATAATGATTACATAACAGCTGTCATAACGTTTTTACAAATCCTTATATATATGAGTATAGGTTAAAATTTTAAAAACACTTTTTTCTGACACCAGGTCAGAGACGCGGCACCCGGTCAGAGACGGCACCTGGTCAGAGACGGCACCCGGTCAGAGACAAAAACATTGGCCGAAGGTCGTGAGACACAGCCCGGTGCTGTCTTAGAGCTGGAACACCCAGACTGTAAACAAATCAGGGGATCATTGTCCTTGTTATGGGACGTCCTTCATTGAGGCATGCTTGTGCCGTGATTCTGCCGGCTTGTGCTTTGTGTGTCTTTGTATATTCTAGGATCGGCATGATATTTGAATGCAGTACTGGCAAGTTACTCGCCAGGGCTGTATTTATGCATCATGACGACAAAGGGCATGATGCATTATTGCATTAAAAGGATAAACGAACCCCATACGTCATAAGGTAGCCATGCAGAAAGGATGCCACTTTTGCAGTAGTGAGGATATCAACCTTTCCTCTTGGCCACAAGGTTTATCGGCGGAAATATCATTTACCCTTTAAGGATGGCATGATGGCTAAATGCATCATGTCCTTGGTCGTCATGATGCATGAACGCAGCACTGGCTGCATTCAAGCATTATGCCGATCCTATGGGATTGAGCCACTCCCGTAGGATTAGCATGTATGATGCACCAATGCAGCACCGGCGAGTTACGCGAGTTACTTTAGCGACATGCCGTCCTTAAAGGGTAAAAAGAAAATGTAACATGCAGCTGAAAAAGAGAAGCAATTAGCCATCTAGAAGGGACAATTGGTTCGGCACATGCCTTCCGTGTGGCGTGTCCTATGTAAACTCCCTGGTTGTACTTGGAGGTGGTCGATGTCCTTCACTCTGTCCCCCATCTGCTGAGGCCAAATTTAAAAAAAGTTTGTGTTAGGTCACCTGACCATGCCTATTGCCATGCAGGGGCCACCTAGGTTGTTTTTTTTCATGCAATTTCAAAAAGAAAATTATAATCTAATACCTTTCTTCGGTCAATTTGGGGTGTAGAAAAGTCTGGCTGCTACTTTCATGTTTGAAAAAATAAAACGATATAAATTAGATATTAGACCTACCGGCCCTAGCCGAGCTAACAAAGATAGGCTATTTATGTTAGAAATAACGTTTTGTCACAATAAGGAGCCATATAGAAACCCTATAACGTTTTATAACGTGTTTTGTTTACTACCCATGTCACCTGAAACACACATTTATTTCTTTGGCCTGAGCGATGTATACACGTATTACTGACTGATTCACTCACGTCTCAGTTCAGCTCCCCTTAGTTCCCAATATAGTTACTTTCCCTGACCCAGTCCTTGATCACTAACTCGTTATCGATAAAATCGACAATCCACTCACTCAATTATCTACCTGGTTGGGTGGTCATTTGGCTGCCCATTTGTGCGATAAATTACGTTATGGTCGATATAGGCACCCAGCTCCCTTATACAGTATAGTGGAGACTGTACTATAGTACATGTATCTCACTAACCCGATCTATCACTCATTGGCTGACTATCTCACTAACCGGATCTCTAACTCACTAGTTCATTATCTCACCTACCGAATCTTTGGCTCACTGACTCAGTAACTCACTTACCAAATCGCTCACTCACTAACTCACCAGTTCAGTCACTGAATATCCCACTCTCTGACTCACTAACCAAATCCCTGACTCACTACCTCACCAAATAAATATGTATCACTCACTCAGTGCCTCACTATGTCCCTAACCGGATCTTTAATTCACTATTTCATTATTTCACTAACCGAATCTTTAACTTACTCGTTCATTATGCCACCTACCAAATCTTTGACTGACTGACTCACTCTCTCACTTATCAAGTCTCTTACACACAGATTCACTACCTCACTAACTAAATATCTCATTTACCGACTCACTCTCTCACTAACCCATTCTATTACTCATTGACATTGATTCACTATCTCACTATAGCTGAATCTCTAACTTACTGACTCACTTTTTAACTAAATATACCTCTACCTCATTGACTATATCGCTAACTGAATCTCTATCTCACTGAGCATACCGCTCACTCATTGAGTCACTATCTCACTTACCCACTTCCACCACTGACTCACTATCTTACGACTGATTTGTTCACTCACTACACACATACTCATTGACTGGATCTCTCACTCAGTGTCTTTCTATCTCATGAACTCACCAACAAACCCATTCACTGACTTACTCTTTCTCTGACTGAATCTATTCCTCATTGTCTCATTACTACACTGACTACTTCTCTTACTCACTGACTCATTGACTCACTAACTTACTCATTCCCTCACTAACTCACTCACTCATGGACTTACTCACTCCTTCCCTTACTCACTCACTCACTCACTCACTCACTGACTTACTTACTCACTCACTCATGCACTCACTCACTCAGCCACTCACTCACTCACTCACTGACTTACTTACTCACTCACCCATGCACTCACTCACTCAGCCACTCAGCCACTCACTCACTCACTCACTCACTCATTGACTTACTTACTCACTCACTGACTTACTCACTCACTCAGCCACTCACTCACTCACTGACTTACTCACTCACTCACTCACTCACTCATCTACTCACTCACTCACTCACTCACTTACTCACTCACTCACTTATTCACTCACTAACTGACTTACTCACGCACTCATGCACTCACTCACTCACCAACTGACTCCCTCAGTCAGCTACTCATGAATCCTATGACTGATAAACTCATCCAATCACCCACCGACTTGCTGATTCGCTATTGTTGCCTGTTTGGCGGCTGAGAAGGGTTGATTCCATAATTAATGTATAAACTTCCTTATTCAACTTCTGTCATTTGTATTTCATTCAGCGTCCCTGGAGTCCCTTGAATGGAGCTCTAGAGAAGGGGAGCTTTGGTATTGCAGGATATGACCCGGTTTCAGAAATTGATGTCCCTTTGACATGGTGACATAGGCATTTCTGGGGCTTTGTGGCATGAGACAAGGGGAATAAATAGATGGGCCATGGGACATTTCTTAACCCCACAGCGCCCCTATATATAGGGCTGAGTACCTGTACCGACTGTACTATGACTGTTACTGGACGTGCAGTAAGATCTGCGGGTTAAAAACTGATATGGCTACATGAGTATGAATTCTTAAAATCAGCAGGGACATTGGTAACCCGATCAAGGGCTCCAATTTGGTCCCTAACTAGGGTCCTGTGCCACGATGTATACTAGTCTATAGGTAATGTAAAGCCTCACAGGTACTACAGGGGACTTAGGGTAGATTCACCATGAGTAGAACACAGGCCTTGAAACGGACACTTGAATTTCCTTTCATTGAAGCATTCTAATCTTTGTATTTGTGAATAAGAGTAAAGTTAAGTGCGATTCTTTCTAAAAAAATAACCACAGGAGATCTCATCATGCATGAACAACTAGAAATCCCAGTGCCCGTCTCATGTCATTTGTCCTAGTCGTGGTGAATCTACCCCTTCAAGAAAAGCGGAGGGGTAAGAGAAAGGAGTTCACACCTTTGTTATTTCACATACCCTCATATACACTCACATAAGCTGTGGTTTAAAACAGATATACAATGGCTATGACTATGAGAGGATAAGACACTATAAGGGTGCTAGCCACTTTACTGTGGTATTTTTTACCCTCTCATAACCATATTATATCTACAGTATTACAAAGTCAAGTGACTCTAATCTACAACCACCACATGGCTGCCTACGGAGGCATGTGGAGGGGAGGAGGAGTGGTATCGATTCTCGGCGTGTTAATTGATCTTATAACACGTGCATTGAAGGGTCGGGTGAGAGGGTCTGTTTGAGTGACAAGGTGGGAGGAGGGATATAGTACCATGTACTACCATGAGCAAGTGCATAAACTGGGTCATTACACTCTCACCCCTGAGGTTCCCTATAGAAAGGTAAAGTGTGGGACACTCTGCATGTCAGCTTTTTTTTTGCACTGACCACTGTGACTACATAGGAGGTGGTAGACAAACCCAAAAGTGCTTAAATCTCAATTATAAATCAATCCCTGTTTCCTGCATCCTTAGGGTATTAATATAACTAGGGGTTGCACCGTTTGTGACATTTAAATCCGCTCAGATTGCCCATATTACCTGAATTACCCCCCTTCACAGGAGGTAGACAAATAGTTTACTACACTGTTAGTAATATATCAGAACCTCAGGCAGGCGATTGTAATGACCCAGTTCAGGCACGTGACCATGAGTTTAGGTTATTTTAATGCAGTGGTCATTTTTGAACAACGGTTTAGGGGGCTCTGTGGATTTTTGAGTGATTTATGAAAAAAAAGACCCCCCCCCCCAAAGGAATGATGGTGTTGTAATCACACTGCAAATGTAATAACATATTTTCTAAATCATAGGTATCAATCTCATTTCTGACCCTTTCGTTCCCTATCAAGAGAGGTCTAATTCTTTTTGGCCCACTCAGAAGGTATGAATTATTTTGAAGCCCTTCCCCCGTTGTTAAAAAAAGACCACTCCCTAATTTTAATGTTGCCAGTTATCTGCACGGGTCTACTGCTGCGGTTGTGGATTCCCGTTATAATGAACCAGTGTTAGCAATGATTCTGATTAAATCTCTGCTGTACTTTTATTCTCACACATAACGGCATCTGACTATAAATATAAGCTGTTGACAAGAAATTACAGATGATTACACCTATTCCTAACCCTGAAGGACGGACGAATACTACTCTAAATTGCTATGCACATAACTCAACAACCACTTCATTGACTGACTGTTTGACAATCTAGCACGACACACTGTTATCTACAGTCAGGCCAAATAAATAAAAAGGTGTGTTTCAAGTTACCCGACCCTACCTAGCCATATAGGGCAGACCCTAGAAACTTTTATCCAATTTCAGAAAAAAAATCTTTATATTTTAGGTCATTTTGGGCTATTTCAGAGTCAATTTCATAGTCTACGAGTCAGTCAAGGCAGTCGTTGGTAAGTCGGTACTGAAATCTGCGAGGCAAATTTTGGGTATTCTTTAGTTTAGGCCAAAGTTTAAAAAAGTAAAAAAAACGACCTACCTACCCTGTATTCTAAGACCTTGTAACCTGAATACACCTTTAATTTTTTCGGCCTCAATACATGTGTCTCAAAGTTGGGGGAGACGCCGAGACACTCGTACCTGGCAGTCTGTGCCAACCGTGACATTAGCATTGCCAGATATTGTGCTGAGTCTGGCTTTTTCTTAGACCCACCTACCCCCCCACCCCCCCTACCCCCCCTCCCCTCCACTCCGCTTGATCCACCGCCACCGCTACCCTTGGCTGTCCACTATATGGTCACGGCCCAGTGACCGTGGGTCCTGACGAGGTATCCTCGGACTAGGGTGGTACCTCTATATATATATATATATGGGTATCTCTCATCACACTATAGTATAGTGGACACCTTTAAACCTGCAGATCTTACTGTACGTCCAGTAACAGTCAGAGTGCAGTCGGGACAGGTACTCAGCCCTATATATAGGGGCGCTGGGCCTTTAAATACTGTAGTTACTCATACCGTTGTCTCCACCGTGCACGGTACCACCACCACCCCTGTGTCAGCAATGTTCCTGAGGATATATTGAACCGCGACATCACCCCCCCCCCCCACCCCTCAGGAGGAGGAACATACCCAGGCACCACCCTGGAGGAGGGCTCCCTGACTAACACACAGGGCCTGCTCCTACTGCCTGCAGTGCATCCTTCTCCAGTACCTCAGCAGCAGGCAGGAGCCTCACATGGATGCTCTATATATACAAATATTAACGCAATAATGGCAGCTCGGGAAAGCACGCGTGAGGTATATCTGGCAATAATGCACGAGCCGAAGGCGAGTGCATTATTAGACAGATATACCTCACAAGTGCTTTCCCGAGCAGCCATTAATGCGTTTATACCACTATTTCTTCAAATATATGAATATAATATCGTATAAGGCCTACCTTTTTCAATTGTCCATTTTGTCTCGCCGATCGACTGGCAGACTCAGCGCATAGCGGAGCGCCATGATTCTCCAAGCGGTACCAAATACGTAGTGAATAACATCCAAATGTAGCGAAATTAGACCATGACAGGGTTAATCCTTCAATCTGGTACATGCTAAGATCTCCTTGTTGATGTTTCCGTGCAGAAATAGCCTTTTAATTGCGTAAAATCCTCATATTTCGACATTTTGTGAGGGGTGCCAGCCTGGTTAGATTTGTAAACAGCGGGACGCGTCCGATCACGTGACCGACTGGCGCGACCGACTGACCTAGTTTCCGCGGTGGCTTCGATCAGCTGATCGTCCTCCGCCCGCTGGCAGCATGTACAAAATGTCGAATTATGAGGATTTTACGCAATTAAAAGGCAAATACAGCACGGGAACATCAAGAAGGAGCTCTAAACATGTACTGGTTTGAAGGAATAAGCTTGACAAGATCTAATTTCGCCACATTTGGATGTTATTCACTACGTATTTGGTACCGCTGGGAGAATCATGGCGGCAAGGTAAGTTAGTATTAGCTTTCTACCAGTCGGCTCTGTGGCCGATGAGGTTAGGCGCTGGCGTTTGGCTTCTGCGGCCGGGGTTCGCGTCCCGAACGAGTCTCACTAATTTCGTAGCCAAAATGGCTATGCCTACCTTTCATTACCTTGTTAAAATATATAGAAGCGTCTTGGTGTAAAAAATAAATTCTGAGCGTGCGTATATCCTGAGATAACCAAACGGCAAATATCCACTCTCGGCACGGGAAACGCCAGAATCGTGGTATAAATAGGACTAATACAAGGAGGAAACCCAGGAGGAACTTCTTGTAGTAAATGTATAGCGATATAACTGGTGTGGACTTGTTCCCGCAACAACTGTGTTTACACTGGTGCCATAGGCATAGAGAGGGATGTCTATGATGATACCAGCAATCTCGTGAAATCTTGGTTCTGCTCTCGGAACGCATATAGGACTGTTACCAGAAGGAAACCCAAGAGGATTTTTTTTGTAGTTAATGTATAGCGATCTAACTGGTGTGGACTTGTTCCCGCAACCACTGTATTTACACTGGTGCCATAAGCATAGAGAGGGATGTCTAAGGTGATACCAGTAATCTCGTAAAATCTTGGTTCTGCTCTCGGAACGCATATAGGACTGATACACGAAGGGATTAAACCCAAGAGGAACTTCTTGTAGTAAATGTATAGCGATATAACTGGTGTGGACTTGTTCCCGCAACCACTGTGTTTACCTACACTGATCCACGCAACCTCGTGAGATTTTGGTTCTGCTCTCGGACACAGCTGGTTTCTGGTGGATCATGCAGTGTTGGAGTATGGTACCTGCCTAAGTCTCACGGGAAATTCCGAGGACAGAGCTAACATGGCCGCTCACATGGAGCATCCCGAATTATCCCTAAATAGTAGCAGAATACTCACATGAACGCTGTGTCGGAGTCTCTATAATAAGCCCAGACAGGAGGAACGCTGAGATAACAACAACAAGGTCTCTAACCACAGGTAAGGTGCTATTTCCAGCTACTACCACCTTGTTCGTGACACACCTACAACATGGTTCTTGGTGTGGGAGAGGTGTGAATACCGTTATGGCTCGTTTAAAGATGGGTTGTCACCTAAAATTCGTCAATTTTCTATTGATACCATAATGCTATTGTATATCCAATGCTATAAGAGGTTGATTAAGAGGTTGATTTATCTTTTATTGATCTATTCAAAGCACATTTGTTAACGATATACATCTCAGTTGAAATTCATATATTTCGTTTCACATTCGCTTGTAAATATCTGTAGATATAATTTAGAAAATACCGTATTAATTCAATGCGATTTTATATGATGTATGCTGAAATTACATTCTAAGATTCATTGATGATCAACAAAAGACCGGGATGGCAGTCTGCAGAGCAGATATTTAATGCCACCCCTATAAATACTCCCTTACTTTTAAAAGGATGAGATATATCTAAATCTATCAAATAAGCATATTTAGTGCAATAATTTTTACTGTAGGTTGACACTAAAATTGCCTATGTTGTGGTACTGCATGGCTCAGTGCTTTCTCTACCAGGCTAGTTTACCCTGTACTCACCTGGGGGAGTGACTGGGTCAGTGAGGTGAATAGGCTATATTGTTAACTATCTAAACTCATGTATTTATAGACAAATATTTTGCAAATATTGGGTACTGTGTATTAGCCAAAATGATAATGGAACCCATGGCATCCCTTTAAGGAAAAAGTTTGGATAGTGTATTAGCTAATGTACCGTCTTTGAGCGCCGTTGTGCTTGTCAATCTCAAGTTACTGTTACTTCCTCTGCTTATACATATACCTGTGCTTATGTAAGCCTTTTTAAAGAAAGGTTTTGGGTTTCAGGGAGGTCCTAGACCTGCGCTAAAACGAGAACTGCGCCCATTTAAGCCTCCGGCGCTTATATGGGCCATTATGGTGGTGGTGTGTGTGTGTGTGTGTGTGTGTGTGTGAGAGAGAGAGAGAGAGAGAGAGAGAGAGAGAGAGAGAGAGAGAGAGAGAGAGAGAGAGAGAGAGAGAGAGAGAGAGAGAGAGAGAGAGAGAGAGAGAGAGAGAGAGAGAGAGAGAGAGAGAGAGAGGGTGGGGAGGGGGGCACAGTGGGAGGGGCATGCTGAGTGAAAGACAGGGGATGTGTTTATGGTTCAATCATCCACTGTCTTTAGAGTGCGGTCTTTATTGATGCAGTGCGAGCGTTTCATCTTCTGATCAATAGTTTTGAAATAAAGTGATGAAGGGTATCATTCTCCATATAATACAAGTGAAACATAGCTGAAGGGTATGAGGTAGCTATGGCCCACTAGTCAAGCTGCGTCAGGGCTTGGACTAGTCTGGCTAGTATGAGGGTAAGTAAGTGGTAGATATGATACAAGTGACTTGCTGTATGAATGATATAAGCCAAGGATAGGGTAATTGTCCAAGGCGTCAGTAGCGGATAATTACCATTGTCCAAGGGTTATAACCCTATTGTAGCTAGTCTCACCTATCATATCTGACTTACACCCAAAGTAGGAGAGTGTGCTCAGTGGACCGCGTCATAATACAGCCATGGATGTAAAATACAGTTAGGTCATTTATTTTGTTCTCTCAGCCAACCGTGGTGTAAAATATTATATTGAATATTATATGGGAAACATGGCTGGTAAATCTATGTCTCACTGTACACAGGGAACCTATACTAGTATGACATTGTGCAGTACATGATGAGGCGTCAATAGGTAGAACCATGGACATCAATATTTATGTCATGTTATGGCATACAACGACAGGACCTAGGGTATTGTATGTTTGTCTATTACAGCAATAAGGAGATACTCCTTTCTCGGCTACATGCACATCGTGATGTTTAAAGGCATCTTTAAACATAATGCTAATGTAACATACAGCATATCGCTGGTATTTTACTCGGCCCATGATTATCTATTCCGATCACACTTGGAGGAGGAAGAGGATGATAAGGATGATACAAGGTTTAAATGTTTATATGATACTCAAGGCAATATGGTTATATATCCACTAACTGTTTTGTGATAAAGAAATGATGTGTTTATTCTATGATAAAAGACTACCTTTAGTGCTCATTGAACCAACCGTGTCACCGTGTAGAATTTAGGGGTGTACCCCCCCCCCCCATACTATGGGCTGACAGCGGAAGATAATCACAGACACAGACATGCACGCATCCACTATAGACCAAGTCTAGGAACCCCTGGAGGCACCACCAGCTATTGTTACCCCTCCAGGGCTACTACCCTACTGCCTTGTACCGGGGAGGGTCCTTAGATGTTAAGGCTGTGTCTCATGACCTTGAGCCAATGTTTTTGTCTCTGACTGGGTGCCGTCTCTGACCGGGTGCCGTCTCTGACCGTGTGCCGTCTCTGACCGGATGTCACTTTGGGAGTTTAGTTATGTTCTACCAACAGCAGGAGGCTAATAATAATAACATTACAGCTGCCATAACTTTTTTACATATCCTTACATATAATTATGAGTATAGGTTAACATTTAAAAAACCCGTTTTTCTGACACCAGGTCAGAGACGGCACCTGGTCAGAGACGGCACCCGGTCAGAGACAAAAACATTGGCTCAAGGTCGTGAGACACAGCCTTAACGTCCCTCATCATATGTGTATATATAGACGACCCTGTTGTGGTGGTCCTTAACCCTTTAAGGACAGCATAATGCATTAACCCTTTAAGGACGGCACAATCCATTACTGCATCATGCCCTGGTCGTCATGATGCATGAATGCAGCCCTGGCGAGTAACTCACCAGTGCTGCATTCAAGCAGTTAATTGAACAGTTAATTGAATAGCCTGAACATAGATGGTATCCCATTAGTACTAGTAGTGCAGGGACCCTTGGTCGTCATGATGCATGAATGCAGCCCTGGCGAGTAACTCGCCAGTCCTGCATTCAAGCATCATGCCGACCCTATGGGTTCGAGACACTCCCGAAGGGTCGGCATGATGCACCAACGCAGCACTGGTGAGTAACTCGCTGGGGCTGCCTTGGCGCATCATGCCAACAAATGTCATCTTTTAGCAACTTGTGTCCTTAAAGGGTTAAAGCCCCTCACCATATGTGTATATATAGACCACCCTGTTGTGTTGGTCCTTAATAGATTCATAGAAGAAGTAGTTGAGTATTCACTACGACTGTATGTTTATCACAATACTGCTAGTCTCCCCCCCCCCCCCCCCAGTACCTCTGATGTGCTTAGCTTGCACTTCTCCTTTATCAACGATCTTTGCCCATGTCTCGGTGAATGCCCATGGTTCCTGTTTATATTTTATATATTTTATACACCAATACCTTCCCCATATATATCATCAATCATAAATACCTCCTCATATCTATATAACTACACTCCCCATATATATCTTCAATCACCAATATCCCGTTTAACTCCCCCTACAATAAATCACCAATTTACTATCCTACGCTATTGAATTTGTCTTTATGATGTTACTCAATTTGCACTGTTCTAATTTACAGTCGATGATAGACCATTGCGGTCTTCCTATGTCCAGGCCTAGTGTGTTCAGAAGGTTACAAACCACTGGTATACTCAATATGGAAAGCTAAGGGAGTGCTCATTTTTGAACAACAGGGGGGGTGGTGGTGGATTTGGGGGGGGGGGGAGGGGTAAACAATTTAGACCCCTCTTGAGGGGGGGGGGGGGGGGAAATTCAACCTGTTTTGAGGGGAAAAGCCCTCACATTATCATGCTACAAATTAATGGGTGCAAACACACACACTTTTCGACCTGCCGGGGGGGGAATTTTTCGACCCCTCTGGGGTGTGTGTGTGAAAAAACTCCCACGCTCCGCACAAAATCTCACCACCCCCCCCCCCTATTGTTAAAAAATAAGCACTCCTCAAGTATCTAGAGATACATACTGAGACTTCCATTGGGCCTGAAAACCCTTTACTTTGTCTGCAATGAGGACCTATTGTTCGACCCCAATCTAAACATGGGGATCTCTCACCAGCAAAATATGGCAATACTGGGGTGGCCTGCTACACCCTCAGAAAACCTCAGGTGAGGGTAGTTTTAGCGACAATGACTCTCACTTTTCTGTGTGTGTAGCTATTTTAATGTGTGAATCGGCATTGTCGTATGCATGTATCACGCATCGGCACATTCAGATCAGCGTGATGCATCGTTGCATCATGATAGTGCATCGTTGCATCATGCTGGTGAATGAACATATGAACGAGGCATCACCTCGTCATTTAAATGTTAACAATCCCACCACTACCATGCCTATAGTTTAGTAGTACATGACATGAGTTTGAGTTTTAAATATTTTTATTTGGCAAAAAATCCAATAACCAGTTTTGTCTTTCGATTCATGCCAACACGGCAGCCGACGGAATACATAATGAATATATATTTACAAGTGCGTCATGGTTACATACCAACATGATAACACGCAGTACTATTTTCTTGCTACATGTATTATCCCACTGATGATACTTTTAATACATAACTCTTATGCAGTCAAGATACACACGTCAACTCTCAACATACCCACGCCCAACTGATTACAACAGGTTATTTTTGAAATGCAAGGTAAGTTTCCATGAAGTCGGGATACAGCACACTCATCGTACCGGTACTCACTTATATACACATCCTTCAGATATGTTAATTCGAACAGACAGGTTCCTTCAGTAAGGGGGCCTAGTGCATCATTGCATCATGCCCTTGGTCGGTATGATGCATGAATGCAGCCCTGGCGAGTCAGTGCATTACGATAGTGAATGAGTATGAGGCATCACCCTGTCATGAAAGGGTTACCGATCCCTCCACTCCAACATCTCTGGTGTGGCAGTATATGGCATGGGTTCATGTGATAAGGGGCGCAGAGCGCATGAATGCATCATGCTTTTGATTGCCGTGATGCATTAATGCAGCCATGGCGAGTAACTCACCAGTACCACAATCATCATACAGACCTTACAGGGTTGAGAGACTCCTGAAGGCTCGGCATGATGCACAAATGCAGCACGGGTGAGTAACTCACCAGGGCTGCATTGGAGCATCATGGCGACAAATGTCATTTTCAGCAACATGCGTCATTAAAGGGTTAAGGCAGCCTTATAATCATTACATATAGTCCTTCTTCTTTCTTGTCACGTCTATGATAAGAAGGGGTGTCATAAGGAGGTGGGGACACAATGTGTTCTATATTTAGTCTGTTATCGCCCACGCACCTTACACACTGTACACTGCAGAATTGCGATATGTGACATTCGCAGTACCGTAAGACCTCGTATAAAAGCCGCGGCTAGTACGCAAGTTAGATTGGCGGTGCGGCTTATTGGATCAGCCCAGGGTCCGGGTGCGGCTTATACCGGAAAACCTCTTGTATAAGCCGTGGCTAGTACGCAAATCAGATCGGCAGTGTGGCTTATAGGATCAGCCCAGGGTCGGGGTGCGGCTTACACGGGGAGTTGTTGCCACTATGGTACCGTACTAAAATGGGCACCTTCAGATCGCCAGTGCGGCTTATAGGATTGGCCTTAACTCAGAGTGCGGCTTATACACGAGTTAGGCTTATACGAGAGGTTTAACGGTACTAGAGTTTTTGCTGCTATGGTACAGTACTAAAGTTATCATTAATCAGACCCATGGTTCGGCTTACGGAACGGCCCAAAGTCGGGGTGCGGCTTATACGCGAGTTAGGCTTATACACGAGGTTTTACGGTAAACCTACAGCACATAGTTAGTGGGAACGAGCAGCAAAGTGTATAGTACACAGCATAGGTGTGTGTTTGAGCATCAGTTTAGATATAGATACATTTATATTTATGATTATATCTCGTACAACAAAGCATACTTATTCCCGATCTCTTAAGTCTAGAAGCCACCGACGGCGTATAAGGTTCGTAACAGTGCTTGTATGACATTGGCAAGACCCCGGGACAGACCCCAACCCATGTGCATTAACTAGGTCATTCCATTCTCCAGACAGATGTTCTGATATATTACTAACAGTGTGGGAAACCATTTGACTACCACCTGCTGTGTAGGGCGCACTAGGGACGATCTGAGTGAAATTAGATGCCCCAAAAGCCCCAAAGACCTTACTTATATCCTGATTCAGTTACACGCTGCTATTCCAAAACCTGAGAAGTACTTTATATTTGAGATTTTAAGCATTTTTGTGTTTGTCTACCACCTCCTATGTCATCTAACAGGGGACAGTGCAAAAAAATGGCTGACATTCAGAGTGTCCCACACTGTACCTTACTATAGGCAACCTCCGTTGTGAGAGTGTATTGACCCAGTTTATGCACTTGCCCCAACCTGTTTTTAAAAGATGACCACTCCCTTACCATGCCAGTGGTGACTATCAGAGCGACCTGCACTCTTTTCGGTCCCCCCCTCCCCAACAAGAGGGGTCCAAATCAGTAGTTCCTAGTCCCGGCCTTTAGGGGGTCTGGATTTCAGGATTTCAGGATTTCACCCCCCTCAAAAAAAACCTCCACAAAATAATGTATCCACAAACCCCACCCTGATGCTAAAAGATTACCACTCCTTAATACCATGGCGGTAATGACCACGTCATGTTGTCCCTGTGTAATACTAAGACACCTACCCCACTCGCTTCATACAAACACCCCCTCCCCCCCCCCACCCACAGCACAGACACAGCACAGCCTCTCCCCCACAGGCTTAAACTGAACAGCATGCTAGAGTGGTTGTAGGACTGATCTAATGATCTTCCTGTTGCATAAAGCACATTTTCAAGACCAAAAAAACTTCGCCATTTGTCTACCACCTCCTGTGAGGGGGGGTAATTCAGGTAATATTGGCAATCTGAGCGGAATCAGATGTCACAAATGGTGCAACCCCTAGTTATATTCAATACCCTAAGGATTCAGGAAACAGGGATTAATTTATAATTGAGATTTAAGCACTTTGGGGTTTGTCTACCACCTCCTATGTGGTCACAGGGGTCAGTGCAAAAAAAAGGCTGACATGCAGAGTGTCCCACACTGTACCTTACTATAGGGAACCTCAGGGGTGAGAGTGTAATGACCGAGTTCATGCACTTGGGTCTGCGTGTGTGAGTGCAGGTCGGTTGGCTATAAATGCCGGTGTCTGGGAGGACCCACCAGTTAGTGTAGGCTACTGCCCAAGCTGGCACCACCTCGACCTCTGTTCCCCAGTGTCATCGCTGGCACCAAAGGTTGCTGGTTAAAATAGTTCCTGTGCGCTTGGTGCTGTTGTCTCAAAAGTGCAGATGGGTACCGCGTAGGAATCCCCCCCAATATACGGGGGAAGTGACGTGGTCATGGCCCCTCAAATACCAGCGATGTTGCCCGGACCCGTCCGAGGACGAGTTGGGGCCAGCTTGGCTACTGCCGATACAGCTTACTCTGACGCAAACGAATTGCACTTGCCAACTTCCCTGATATTGGGTTCGAAATCTACGGAGACAGTTTATTGCAACCTGTACACTGTACTCAAACTGTTGTCGACCTCGTTCTTTCATCTCGTATAGTATCATTAGATAATTATTATTCGGACGAAAGTAGGTTTGCTACACTTCTAATAGTGTATAATAATTCTGCTCGGTTGAAGCCTGTGCTCTCCCACCCTCCAGCACAGACCCTCCAGACCCCCACACCTCACACAGCCTTCCTCACAGACAGGCACCTTCTGCCTTTGGCGAATGATCAAAGCCAACAGGTGACAGAGGCATTGGCCGCTTCCTCAGGTGGCAGCCCAAGGTGTTGGTTACAGTCTACCATTAATCCTTTATACATGGCAGACTGACGCTGTGAAACTTTAAGGACGGCATGTCGCTAAAAGATGACGTTTTTCATCATGATGCACTGATGCAGCCCCGGCGAGTAACTCACCGGTGCTGCATTGGTGCATCATGCCGACCCTTCGAGAGTATCGACCCTGTATGGTTGGTATGAAGCTTGAATGCAGCACTGGTTAAACATCAGGGCTGCATTCATGCATCACGATGACCGATGGTATATCATGTTTTAAGACATCATGCCGTCCTTAAAGGGGTATATATGTCTATCAGTGTTGCCGTGTAGGCCAGTATCTAAGATGAAGGTTACCCATGGTATTTTCGGTGTTTGGTGATATCATAATTCAATCAGATGTTTTTCTATATCAAAACTCAGCTTAGGTCTCAAGTGAAATCTTGGCTTTCTAGGGGATAGCCAATACAGTGAAACATTCTTTGGCTATTGTTTTTGTTGTCATTCTTGTTCTTCATCTTCACTAAGTTAACTCCTGCAAATTAAGTTATTCTGGGAATAGACCTACAGGTTCTGGGTAACCATCATGGTACATTCCACTGATCAGCAATGTCCTTCTTAGCCATAACTTAGACACATGTGCATTAACTGTCATAGTAAAACCACTCTACCGACGATTAATGTCACTCCAAACTGCTTTATATCCCAACCATCACAGATGTAGCATATTTCATGTGACTGAGATTTATAGCTTTATTTTTTATTTAATTATTCATGATGAATACTGCATAACTCCATCAGACTTGGATTAACCTTTAAACACACATGTCGCTAAAAGATGACATTTGTCGTCATGAAGCACCATTGCAACCCCGGTGAGTAACTCGCCAGTGCTGCATTGGTGCATCATACCGACCCTACGGGAGTATCTCAATCCCATAGGGTTGGCATGATGCTTGAATGCAGCCCTGGTGAGTTACTCACCAGGGCTGCAGTTATGCATCATGATGACCAAGGGCATGATGCATTAAGGTATCATGCCGTCCTTAAAGGGTTAATGAGTGTGGGTTACTAGGGCCATTTACTTTCCAAATCAGAGCATGCCCCTTTGGCTTGTCATTTACCGTACCATGACTGTCAACTGGCCAATAACGTGTGTTTTTCAGATTCATTCCTTCATGACTACACTGATTAACCTAGTAGGCCTTTTTTGGCCAGCTAATACTATGGTATGTCAGGTTATTCAATACTGACCAACCCACCTTCGATAATCTTTTCATTTACAAGTATGAGTATTAAGGTTAGTCTTTTTGACTGAAGCATTACCCGGTAGTCATATTTCTGACTTTGTCATTTTGAATACCAGTTCGTCAATTTGACTAATGCATCTTGGATACCCCTACGACTAACCTTGGCTAGTCACTACTGACCACCCTTTTAACCCTTTAAGAATGGCATAATGCATTAATGCATCATAACCTTGGTCGTCATGATGCATGAATGCAGTCCTGGCGAGTAACTCGCCAGTGCTGCATTCAAACATCATGCCAACCCCATGGGGTTGAGACCCTCTCAAACTAGAATTGGCATGATGCACCAATGCAGCCCACTTCTCACTTCTCCATAACAGCAAGGAGAAATATATGTTGAGTGCTCCATAGCCTACTCACGTGGGTTCTTGAAACCTCAATACATTATTAATGATAAGAAAAGTATTATATAACTAGCCACTAAGGCAATTATATGTATCATACTGGATAATCATCTTCTATATGCTGCAGCATGAACTGCCATTCGCTAACGGGGCCTGGCTCCACTGTATGACAGTATAAATAATCGAATTATCAATCAATCAATCAATCAATCAATCATCCTCCAGATTACAGTGTACATCTCCACAGTAAATACAAATGTGGTCGCCGTAAGGTGTCACGGTACTAATCCGCCCGAAAAACCTAGGAGAGCCAAATAGTCCCTACTAAAAACGGACTTCTAGTGGATATATAATCAGTGCTAGGAGACCTTATTTTTGACTGGGAGTAATAATCTGATAATAGGCATACCAGAAGATGGGCAATGCTTGGTTTAAAAACAGTTTTGAAAAGTTTGTGGTATCCATGGTAACCAAGGGGTCACGCTTGGAGGTCAGACTCAAGGTCACAGGTTGGTGGGGCACTTGAAAAATTGATCATGTTTAGACTATGCTTTTTCCATGGCAACTAGCGCAAAATCTAATCTGACTCCGATATTGACGGACATCTTTAAAACATCACTGTGCCAATTAGTACCGTGACACCTTAATACACCACCACTGTGGACAGCTCTATACTTAAGGGACTCCCCACCTTCAGTGCCTCCCATGGCCTCGAACATTCCAGGCCCATTACTGGGCCTGGACGAATCTAAAGAATCTAAAGAAAATGATCCAGAATCCTTGAAGTATTGTGGGTTGGAAACCCACCTTGGGACAATAAGTAGTATGCTTTTTTTACATTATTCATGAGACCCATTTGAATCATACAGCCACCTTTATTGACATAGTTATTTTACCTAGTAAGTTATGTGAATAGGTACATTATTTCAATTCAAGTGCATTATGCAGATACCAACAGTACTACTGAGTGGAATGGAACCCTCATTCTCCTGAGTTTTGATACACAATAGCAGACTATGTAAGTTCCAGTGCAGGTATAGATCTATAAGTAAAACCCCAGACTGTAAATGTACAGTTTGGGCCTGACACTGTGTCTCTCATGGCTTGCCCCCAGTGCTTTTTGTCTCCCGAGATGTCTGGTGGAAAAAGTCATTAATTAGTGTCTGATGACAGGGAGGGTCCGTCTGCAGCAGCAGCAGCTATAGACCAATGCAGCAAGAGAGAGGGACTTTTTAGAAAAGTTGATTTTGAATATTTCTGAAGTGTAACCAACAAATTTATACATAAGCATAACCTCAAAATCCTGCATTGTAATATATACTATTTGAGAAATTATCGTCCTGCGAATTTTCTTATGTGAGACGTTTGCAAAAATGGCCATTACAGACAATGTTATGAGCATCCAAAACCAAAGTAAACACAACTTTATTCTAAATTTTCAAGTCACCCTTCATTGCTGCATTGGTCTATAGGGTGCTGCGGTGTGTGGAGGGGTGTAACTAGAGGTGACTGGCTGCTATGTCCTGTGGCTACAGTCTCAGTTAACCCTTTGACCCTTTAAGGACGACATAATGCTTTAATGCATCATGCTGTTGGTCATCATGATGCATGAATGCATCCCTGCTGAATTACACACATTCAAGTATCATGCCTATGGTATTGAGACACATTAACTATAACGGACGCATTAAGCCTCTTATGTTACTCATAACTGCTTCTAAATGGGAATGGTTCCTTTTCATTTTTACTCACGGTACGTTCAATATATTATACTCTGCAAATTATATATATATCATAGAGGCATACCGGTGCAAACTCCTTCATTTGATTAAATCGGAACGATGGCAAGAACGTGCAATATATTATATGCACTTTCAGCACTTAGCCTATAAACCGCATACCGTTAGCACTGTTTAGTGCCTTAAGGCCGACATAATGACTTATCGACCAATACTCTCTAATCCGATCATTATGATTATATGTTTATGGTCGTAAATAGCGCCATATAGTGAGCTCATTTACTGTGATGATATTCAGCTCTTATGATGAGTACAATGGCCCAGGAGGGTCAAATTCCTTTTGTCAAATTGAAAAATTGAAGTTGAACGATAGCAGTCACAAGTTGGTTTACTTGAATTGATAGTTGACAGGTGACAGTAGATGGACGAAGTTGTGTTTTCACTTTCAAGTCAAGTCTCTTTATTTTTGTAAATTGGATTGAATTTGAAATTGAAAATTTTCAAAAAGATTTGGCCCTCCTGGGCCGCTGTAGATGAGACAGTGCAGAATATCATTTATAATATCCGCCTTACTATCTGCATTAATCAGCATTGTTATTGGCTCAATAATCTGTATATCATTGCGGTTAATACTGTACTGGTCCTTCAGATATTTAGGGAGTGTTCCTTTTTGAACAACGGAGGGGGCAGGTGAATTTGGGGGAACCCAAAGAATTCGAACCCATTAAAGGATGGGACTAAGAAAAATCTAACCCCTCTTAAGTACCTAAGTGGGGTGACTAAAACCTTTCAACCTTTTGTAGTGAAAAAACCTTTGCATTACTAGAGCCCAAATAGGTTGGGTGTGATCAATCTTAAACAGGTTTCTTTGGGGGGGGGGGATGGAACAAATTTGAAAAAAATGTCAGCGTCTTCGCGCAAAAATCACTGAGTCCCGCCCCCCTTTCGTTAAAAACATGACCACTCCCTAACATGATAACATTTATAACCAGGCCGGCCTCTAATCAATGTGCAGTGTCCCCCTGTGAAGTATTGGTGGGTGATTACGAGCTAATAAGTGACTGGGTATCGATCCAAAGGTAGCTCATAAAATATCCATTATGGGGAGCTTATATTAATATCTGACGATATCGATTACACTTACATCCCCAAGCAGGGCAAATGTGCTGGCATATCTTTGATATTAATGTGATGTATGCCTTGCCTGGAGGTCTAGACTATATGTTTATAAATTCCTATATTGAATCTGTTGCAGACAGATTTTTAGAGTACATAAAGCGAAAGTAATTAAATATAAGTCAGAAAGGCACAACTAAGGCGGATCTACTGCCTGCTCAGAAATTTGGTAACGATACTACTCTATCCCCTCCTCTTTTCCTTTCTTTTCCATTAGAATGGAAATAAAGACATAACTGTTCACTAAACACAGCCTGAACCGCAGTCTTTACTATATTTATTGGTGAAAAATTAGTCAGGAATTCAACTAAATGAATAACCATGAAAAGCTACTTAAATCCCTTTGAGGATGGCATAATGCATTAATGCATCATGCCCTTGGTCATCATGGTGCATTAATGCAGCCGTGGTGAGTAATTCCAAGTCTGCATTCAAGCATCATGCCGACCCTATGGGGTTGATACACTCCTGGCTGGTCGGCATGATGCACCAATGCAGCACCGGCTGGATTGGTGCATCATGGGAACAAATGTCATCTTTTAGCGACATCCGTAGTTAAAGGGTTAGTGACATTCATTAAGAGTAATTTCCAAGTTCTATTACCGGTATTATAGATTATAAATGTATAGCTTTACTCCACTTTCCTGTCAGTGGCCGTTTGGCCTAGGACTATTCATGCGATACAATCAATATTTACCGATTCCATTAGACGAATACTTATAATTATGTAAGCCAGATTTCTAATTGGCACAATCCACCATGTACCCATGGGATCATCCTATAATCAGTGCATACCACAGGACAGTACAACATAAACAGATGCCAGCAATGCTAAATGCACCTAAATAATGACATTTGTAAGGGAACCTTTCGTAAACCTTTCAAGCAATTCCTTTTCCATTATTATCAAATTATAAACATAGGGGAGAGGGGCACTCTGGGGGGCACTCTTTAAGATGCATGGGGGGGGAGGGGGGGAGGGGGGGGAGGGGCAGGGTTTTTTAAGAGTGAGACTCGCTTCTCTGCCCTCTCTAAAAGAGAGGGCAGAGAGGCGAGTCTACTTACTATGAAAGGTATCATGATCGCGTTTATGATGATGTGCATCATGATGTGACTATCTTACAACCCTATGAGAAATAAGCAAGACATGGGCGTACTTACACGGGCTATTTGTAAACTAATTTCTCTTGAATCTATTAACAGCTCACATTTTTTTTCTTAGATGACATCTGACAGCTGCTTGCTAGGCTAAGATATTGTTAAATAAACAACTTGGAAAGCTAATTACAGTTTTCTGGCTTGAAATATAGTCTTTCAACAGACTTTTTTTCTCATCTTACACAGAGGCAAATATCAGAGACACCCAATGGCGCTTAAACTGCTCTCAGCCAAGGGTCGGGCACTGCTGGACTATAATAGACGGGTCAAGGACCGTTCTACTGTGGGTCAGGCTAGGTCGGACGTTCTATTACCGGTATTATAGATTATAAATGTATAGCTTTACTCCACTTTCCTGTCAGTGGCCGTTTGGCCTAGGACTATTCATGCGATACAATCAATATTTACCGATTCCATTAGACGAATACTTATAATTATGTAAGCCAGATTTCTAATTGGCACAATCCACCATGTACCCATGGGATCATCCTATAATCAGTGCATACCACAGGACAGTACAACATAAACAGATGCCAGCAATGCTAAATGCACCTAAATAATGACATTTGTAAGGGAACCTTTCGTAAACCTTTCAAGCAATTCCTTTTCCATTATTATCAAATTATAAACATAAAAAATACCTTACATGTGTCAAAGTGCTCCTGTGATTCTTTATTCAATGTAGTGCAGAATGGAACTAGTTTTTTATTTTATCATAATAATAATAATTACTTTTTTATTTTATCATATTCCCAATACTGCTAAAGACCTGTCAGCAATAAAAGTCCTATTTGCAACAATGTCGATTAAGATATATATATCCCGGTAGTTGTCATCACTTTACACCCTACCTAGAGATTATAAACTAACGGGTAAAGACTATTGACAATTCAATACAAAGGTCCAGATTTCGAATCCATACCAAGGTTGCATGGTTAGTTTTTTCCTAGTTGGGGAGGAATGATAATAGTATTCACATAGAACAACTAAAGATGTATACAAAATCATTTCAGTTTAAGGAAATTTACAACTAAAATGGATACTATCATGATTTTGACTAACCCAAAAAGCATTTTAAAATTGTGTGTTAACCATATAACCTAAGTATGTGTTTGTAGTCAGGACCTTTGTATTGAATTCCCAGTATCCTAAGCACTCCCCCAATCTGAACACATGGCATAAGGTCCCACAATAGAGGCATATGACTGAAAGGTTTATGGCCCCAAAAACTCCAAATTGTGGACATGACAGGAACCAGCTTCAGCTAACCAGCTGGCTGCTATAGTTAGGAGAGGAAGGAGCACTGGTACCAGACAAAATGGCGCTGTACAGTGATCATCTAGCTAATGCAGAATAGCCTCTCATGGTGTCCCATTTTTAGTTAGATGTCCGATGTTCTATTTATGTCCAATATATGCACTCTTATCATTAGCACATCATGGGCACCAGACCTAGCCCTAGGCCGGTGTTATGGCTTTTTATTTTGCAAATCCTTTAGACACTTGTATAACTAAAAGAAGCACCACGAAATACGTCCTGTCCGGTACCTTACCATTGAGCTACTCGGGCCGAAAAAAAAGTGTTTCAGGTGACATGGTCTGAAAATCTAGGTAGGGTAGGTCGGACTTTTAAATCATTTACAATTTTCTTTAAAAAAAGTCCCTTTTAACTATAGAAACAGGTCTTACCTTTTGCTAAAAAAAAAGAGGAGATCCCTGCACGGTATAGAGACACTAGCCAGAAATTGACTCGCAAACTTCAGCACCGACTCACCGACAACGGCGTTGACTCGTGGACTATCAAGTTGACTCTGAAATAGCCCCAAAATTACCTTAGATATAGATATTTTTTCCAAATTAGATAAAAATTTCTAGGGTCGGCCTTGTTTTCCTAGGTAGGGTCGGGTAACCTGAAACACACCTTTTTTTTTAAAATTTGGCCTCAACAAAAGTAGTACCTGCAAACAAGTGTCTCCAAGCACAAGGTTATTAAGTGTCAGATAACTGGGTCTACGATACCCGGGAGTGCACCTCAGCAACCCCTAAAGTGGTCGGGAGTAGTATAGTATGTATCGGAACGGGACTATAGTTAAGTACTGTTTATTACTCAATCGACCTGCAGCCAATCAGAGGCCTCCCTTTTGGCGGGAAATTCAAAAGCAGCCAATGAGAGGCCTCCCTTTTGGCGGGAAATTCAAATAGGTCACGTGACCGGAAGTGACCTACTTCCGGTCACGTGACCTTTGGGCGGGAAATTCAAATAGGTCACGTGACCGGAAGTGACCTACTTAAGAGGGTCACGTGACCACCATGTTGGCGGGAAATTCAAATAGGTCACGTGACGGGAAGTGACCTACTTAAGGGGGTCACGTGACTACTAGGTTGGCTTTCAAAATAAGTCACTTGAGATTTTGATGGATAAATAAATTTAAAAAAAGAAAAAAAAAGCAAGCTGAAAAAAGCTTGCTAAAAAATAATTTAAAAATGTGGCTCTTTTTTTCTAGGGGGAGAGGGGCACTCTGGGGGGCACTCTTTAAGATGCATGGGGGGGGAGGGGGGGAGGGGGGGGAGGGGCAGGGTTTTTTAAGAGTGAGACTCGCTTCTCTGCCCTCTCTAAAAGAGAGGGCAGAGAGGCGAGTCTACTTACTATGAAAGGTATCATGATCGCGTTTATGATGATGTGCATCATGATGTGACTATCTTACAACCCTATGAGAAATAAGCAAGACATGGGCGTACTTACACGGGCTATTTGTAAACTAATTTCTCTTGAATCTATTAACAGCTCACATTTTTTTTCTTAGATGACATCTGACAGCTGCTTGCTAGGCTAAGATATTGTTAAATAAACAACTTGGAAAGCTAATTACAGTTTTCTGGCTTGAAATATAGTCTTTCAACAGACTTTTTTTCTCATCTTACACAGAGGCAAATATCAGAGACACCCAATGGCGCTTAAACTGCTCTCAGCCAAGGGTCGGGCACTGCTGGACTATAATAGACGGGTCAAGGACCGTTCTACTGTGGGTCAGGCTAGGTCGGACATTCAATAACGCGACTTTAGCAAAACTTGCTTGAAAGTCTGACCATGCGAGATCCTTATGCCCCAGTCTGTCAATGCTGTCCAGACTTTCAAGCAAGGTTGTCAAAGACCTACCTGTCATTGAATGTCCGACTTAGCCTGCCTGACCCTCAGTAGAACGGTCCTTGACTCATCTATTATAGTCCAGCAGCGCCCGACCCTTGTATGAGAGGGGTATTGACACCATTGGCTGACTCTGATAATTCGCCTGTGTGCACGAGGGGAGGAGAGGGTTTACAGCTTGCGCTTATAGAGCACTACTAGTGGAGGTTTGGATGAGGAGGCTATGACATATGATGTTTGTCTTAAAAAAATAGCCATGGCGCATGTCGATGTCGCTTAATTATGCTCATATCTCATGTCGATTTTAAGAATTGCTCATGTCACCTGTCACTGTGTTTTTCAAGCTTCATGTCAAATGTCACTAGGCTTCATCTCGACTTTAGTGGTCCACACTGCTGCTGCTGCTGCTGCTGCTGTCGGTGCTGCTGCTTGTGCTGCTTGTGCTGCTCATGCAGCAGCTGCTGGCTGCTTGTGCTGCTGCTGCTGCTGCTGACAGATGCTACTGCTTGTGCTACTGCTCGTGCAGCAGCTGCCAGCAGCTGCTGAAGCAGCTGTCAGCAGCTGCTGGCTGCTTGTGCTGCTGACAAGGTCATGGGGGCTGCTGCTGACGATGTCACGGATGCTGCTGACAAATGCTACGGCTTGTGCTGCTCGTGCTGCTTGTGCTGCTGAAGTCGCTGCCAGCTGCTTGTGCTGCACGTGCAGCTGCTGCTGAAGCCGCTGCTAGATGCTGCTGCTTGTGCTGCACGAGACTGAGTAGCCGCTATTCGGCGTTTCACTCCTTATGTACCCTGTCCTAGTTAATCCTCTTAAACGGCTGAAAAGGCTCTCTCAGCACAGAGACTCTACTCAATGTAAGAGATCAGTTAAGTAAGTTTTCACATGCCACCTGACTACTGCGGGAGGGTTTAGACTTAAGCAGCTTAGTGCACACACGTGTCTGTTAGAAAAGCTACCTGCACACCTGCCTTCCTTTTTCACTAGTATTTACCCCCTGCCGACTTATAAGGCACCTATACACGCCTTCTTGCTTCTAGAGCTAAGCTGACTGGCAGCTATTTTAAAAGAGAATACTCGTTACCTGTATAACGGATAAGGGGGTTATGAGATTAGCGTGTGTATACAAAAAAAAACAAAAAAAAAGCTACAGGGGGCGCGTGTCTGTCTGTGAGGTAGAGACCATGTGGTAAGCGACTCAAGTGTAAAACAACAGCACCTCCTCTTGTCGCAGTGAGTGGTGTGGACGGCGGCTGGCTAGTTGAATTTAAGCGTCAGCTTGAAAGATAAGGCCAAATAAAAAAAAAAGGTTTGTTTCAGGTCACCCGACCAACCCTAGCAAAACAGGGTCGACCCTACGTTGTTTTTTTTTAAGCAAGTTTGAAGAAAATTTCATATTTTTATACTTTTTGGGTCATTTTTAGAATTTCCACGGAGGATGGCTAGTACTTTCATGTTAAAAAAATAAAATAAAATAAAATAAAAATCCGACCTACCGACTCCAGTCTTTCTGCCCATGTTACCTGAAACATACCTTTTTATTTTTTTTTGGCTTAATCCGTTCACGGGCTGGCGCGTCACACCTGTCGTTAATCACCCCCTGTAGTCTTTGTATACACAGGTGACTCGGCTTTATCTCTTCACCAGCTATAATCCCATATACATGTAGCGCACGTTACACTCGTTAATTCTCTTTTCATGCTGATGGATTAGGGGTGGAAGGGTTCAGGTGAAAAGCGATTTGATTCTCTCTGGAAGAGGGTTGGAGCTCTAGGTGAAAACAAGCTTAGAACATCCAGATTAGCTGCTCTCTCGGCTATATAAAGAGCTTCATTTTTTCTAATCTCTGCCCACTTCGTCTTGTTGTACACTATCAGTCACGAGGCAGACGCTGGAAGTAGCAGATGTTTGCAGTATGGTTTACACAGAGGTTACCTGCTAATAGGATTTTGTCAGAATAGGGTGAGTTGCTATTAAAATGAACATTTTAAATGGGTTGTTAATATGGTATCTGATGTTAATGAGCTAACACCTAACATTGAGGATTATGACCTCCCAGAGGGGCGTCTCGCCAAATTCTCCAGTCTTGACTATAGTCTTAACTGTCTAAAGACTGTGGAGCACGTTAATGGGTGGTCTCCTTACTAATTTCACTTGACCAGGCCGGCAGGGTCAACTAGGCTAGGTAATTACAACCACAAGGGCGGCTACTCAACATGCAAGTAGACCTACTACTACGAGATTGTCTTTTGACCACTCTGCCGCCGCCTGCTAGTCTGGCGATTACATGCTCTAGTATAGTTCTCCGCTCTTTTCGTCAGATGACGCCACAATAGGGTTTTTGTACATTTCCACGATACTCGCGAACATTTTAAACGCATAATGACCTATAATAAGCAACAAAGCACACTTCTAATATATTGAATATAAGAAACATGTCAACGTTGTGTATTTCTGATAGAATGAGGCAGATTCTTTGAAATATCAACTAAACTATAGTGAGATTGAAAATACTACACCATATCTAAAGCGATATAAAAGCTATATAAAGTCAGAACCTCTGACGGATCGGTAGGATCACTCAACCATTCGTCCTCGAAAGCAACACAGTGTTCCCGTCCAACAGGACTTTGAGCCTTGACGCTTTTGAGGAGGATTGATCTCATGCTGCTTAACATGTGGTGTAATTAATCAACACCGCGGCCCCTCTTTAGGGGCCACACAATAAACAAAGAATAAAAAAGGGTAGGACTTAGGTTTAAAGTGAATCTCCCAGGATTTTGGCGAGGTCTACAAAGGAGGAGATAACAGATTAAACTGCAGGAGACTATACGCAAACCTTGATACTCTCAGAGGGGGAGCTCCATATTGCGGACCTGTGGTCAAGGTAATTACAACCACAAGGGTGGCTACTCAACATGCAAGTAGACTTACTACTACGAGATTGTCTTTTGACCACTCTGCTGCCGCCTGCTGGTCTGGCCATTACATGCTCTAGTGTAGTTCTCCGCTCTTTTCGTCAGATGACGCCACAATAGGGTTTTTGTACATTTCCACGATACTCGCGAACATTTTAAACGCATAATGACCTATAATAAGCAACAAAGCACACTTCTAATATATTGAATATAAGAAACATGTCAACGCTGTGTATTTCTGATAGAATGAGGCAGATTCTTTGAAATATCAACTAAACTATAGTGAGATTGAAAATACTACACCATATCTAAAGCGATATAAAAGCTATATAAAGTCAGAACTTCTCACGGAACGGCATCTGCAACAGATCACTCAACCAGGTGTCTTGAAATGCCACACAGGGTTCCCGTCCAACAGGACTCTGAGCCTTGTCGCTTTTGAGGAAGGTTTGATCTCATGTTGCTTAACATGTGGTGTAATTAATCAACACCGCGGCCCCTCTTTAGGGGCCACACAATAAACAAAGAATAAAAAGGGTAGACCTTAGGTTTAAAGTGAATCTCCCAGGATTTTGGCGAAGTCGACAAAGGGGTAGATAACAGATTAACCTGCAAGAGACTATGCGCAAACCTTGATACTCTCAGAGGGGGAGTCTCATTTTGCGGACTTGTGGTCAGATCTATCCCTTCTAGGGGGCAGGTTGCATGTCGTAAATGTCTACTACAGACATTGGGATATATTGTTAATCTTACTCTAGGGTCTCCATAATTAGACCCTGAATCCGTTGTTAAACGGGTGTGAGGGGGTGGTAACTAATACTTATGAGATGTTAGCTTAGTTCATAGTCTCCTTACCAATTTTCACTTGACCAGGCTGGCAGAGCCAACTAGTCTAGGTAATTATAGCCACAAGGGCGGCTACTCAAGATCTAAGTAGACCTACTACTACGAGATTGTCTTTTTGGTCCTTCTGCTGCTTAGTTATTACATCCTCCAGTCTAGCTCGCCACACCCTTTGAGCAGCACCACCATTGCCTCGGTAAAAGTGTAGGGTGTGTGCTTTCCACCTTCAGGTATCCATAGATTCGATCACTATCACCCCCCTTGAAATGACTTCAGCTGTTAATTAGGGCGTAAAGCCACCAACCAAGTCCCTGTCAAAAGATGTGAATAACGAAACGCGCTAGTATAGTTCTCCGCTCTTTCGTCAGATGGTGCCACAATAGGGGTTTTGTACATTCCTACGATGCTCGCGAACATTTCAACGCATAATGAGCTACATAGGCAACAAAGCGCGCTTCTAATATATTAAAATATAAAAAACAATTCAATATTGTGTATTTCTGATAGAAATGAGGCGGTTTCCTTAAATACCAACTAAACTATAGCGAGATGAAAAATACCACACCATATCTAAGGCTTTATAAAAAACTATAGAAAGTCAGAACCTCACACGGATCAGCATTCTGTTTGCAACGGATCACCCCTGACCCACTGGTCCTCGCATGCCACACACGGCTCTGCCGTGTTTGAGCTTTGAGGTATCACCCATCAAGTGATCCATGCTGCCCAACATGAAGCGTAATTAATAGCTGCTGTTGCATAGCACAGTGGCAGCATCTAACTAACTCTAAAGAGTTAGTCGGCCCCTCTTTAGGGGCCACACAATAAACAAAGAATACCCTGAATCTGGGACCTGCGGGCGAGGGCCCCAACTGTGAAGTCATTATTGGCCACATTGGTAATATCAATTAAAACTTTAGACAACACCCACCTTAAGTATCATTAACGGACAATATCAATGAACTCAGCATCCGCCTGGTTACCACATTTAGCACCAATTTTACAACTCACAGGAGCCACACTAGCCTCACCGCGCTTTTTATTGCTCTGCTGATTTCTCCAATCCAAAACATGAGGTATCTAGTCTAGCTGTGAGCTCATTGGGCTAAACAAAAAAATAATCCGTGTTCAGGTAACATGGTCCAAAAAAAAATAGGGTAGGTCTACGTCGCCTAAGGCGACGAAAGCGCGTCAAAGCGTTTACAGGGTTCGAGCCCGTGAGCTGCTCCTTGGGGCTGCAAAAAACGCTTAGACACTGAAATCCCATAGGGAAAAAATTTTGGGTTTTTGGACTTTAGGCCTTAATTTGAGGGTGATCCCGGGCTGATAGAAAAATAATTCTTGGACGAGCGGATAGCTCTGGATCTCTTTTATCTAAAACAGCGAAAAATTGATTATGGTTTCGCCGCAATTCATCCGACGGGGGGTAATCAGCCCCCCCCTCTGCCAATCAAGGCAGTGAATCTTGGCGACCGTGCGATCACTCACGGCCACCGCGACGAACCGACAGAAGAGATCGGCATCTTAGTATGATTCGTGTGACCTACTTAGAGGCTCACACGGTGGAGGTGTGTCCGGCGTTCGGCGCGCTGATTGGCTACTGGTGGGAGGCGCTGTGCCGCGTCAAGAACTTCACCTATTTGGGGCGGCTGTTAAAGGCGCACTGAGTTGAGGTGCACCTTTAAGCAAGAGCGCGATCCGGCCTAGTCTTGCGGACCTCTGTTTAGAGAGTGTAGCAAGCGGCTATGTCGCGCTCTCCAACCACAGGCTTAACAGTGGTCCGCAAGACGCGTGCACACACAGACCGAACAGACACACACATACCCACACACCCACACACTCCTATCAGTGAGACGTCTAGCAGATTCGGGAGAGGCGACCAGGGAGGTACTCTCGGCTAGCGGCCACTAATTGCCTGTTTAGATAAGGCACAGAAACAAGGGTGATGACAGACTACGTGTTCAAGCAGCCAACATGCCCTGACACTTGATAATGGATGTGGACCGCTAAATTCGATATGGTGACATGACCATTTCTTATAATCGACAAACGACATGAGGTCTAATGACAAGTGACATGAGGCCCAAAAAATCATAGTGACAGGTGACATGAACATTTCTTAAAATCGACATGGGATATGAACATTATTAAGTGACATTGTCATGTGACATGGTCATTTTCTAAGATCGACATTCGACATGGGGACCCCCTATCCAGAGCCCCTTGATAGATGACAGCTGTTGTGTGTAAGAAAAGTGTATGCCTCACAATCAAAAGATGATAAAAGGCTTTATCCCACTCGATGTGGGTTTTGAATCAAATATCAAGGGATCAAATATCAGATCGATATTTGACGTCGTCAAGTGATATCTGACGTTGTCAATCACTTTTACTATGTAGTCAAGGTCGTAAAAACAGAGCCCCCTGATTGGTCAACAGCATGAATGAAAGTTGCATCTCAAACTTTTAATACTCGGTATGGGGCCCCGTGGGGCTGGGACCAATATTTGCAATTTTCGGAAATACTGTCGAGAATTTCTAGATGGAAACACCTTGTCTGGGGTAATTTGACCTCTACTCTTCGATATTCAAGTAATACTCAAGCTATTCTGACTCTAAACATGAGTAAAACGGTCATTTACCAGCGTTATCGGCAGCGCCGACATCAACAACTGCTGATCTCCCTTGGTTACATGACCCAGCTCCGTTTCTAAGGCCTCATGGATCGGGGCCCTGAAGGGGGATCTGCAGAGGCCCTATATCGGGCCCTAGATATGTACATTATATTAATATCTCATAACTTAATTTACTCTAAAATCTTTTGATAGTTCATAACCTTGACCCTTATCTCCTTTTCTCGCGGGATAAAGATAGAATTTGGTTGTTGGCGTGGCCTCTCGTAGATATCTGCTCTTCTCCACGGCACCTCTCGAGCCCCCTGCGGGGCCTCTAGGGGCTGCTAGACGTCTCTCTGCTATGTAGTGTGGGATGTAAAAGAACCCTTGTCTCGGTAAAAGGGCCAATAGATTCGATCACCATCACCGCTCTTGAAATGACCATAGCTGTTAACTAAGGCGTAAAGCAACCCACACACCCACACACCCACACACCCACACATTTTTCTGTATGAGCCTTCAGACCTCAAGCTGCTCAGTGTACGGGACTAGGTTTTGTCATAGGCCCTACGGACGCTACTCAAGGTAAAAAATAAGAGAGCTGTCTCACCATGACATTGGGCTGGCTGTAGTTTTTTATGTTTCGGTACCTACAACCAAAACAGCCAGTACCCGCCCCAGGGCTTCATGTCGCACGCGGGAAAAGTATAACGGTGGCGCCAACTGTCGGAATAGCGGGTACACTACGTCAGTAGTTCTTTTGTTCTCCGCTGAGTGACTGGGCGAAATGTAGTCGGTAGCTCTATTTTCTGTGCACTGTTCTGTTCATTTTCTACACTTAACACTTAAATAGACCGCGTGTTTGTACAAGCTAACCGTTTTTATCAGTGCAAAAATTAAATAAGCATCGGATAGAACACTAAAAAATGAGAAAGTAATCCGGTGCTTAGTATAAGGCACCAGTTTTATCATGAGACACCGAAAGTCTGGTTTTTTTAAGGTGGATAAGACAGTCGACTGAGAGCTCCAAACTAACCAAAAACGTACCAGAGGGAGAACGTACCCGACAGGGCAGGGGCCTTCTACACCCCGGCTCTGATTGATGAGCAAGCGACAAGTGCTACAGAGGGCCTATTCCTCTTTTGAGGTGGGCCCGAAATTGAACAAAAGAATAAACTCAAGAAAAAGCCTTAGGCTTAAAAGAGTTGTAGATACTGATTTTAACGAAGAAGTCACATTCATTAGTTTACAAATAGCCCGTGTAAGTACGCCCATGTCTTGCTTATTTCTCATAGGGTTGTAAGATAGTCACATCATGATGCACATCATCATAAACGCGATCATGATACCTTTCATAGTAAGTAGACTCGCCTCTCTGCCCTCTCTTTTAGAGAGGGCAGAGAAGCGAGTCTCACTCTTAAAAAACCCTGCCCCTCCCCCCCCCCCTCCCCCCCTCCCCCCCCATGCATCTTAAAGAGTGCCCCCCAGAGTGCCCCTCTCCCCCTAGAAAAAAAGAGCCACATTTTTAAATTATTTTTTAGCAAGCTTTTTTCAGCTTGCTTTTTTTTTCTTTTTTTAAATTTATTTATCCATCAAAATCTCAAGTGACTTATTTTGAAAGCCAACCTAGTAGTCACGTGACCCCCTTAAGTAGGTCACTTCCCGTCACGTGACCTATTTGAATTTCCCGCCAACATGGTGGTCACGTGACCCTCTTAAGTAGGTCACTTCCGGTCACGTGACCTATTTGAATTTCCCGCCCAAAGGTCACGTGACCGGAAGTAGGTCACTTCCGGTCACGTGACCTATTTGAATTTCCCGCCAAAAGGGAGGCCTCTCATTGGCTGCTTTTGAATTTCCCGCCAAAAGGGAGGCCTCTGATTGGCTGCAGGTCGATTGAGTAATAAACAGTACTTAACTATAGTCCCGTTCCGATACATACTATACTACTGTCGGGCAATAAGGTGGGGCCAGCCAGGGTCAGGGAATTATGTGTTTTTTATTGTTCAGCTTCTAATTCCAGAGGAAATGGGGAATAGATGAGCTAGGGGTGGAGGGGCTCCCTAGATGCCCCTTACAGCCTGATAAACCTCCTTATGGACGTGTGATGGGGGGTGGTGATGACATTAAAAACCCTTTAAGGACAGCGTGTCGCTAAAAGCTGCACTTGTCAAGCCCAGCCCGGTGAGTAACTTGTCGGTGCTGCATCGGTGCATCATCCAGACCCTTTTAGAAGGTATCAACCCTGTGTGGTCAGCATAATGCTTGAATGCAGCCCTGGTGACTCACTCACCAGGGCTGCATTCATGCATCATGCTGACCAACGGCATGATGCATTAAGGCATGATGCTGTCTTTAAAGGGTTCAATGTCCCCCCAGCTGCCTGTCCCTGGTCAACACGGTGTGAGGACTGCCCATTACACCATGCCTTATTTACTGTACACTGCCTGTAATGGACACACTATGGCCCTGGTCCAGGCTGTAATTTACTTAAGGTCCATGAAAGATTTACTCCCCTTCAAGACGCTGGCAAATGATTCTTTAAGTATTATCCGTCCCATGCCTGTTTCCCAAGCTATTTTGGATTGTTTGTTATTGATTTAATCTAGATTGCATTTTTCCAGAGTAAGGATCAGTAAATGATATAAAAGATATTTAATCGATTTAAATATGTCGTGTCTTTGTCTGCATACCAATGTGCATGATGGAATGTGTACCTGTTTTCTGCCATTGCAGTTTATAGTTAGTTAGTAACTGTCTTCCATCGATCACTACACTGATATTCTTTGGCTCCCTATACGACCAATTTCTCAATCATTATCAGATTATTTCGATTATAGCCTAACCAAGTTAGTCAGTTTTAGGTTCCCTATATAACCAACCTAGGTTAATATTGTCAGGTTGGTCAGTACTGGCCAACTCACCTTAGTCTTCACTGTTTCAAAGTCATTTTGAGTCAGTTGTGAATAACACTTGGTCATATCATTTCAGCGGGCGCCTAAATTAGAAATCTTCAAGAATATGATAAAAGATCTAAAGGCTATACCGTAATAAACACTGAAAACGAGAGGTCTGGTACACAGACTCCGATTGGTCATAGGTCACCAGCAGCACATGAGCTCCAAGAACATACAGGACTGGTCTGGTAGACAGACAGTCCACGACGATACATCAGTGTCTCTGTGATTATCCTTGAGAGCTGGTTTGGTAGACAAACAGCCGATTCCTATAGTTCCTATTTGTCTCGAGAGCTGGTTTGGTAGACAAACAGCCAATTCCTATATTACCTGTACCATGGCACTGTATTGTACTGGCTACTCCTAGAGAACTAGAAGTGTGAAGATGTTGTGACGCTGGTGGAGATGCTCCGGGTAGACAAGGCACAGCTGTGGATACTGTATACATCCACCAAGATGAATAACCGATTTACTTGAAAATCTTAGCTAAAAGATACCGGGAACTGTGTAAAGCCAACTTTGTTCTATTATTATCAAACTGTTTTATCACATGCCACTTATGTTTACTCGTATTTAACTATGTATTGAGCCCAGGAAGGGTCAGTGATTTAATATCACAAAAAGTATCTTAAGAACAGTTATATAGATTATTATACAGGTATGACTAAGAGAGCTATTTTTCCACAACATAGGCTGAAAAAACAATTGACTCGGCGATGTCTATCATCAAATGGTAGTTTATTACTAAACTTTTGGATGTAATCCAATACGCGTACAAACTTCTATGTATGTCATACCTCATTGCATTATATTCCTCTTGCACGAATGTTATCAAGACTATTATCTAAACCTCATGAAACTAGCAGCATTGTTTCTTGAATCAGGGTGTCCTGTTCTTCCCCTGAAATTGCCTTAAAAGACCACATGTCATTTTTGTACATGTGAAGAAAGCAATAAAAATTATCAAAACTCAAACTCATATCTGAGCAATGTCCCGATGACTAACCTGAGATAGCTACTTTAGACTAAGGGAAGGGACATTTAGATTTTCTAAGTACCCGCCACATGATATGCAGGTTCACTGGTTGTGTCAAAATATACCACACACTCAGAAAAGTCAGCGTCATTGTCGCTAAAACCACTCTCACATGAAAGTCAGGCAGTGCATCATGACAACAGAATAATGTTTGCTACACCTACTGACTTTCCTTGTTGAATTATTATATATGAATGTTTGGCTTCACGGTATACATCTAGACTTAAAAGCTGCTTTAGGAATCGATGTGTAATGTATAGCATTGGATGACTATAAGCTTACTCCGCACCCTCAGTGAACATCACTAGGTCTTCACTAGAGAGGTATTATATCTAGATCAGTCATAGGGACGAAATTATTGATGTGTCTTGTTTTTAGCCCAAAAAAACAAGTTTGGTTTTCAGTCACCAGATCGGGTCCATCATAACAGTGCCGGGTCATCCTCGTTTTACTCTTTTTACTATCTTTGGCTACCTGCCAGTTTTTACGGTCCGCAAATTGGACATTTATTGAGGATTCTAGAGTGAAAAATCGAAGACCAGGCCCTAAAAAGGGGCAAAGCAACAAAAAAGAGTAAAATAAATTCAGCCAGCCGAGCCTAGTGTATCAGACCATGTTACTGGAAACCAACCTTTTTATAAATTTGGCCTTAGTTCCTATTGAAACTATATCTCTATAAGAGGTATCATATCATCCTAGACCTCTGTGGCCTTTAAGTATTTAGCCTCATCAATAGGGGCAGGGTTATAACAGGTAGAAGTAATGCCGAGATGACAGGAGTTCTTCTGCCAGATCCCATGTGTAGCAGGGGAGTGAGCAGGGAATCAAAGGAGACAAATCAGGTACATTTGATCAGAGCCTTATACAACTCTCACCGTGTCGCCGTGTTGATTTTTAGCTAGGGTGCTGTGTCTGCGTGTCGATTTTTATTTTGTACATTCTTCTCTATTTTTCTGGTCCATCGATTTAAAAAAAAAGCCAGGTCACCCGTGTCGATTTTTACCCATGTAGCATAAGGGTGGGGTGGGTACATCAAAACAAATAGAACCCAGTACACTGTGGTAATAAAACTAGTTGTATTTAGCCTGTCCAGAATACGCCAAATTGATGAAATTTATAAATCCACCACCGAACCCGTCCCAAATATGAGTATCTTTATCAGACTCATTCATGAATGGTGAATTATCAGCATCGTCCTCTGGGCTCGGCTGATGACACCATTCACAAACTCGTCTTATAAAAATACCTGTATATGGGACTCTTATGGTACTGTATATATATATATATATATGTGCCTCTACATGGGTAAAAATCGACACGAGCGACACAGCCCCTTTAAAAATCGACACGGACGACACGTCCGCTTTAAAAATCGACACGTGCTACACGGCCCCTTTAAAAATCGACGGACACAGACATCTTTATAATGCCCTAGTATATGCTATATACATAAAAATCGACACAGTGAAATGGCTCTTTTGCTAAAGATTGACACGGCGACACGGTCAAAACTGTGGGGACCCATGTAGAGGCACATATATTACAGTTAGGGAAACAAGTCCAGTTAAACTAAATTGATTCGTGTACACAACACCGTGCTGTTAATCAATAATTTAGCAAGATAAAAACAGGCAATTCTTTTTTATTTGTTTAGCTATATGATTTATAGTATTTGAACTACACATCGATAACTAGGTCCATGTTAGGATAGATTCACGTTGAGTCGGACACACAGCTTGAGATGGACACCTGCATATGTGTCTATTCAAGCATTCTAATAATTTTAGTTGTGAATAATTGTAAAGTTTCAGCGTAATTTGTCCAACAAATTGTTATTGCACACGACTAACTGGAGATGTCAGTGTCCGTCTTAGGGTATGTCTCCTACTCAGAGTGAATCTATCCTGTAGTATACAGCTCTCAACTTTGGCAATGGTATCTATAGACCAATGCGCCAAGAAAGGGTGAATTTTTCAAAATAAAGTTGTGTTTAAATTAGTTTCAGGAAAATGCACGCAACATTGCCTATAATGGCTATATTCACAAACATCTCATATCAGGAGATTCACAGGACAATTATCTTTCAAATAGTTTACATTAAAATGCAGGATTTTGAGGTTATATTCCTGAATTTTTTGTTCATGCTTCAGAAATGTTCCGAAACTCTATCGACAACTTTTCTGAAAAGTCACCCTTTCTTGCTGCTTTGGTCTATAACATCATCATACATGGTGGGATCAATACATGATATAGCCTCTGGTGTATAGCCCTGCAGCCAGCCTATTCCACCTGTCCACTACTTTGACCCTGTTCTGTTAACCCTTTAAGTGTTCACTAGAGAGGTATTATATCTAGATCAGTCTTAGGGATGAAGTTATTGATGTCCCTTGTATCGAGACAAAAAAAAATGAAGGTTTGTTTACATTCACCAGACTGGGTCCATCAAGTTAAAGTTAAGCAATACGCCTGCCTTTTGTCATGTTAGACATCAGTCAGCTTGATAAGTCTTTTTCTTGGCTTGTGGCTCTGCCACATGGCACTGGGTGCTAATCTCCCTTTCACCTCTAGCTTTCAGGAGGTGTACTTCACAGAATATCAGACTATTATCTGATCTCAGGATACATGCACAGTGCCCACTGGAGCCACTTGATCATCGCTAAGGTTATTACACCTTTTTGTCATTGCTTCCTGCTTAACTCGCACCCTTGAGATAAATCTCTAGTGCTACTCATTTGAGGCTGAGTTAACCCAGGGTCCATCAAAATAGTGCTGGGCACCCTCGTTTATCCCTTTTTACTTTAGGCTACTTTGCTACCTACCAGTTTGTAAATCGGACATTTATCAATCTTGAATCTTGATTACAGCAATGGCGAGTGACTTGCCAGGGCTGCATTCAATTATGATGGTCCAAATCATACTGCTATACGACCCTTAAAGTGTTAAGAACCGTAATGCCTTAAGGCATTGGTGCATCATGCCGACCATCCAGAAGTGTTTAACTCTGTGATGTCGGCATGATGCATGAATACATCATAGCAACACAGCCAAATATAATTAATCTCATTCCTAGAAAATGAGATAAACCATCTTATCTGAAGGTAAAATGGCTAGTTCTAAGAAAATAATTAATCAAAAATGTCTTCTTAAAACTAGTCATTTCTCCACCAGGCGAGTTATTTATCTTATTTTCTTGTAAGGAGACAATTATTTTTGGCTGTGAAGGCAATGCACTATAAATGCTACCCTAAAAGGGTTAAGATATCCATTGCTTTAGGGTAGACTCTTCTGGTTGTCGGCCTATCCTAAATACTCACTCAGACTCCTTAAAGGCTGTAACAATGTGTCATTTAGGGACTAGTGAGTTAACAAGGCCACATGTGGTCCAGGCACACGGAGCAGCACCTGAATATCAACCACTCATTAACCCTTTAAGGACGGCATAATGCCTTAAAGGGGCAATATCACCACTCACACTTAACCACATAGTGGACTAGAACAGTACTAGAATTGTGAGTGGGATACACTCAGTGATTATGCCACTTTAATGCCTTAATGCATCATGCCCAGGGTCATCATGATGCATTCACGCAGCCCTGGCGAGTTACTCAGCTGTGTTGCATTCATGCATCATGGCAACCCTGGGGTTGAGACATACACTCCCGTAGGGTCGACATGATGCACCAATGCAGAACCTGTGAGCTACCCTCCGAGGCTACATTGGCGCATCATGACAACAAGCATCATATTTTAGCGACATCCCTCCTTGATATAAAGGGTTAACAGCCTCATCAGATTTAGGACTCCTGGATTTCTGAGGAGCTGGACCGTTTAATTATGCCGCTGGTTGCCGTTATGTCATACCTGAGCTGCTTGTTAGGCCTTACCGCCGGGAACCAGCGAGACGAGGGATTACATGCTGATTACCGGCAGACCCCCGACCCGCTCAGTCAAGTGGACTCATAGGCCACAGGAGCTACTCAACTCTCCTAATCTGCCGTAGGGACTGCTCATTTTTTAACAAGTGGGGGGATGATGAGAATTTTTTAAAGTGTTTTATCAAGGTATATATACAGTATTTATGTTAAATAAGGCCAAAAAAAAGAGGTTTGTTTTTTGTCACCCGACCGACCCTATCAAAACAGGGCCGACCCTACGTTTTGTTATGCAATTTTGAAGACATTTTCGTATTTTTACCCTTTTTTGGTCAATTTTAGGGTCTTCTGAGAGGCTGGCTAGTACTTTCATGTCAAAAATAAAAAAGTTTTAAAAAGATATAATCCGACCTACCGACCCTAGATTTTTTTTGCCATGTCACCTGAAACAAACCTTCTTTTTTTTGGCCTAACATAAACTGCCCAGGCCTTCTTTGTATGTCATAGGGCCTACTTTGCTTTCTATCTATCCCGTAAACGTTTCATCCCCCTCCAGAGGAGTCGAAATTCTTTAACCACCCCCACCCCAGTCAGGTCTAAAAATTGCGGTTGAAAATTGCGGTCTGAAATAGATGATGCATTAATGCATCATGCCCTTGGTCATCATAATGCATGAATGCAGCCCTGGTCAGTTACTCGCCGGGGCTGCATTGGTGCATTATGACGGCAAATGTCATCTTTTAGCAATATACTTCCCTTAATGGGGTAAGCGGAGCTACATGTTGATATCATCCTTATGAGTCCTCATGGTTCAATTATGGTTCTATGAAACTTACGATATGGTACATATATGATGCATTACTACCATGTTCATGTTCCACTGTTGCGGATGATCATCTTACCAAGGACATGCGGAAGCAGCATTACCGGTATGAGAGACATATAACAAAATGTGTGTGTGTGTGGGGGGGGGGGGTTACAATACATCTACTGATTGCCATGCCATTGACTGACACGAATCGTGTACATGTAGTCCTATACTACATGCAGGTCTGCCTCCAAAATACATCTATCCCTTTCAAATCTCTTCTTGAAATACCCTCCCTTTCATATATATGTATACAATATCAGGTACAATGAAAACCTCATTTCCACGGACGCTGCCCCTAATAGGATCAGCCGTCCTTCTGTGTATGAGGCCCCTGTTCCCGTTATAGGTAGCTGGAGGTAGGTTGCTCTATATTTGCCCCGTGACCGCCATATTCCCAGAAGCCGTCATCCAGACCGCTTTCCAGGCACCTAGAGAACCGCTAACCCTTTAAAACTGCAGATCTTACTGCACGTCCAGTAAAAAGTCAGAATGCAGTCGGGACAGGTACTCAGCCCTATATATAGGGGTACTGGGCCTTTAAACTCCACATGCTCTGTACATACTGTATATACAGGGCTGAGTACCTGTCCCTACTCAACTCCGACTGTCGGTGGTACCAAGATATTTCCGCCAATTACGTCAAAAAAAGGTTGTAAAACTTTATGTAGCATTATGCCATAGTAAAGAGCCTTAGAGAAACGTTATATAACGTTCTTTAACGTTATCAAATGTTGTATAATGTTTTTGTTTACTGGGATAGTGCCTTAACGTGTTATGTCTTTTGTCATCATGAGGGTATTCTATTTGCCTGGGCTACATTTATTCTTCATCCCAACCCTTCAGGAGTTTATCAAGTGCATAGGGCATGATTCTTGAATTTTACTCGCCAGGGCTAGATTGATAAATCATGATGACAACTGACAGAGTGCATGAACACACCATATGGCACTCAAAACGGTCATAACTGATCGATTTCTGCCTTTACTTGGAAACTGTGCATTTACATAGATGAGGTATGAATACCCAGTATGCTATTCATAGAGCGTGCACACTTTTACATGCAGGGGATATTCAACGATTTTACAAAGCGTCACCATTGCATATTCAGAAATAAGGAATATCAATAATGAAAGTGGATGTTGAGACACATCGAAAATCATTATTCATTGGGGCTCGGGAATGTCAGTATCTACACACAGATAATCTAAAAGCCCCTGCCCATAGTCTGTAGTGGCCATCCCATGATTGGCATTTGATTGAGCCCTTGATTGGCACTTGATTGACACTTGATTGAGCCTTGATTGACATGACTGTGCCTTGATTGAGCCTTGATTGAGCCTTGATTGGCAATTGATTGAGCCTTGATTGCCACTTGATTGATCCCTTGATTGCCACTTGATTAACACTTGATTGACACTTGATTGAGCCTTGATTGTGCCTTGATTGGAACTTGATTGAGCCTTGATTGGCACTTGATTGAGCCCTTGATTGGCACTTGATTGAGCCTTGATTGGCACTTGATCGAGACTTGATTGGCTATTGATTGAGCCTTGATTGAGCCTTGATTGAGACTTGATTGGCACTTGATTGAGCCTTGATTGACACTTGTTTGGTACTTGATTGAGCCTAGAGTGGCACTTGATTGAACCTTGCTGGGCACTTGAATGGCACTTGATTGGCACTTGATTGGCACTTGATTGACACTTGATTGGCACTTGATTGGCACTTGATTGATACTTATTGAGACTTGATAGCATTCATAGCATACATGGAGTGAACTTCAGTGCTTATAGATACCTGTCACAAGCTGTTGTTCCTGAATTGACAGTAGACAGTTGACAGTAAGTGACAGAAGTTGGAGTTTTCACTTTCAACTTTGACATTTGCATTGTTTTTGGTTTGATGTAGTGTTGAAAGATAGCAGTCACAAGTTGCTTTACTTGAATTGACAGTTGACAGGTGACAGTAAGTGGTTGAAGTTGCAGTTTTCACTTTCAACTCAAGCTGATTTTTTGCAAGTTGAAGTGAATTTGCAATTTCAAAATTTACAAAAAGATTTGACCCTCCTGGGCCACTGTAACATATATACATATGAACATATATTTATATATACATATATATATTTTTATATATATATATATATTCATGATGCATTACTATGATGTGGCCTTCTGCCGCTGTTGCACATGCTCATCTTACCAAGGACACACGGAAGCAGCAGTAAACAGAGATGCATATAACAGTGTGTGAGAAGGGGAGGGGGAGGGGGAGTAACAATGTATCTACTGATTGCCATGCCATTGACTGACACGAATCGTGTACATGTAGTCCAATACTACATGCAGGTTTGCCTCCAAAATACATCTATCCCTTTCAAATCTCATCTTGAAAGGCCCTCCCTTTCATATTCTATATGCCGTATTTCCCTGCTTATAAGCCGGGCCCTGAATATAAGCCTGCCCCGTTTATAAGCCGGGACAAAGAGGGCATTCGGTTCAATATGAGCCGGGGCCTGAATATAAGCTGAGCCAGGCTTATAAACGGGGAAATTGGGAACATGTACATACCAGGTACAATGAAAACATCATTTCCATGGACACAGCCCCAAATAGGATCAGCCAGGCCTTCTTTGTATGTCATAGGGCCGGAAACGTTTCATCCCCCTCCAGAGGAGCTGAAATTCTTTAACCACCCCCACCCCAGTCAGGTCTAAAATTGCGGTTGAAAATTGAGGTGTGAAATACATGATTAACACTTGATTGACACTTGATTCATTGATTCATTGATGCATCATGCCCTTGGTCATCATAATGCATGAATGCAGCCCTGGTGAGTTACTTACTGGGGCTGCATTGGTGCATTATGAAATATTTTATATATATATATATACATTATGTCATATTTTACATTATGTCATATTTTACCAACATGCTTCCCTTAAGGGGTTAAGCTGAGATATATGTTGATATCATCCTTATGAGTCCTCATGGTTCAATTATGGTTCTATGAAACTCGCGATATGGCATATATATATATATATATATATATAAATATATATATATATATAAATATATATATATATAAAAAAAAAAAAATATATATCAATATATATATATAAACATATATTTATATATACATATATATATATATAAATATATATATATATATATATATATATATATATATATATATATATATATAGTCATGATGCATTACTATGATGTGGCCTTCTGCCGCTGTTGCACATGCTCATCTTACCAAGGACACACGGAAGCAGCAGTAAACAGAGATGCATCAGTGTGTGAGGAAGGGAGGGGAGGGGGGAGTAACAATGCATCTACTGATTGCCATGCCATTGACTGACACGAATCGTGTACATGTAGTCCTATACTACATGCAGGTTTGCCTCCAAAATACATCTATCCCTCTCAAATCTCTTCTTGAAATACCCTCCCTTTCATATTCTATATATGTATACATATCAGGTACAATGAAAACCTCATTTCCTTGGACGCTGCCGCTAATAGGATCAGCCGTCCTTCTGTGTATGAGGCCCCTGTTCCCGTTATAGGTAGGTGGAGGTAGGTGGCTCTATATTTACCCTGTCACCGCCACATTCCCAGAAGCCGTCATCCAGGCACCTAGAGAAACTTGGACCAATGTCAACATCTTTGACCGGGTGCCATCTCTGACCAGGTGCCATCTCTAACCGGGTGCCATCTCTGACCGGCCTGAATAAAAACGGTTTATTTAGGGCAGATGCTGATAGAAATTGGCAACTAATTACTACTTTAAAGAGTCATAAAATCCATTATTCTTTTCAACCAAATTCTATCTACATCTGCCCTAAAAGACCGTTTCCATTCAGGCCGGTCAAAGATGGCACCCTTTAAACCCCACATGCTCTGTATATCTCATGGCTCCACTCCAACTGTCGCTGGAGGGGTACCGAGATTTCGGCCTTTCAGGGCTACATAGTGCCTTAACCTGTCATGTCTCTTGTCATCATGAGTGTATGTCTATTTGCCTGGGCTACATTCATGCTTCATCCCAACCCTTCAGGAGTTTATCAAGTGCATAGGGCATGATTCTTGGATGTTACTCGCCAGGGCTAGATTGATGAATTATGATGACAACTGACAGAGTGCATGAACACACCATATATGGCACTCAAAACGGTCATAACTGATCGATTTCTGACTTTACTTGGAAGCGGTGCATTTACTTAGATGAGGTATGAATACTCAGTATGCTATTCATAGTGCGTGCACACTTTTACATACGGGGATATTCAACGATTTTACAAAGCGTGAGCATTGCATATTCAGAAATCAGGAATATCAATAATAAAAGTGGATGTTGAGACACATCGAAAATTATTATTCATGGGGGCTCGGGAATGTCAGTATCTACACACAGATAATCTAAAAGCCCCGGCCCATAGTCTGTAGTGGCTATCCCAGGTTGGCTATAGGGACACTGGTCAGGCATGACCTAGCGCTATTCAAAAATAACTGAGGCATAACAACATTTGACTAATGCCTTACTCAAAAGGACTTAGCCTGACATGAAAAGACTAATGTGAGTTGGTTACTACTGTCCAACCTGACAATATCAAATAACCAGGGTTTATATCTGTAATTATCCTTATAATAACAGGGGGAGTTTCTAACATTGTAGTTAATCTTGTAATCTAGTTATCTCGGGGGGTCCTAGTATCACATACTAGCCTCTACTACTAGTGCCGTCCGCACTGCGGTATCTTTATACCTCTATATTACTAGTAGCTGCTACTTGTTAGTGTTTCATACGTAAGACCTCATGTCACTTCTGTATGTATTAGTACCTAAGTCACTTGAATACAGTTCCGTCCGCTACAACTCTGAATAGCCTGTCTTGTCGTCTCTCTGGACATATCGTCTCCGACCCCCATACATGCATTTCCCCGTTACAACTAGGTTGGTCTTATAGGGAGCCAAAAAATGACTAACTTGCTCTGGCACCATAGTGACTTTAGTGAGAGATTGTAGGGAGCCAAAGAGTATCAGTGCATACAACCATGCACCTAATGACTTGAAGTTATGGTAGACTGTAATAGATATGAGCCCCCTGAGGAGGGGTGGTTGGCGGTGGACAGGAACAAAATCATTGGACCTCTATCAGGGGGTACACTCAAAAAGTAAACTTGTCCCCAGACTCTTCCAAGTGATGGTCATAAAATAAACGAGTCAAAAACTTGTCTAAGTGACAAGGAAGTGGGTCTTCTAGCTGCTACAAAAAAGACTCACTTGGCATGTGCCAGCCCAGAACCTGACATTTGCCAGCTCCAGTCACTTCGACGAGTCTGGAGATAAGTTTACTTTTTCAGTGTACCGAGAAGGCTTTTGTCTCATTTACAGATACAATCAGCTGTAGTAAACCTAGTTTAGTAAACGCTGCTGGCCGCACCGATGGTTTCACACACGAACATACCTGTTCCCACCTCCCCCATGCTATAACCACTCCTACACTTGGCAGCCTGATACAGCACCTGGCAGTAGGAGGAGCCAGTTGGCACCCTGCAACATGGTTATAAAGTGAGACTGTGAATGTGTGGGTAACCCTTTAAGGATGGTAAGTCGCTCAAATGTGACATTAATTTTGTTGTCACTAATACAGGCCCAGCGAGTAACGCATAGGTGCTGCATTAGTGCATCATGCCGACCTTTTGGGAGTGTCTCAATCCTGCAGGGTTGGCATGATGCACCATTGCAGTTCTGGTTAGTGACTCACCAGGGCTGCATTCAGGCACCATGACGACAAAAGGCATGATGCATCAATTCATTATGCCGTCCTTAAAGGGGTAAGGAAGAGGGGTTGGGTGTTCCTACTACGGCACTCCAGGTAACGATCTATTCTGCTGAGGAAGGATCTAAGGTTCCCTCAGATAATAAGGAGTGGAAACAAAAGTCAATTGCCATAAGACACGTCTGACAAGTGTTCTGATGGGCAGGCTCCTCTATGATCTACTGTGTTGGCTGCCATGTACAGAGTGGGGTAATTGGCAGGGGTGAATGTCCCTGCATGATAAGGAGATATCGGTGCTAGTACTCCGGCCATCTTTCTAAATGTGGTTTTATATTTACTAGGGTTTCATGAGAAGGTCGTGCTTTTTTCCTTCTATAAAAAAAAGGAGCAGCGCTCCTTTTATTTACCAAAAAAAACGGGTTATATGAGTACAAGCTACACTAAGTCTTTTTTTTGTTAGGAGGTCGTGTTTGTAAAAAAGAAATCATCTGATTTCCAAGCTTGGAATTAAAGGATTTATTATTTATTTGAATATCCATTTGTTTTTATTGGGATGGATAGGGCCATAAATGTATATTTCAGGCCACATGGTCTGTACATTGGGTGCCATATGGGTCGTATTTGATAAAAGTGTCTCTATTTCTTTTCAGTGTTTTATTCATATACCCTTATGCTGCACCAGTTAGTCCATTTACTCGTCTTTCTAAGTAAAACTAGCAATGCGAATTACATATATAAGTTTGCCTCATGTTAACCTAGTAATCTAGTTGCCTCTATGATTATAAGTGACTCTCCCGCACGGGCATACTGAGTCTGTTACTCAGTAAAGTAATCTAGTCATCACACTCAATAGATTGTCCTATCACCTATTTTGAATATATGTTTGTACGTGTTTTATATATTCATATAAATGATCTTCATCTTCGAATACATGCAATTTGCTTCAGGAATGTGGTGGTATGTTACTGCCATACTTAACTTGCCCATGTGCAACCTATGATATTATTGCACAGAGTATAGCATACACTTGAATATGGTTTGATGGGACTTAATGTTCCGATCCCCCTACCCCACCCGCATCCAATATACGGTAACTATGATGCCGATGTCCATCATTGCGAGGAAGAAAACTATTAAGCACGTCCAAAATTCATTATCTCAGCAAAAATACCCACCAAATTAAATTAAACTCACCCAACTCAAGTTTCCCTCTACTTTCCCTCCTTCCTTCTATTATCGCCCACATGGACGTGATTCCCCTGTTTAGCCGTAGGTGGCGCGCATGGCGTTTTCCCACTGGAAGCAATCAGGGCTCTAACAGTGTTACAGCCCACATGCTAGAGGCCTTGATGGGGGGGGGGGGTCCCTATGTCACATGTCGATTTTAAGAAATGACCACGTCGCATGTCTACGTCGCTTAATAATACTCATGTCCAATGTCGATTTTAAGAACTTTCCCTGTCCCATGTCACTATCTTTTTAAGCCTCATGTCGCATATGTCACTAGGCCTCATGTCGCATGTCGATTTAAAAAAATACCCATGTTGCCACATCGAATTTAGGGGTTTAGAGCCCACGTGCTGGGGGCTGCGGGATGGGGCCCTTGTCGGGGGTAAAGGTGGAAGGAGGAGGGATCTTAGTGGGCCTCAGATCACGTGGCCCCCGGGCATTGAGCCCGCCCTCAGCCCCCTGCTTAGCAGCGTCTCTCTATGAGGCTGAAAATGATAGCAGACAGATTATTGAACCTGCCCAGACGGGCTCCTGTACAACCGTCAGCTGTATCAAGAAACGTGATGCATTGTACTAGCACAGGCTTAAACTAAGCAGGATGCTTATATCCTTGGAGTAAATGCACATATAATTATATATAATTATAGCACAAGCTATGACAGAGCTAGACGCCCATCATCCTGCCACCCTAGATGGCCCTACTGTACCATGTTATTGGGGATAGACAGTAGCACCGTCTAGGTTGCACTCTACAAACTGCCTAGTCCACCATCATCTTTCCATCTTAGATGGTGCCACCTGCCTATGGCCTGAGGCAGGGTACAGTAGGGCCATCTAGGGTTGAGAGATAATGATGGTCTAGCTCTGTCGTACCTTATGGCATGTACAGACACCTAATGCAAGTAGCTAAGTATGCTACTCAAATTAGCCGTGTGAGTACTGCACAGCGGGGCTGCAAACCTGATCTGTATCAGAACAACTTGATTTGTATCAACCTACTTTTTTTTATGCAACTTTGCAGACATTTCTGTATTTTTACCCTTTTTCGGTAAATTTTAGAGTTTTCGGAGAGGCTGGCTAGTACTTTCATGTTTAAAAGAAAGTAAAAAGGAAAGAAAAAAAAATCCGACCTACCGACCCTACATTTTCTTGCCATGTTACCTGAAACGAACCTTTTTTTTTGGCCCTATGTTACTCAAAAATCTGTTAGAATATAAACATAGGTTTGTAGCAAGGAACTTGCACCTAACGTTATCTGTCTCAAGACGTATTCCCTTTCTATACGTCACCTTCTGACTGGTTAGTATCAATAGTACACATCACGTTACTGATACACATCGCGGTTGTACACCTCCCTCCGCTAGCTACTGCAGGTAGTGTAGAGGAGCCGAGGGCAGATTTCATAGCTAGATAGAGGACTCATCACCCCCTCTGGGCGCCGTATTATGTGGCCACAGATGTCGTATCAATGTCATTACTGCTCTTATAAACCCCAGATAAAGTAGCTCTCTATTGTTATCAGCCATACCAGGCTCTATTTAATGAGGATAGTGCCTCTCTAGGAGGGTTCATTAGATTAGTATCGGCGGTTTCCTATTGGTTTCATAAAATAGGCAGAAATAGTTCAGGTATAGTGTGTATTGATGTGTCCAGCCATTGATACTGCGGTTTCAGCATACCAGATCAGCTACTATTATATATCTGGGAGTGGCCATTTTTCAAATTCTTTTTTTTTTTTTGGGGGGGGGGGGGGGGTTGGGGTGGTGGAATCCCCCCTCCTATGTCATGAGGTCACCATTGTCCTTCATTCATCATAACTATTCCACAGGATCGCAATACACTCCTTAGCTATCTGCATGATGCAGCGATGCCGTATAACACTGAAAAAGTAAACTTGTTTCCAGACTCGTCGAAGTGACTATCTTAAAATAAACGAGTCTAAAGTTGTCTGACCTATCAGGTTACCATCCCACAAATAGAATCTGGAGCTGGCAAATGTCGGGTTTTGGGCTGACACATACCAATTGGGTCTTCTATCTCCAGCTAGAAGACCCGCTTCCTTGTCACTTAGACAAGTTTTTGACTCGTTTATTTTATGACCGTCACTTTGAAGAGTCTGGAGACAAGTTTATTTTTTGAGTGTACCGAGCCACTCACTGGGGCTGCATAAGTGACTTGTGAATCAATGCATCATGCGCCTGGTGGTCATGATGCATGCACTTAGCCCTGGCTAGTGACTATTAACCCTTTCCCTGCTGGCCTTGAAAAACGTCATTTGGGACTTAACTACCGGCCCTATGCCATGGGAATATGCAACTTTGCAAGTATATGCTCCTTGGGATAGTGGCTAAGGAGTGAAATAAGTTGTATTGGAGACAGAATTTACATTTTTCTGACAAGGGGACGTAGTATTCATGTTAAATATTTTTGGATTCATTCAAAAATTCCTATTCTTTGTACCATAGCAGGTGTTGTAATTTAGTGATATTGCTGCCCTAGGGTAGCAATCTTGCTGCCCTAGGGCAGCAGCGGATTTTCAAGGGTATTTTAGATGCTGCCCAGAGGCAGCAGCGGCCCTTAAAGGGTTAAGGCTGGGACACTCCTAAAATGGCGTCATGATGCACCAATGCAACACTGGCGAGTTACTCGGCGGGACTGAAATGTGCCTCTACATGGGTACCCAGAATTTTGGCCACGTCGCCGTGTCGAATTTAAGTAATAAGGGCCGGGTCGCTGTGTCGATTTTTATCCCATACATAGCTATATTTTGTACTTGACGTGTTCATGTCCGTCGGTTTTTAAAAGGGGCGTGTCGCATGTGTCGATTTTTAAAAGGGCATTGTCGCTGTGTCGCACGTGTCGATTTTTACCCATGTAGAGGCACTGCAATGGTGCATCGTGACAACAAATGCAACATTTTAGCAACATGCCGTCCTTAAAGTGTTAAAGCCCCAGCACCCCTATATATAGTGCTGAGTACCTGCCCCGGCTCCACTCCGACTGCCGCTGGAGGAGTACTGAGATCTGCGCCTTTAAGGGGTTGATAGTAGTATAACACATATGATAATTGACTATTGACTATTCCCCTACAGAGGCTCACCATTGTGTTAACAGGTGCCCTTCTATGTATTGTGTGAACACAGTATGTGAGCATCGCGACCTCATAACCACAGTCATATTACATTACCAGAAAATCAATACCCCCATTTATGAATTTCAATCCACACGCACATTTGCCGGTCAAGTAGGTTGAAAGTACACATAACAAAGTGTTAGGCAACCCAATATAAACACAATAAGACCATCCCAGCACCTAGAAATGTTTGCCATCACTTGTTAACAAACCCCAGCACAGACAAAACAGCTCAATATTTGCTGCATATCTTACACTTTAAGGAGAAGGGATAGCGGTACTCAACCCTGTGCATGCATAGGCCAATAAAAGAAAGTTTCTGGTAACCGGACCATGTTTAACAGTGCCACGTACACACACAACCCCCCCTTTGCTTTTTTTCCTCTTTTATTTTTGCTACTTTTCATATGTTTTACAGCTTCGTAGATAGGCAAAAAAAGAAAGAAATAAAAAGGAAAAAAAGAAAAAAAAGGAAAGAAATTCGACCGGTCAGCCCTGCTTTATCAAACCATGTTTCCAGAAACCAACCCTTTATTTCATTTGGCCCTAAACCTCATGTACAGAGCCGTGTAAACAACCACCATTATTTTAGCGTTGATCCACCCGAGGGAGTTTATACCTTAGTACACTGTATGTTTATTGTGGGATGAATGGGTTCTGGGTCTGTGTTCAAGTGAGGTTGGTGGTACACCTGTGAAAGATTATTTTAAGTGGTGTTAACCCTTTCAGGACAGCATAGTACTTTAATGCTATCTGTCACTATCTGTTTCCCGCCAGCGAGGTGCATTAGCAATACTAGGGGGGTTTGGGGGCATGCCCCCGAAGAAACTTTTGTTGATCTAGATTTGAAATGGTGCATTCTCACGCATTTTAGGACACAGTATTTTAAGACTCAGCCCCCCCCCCCCATCCAGAGGCCCTCAGTGAGGCCCTATGAATCATACACCACAATCTTTTTATCTCTTTCCCTCTTTTCTTCTCCTTTCTTTTCCCTCTTTTTTTTCGGGGGGGGGGGGGGAGGCCCGTCGGCCCACCCTGGATCCGACAATGTCGGGCGTACCTCATCAAAGTTGCATTGGTGCATCATACTGGCCGTACGAGTAGATGCACCAATATGGCGTACACTTACACATGTGTGATGCGTTTGTGCATCTTGATGACCAAGGACACGAAGCCTTGAGGCATCATGCCGTCCTCAAAGGTTAAGGACTTAGGCTTTAAACAATGAGGCTTTATTTGATTAGAATCTGGGTTTTGCTAACAATAGGGAAGGGGGAGGACTTAAATCTAAGGTTAACAATATGACAGAGATCCTCACGTATTTCCCATAGCTATCTAATGCAATATGATATGATATTTGAATCAACTTAGAAAATACATTTATATCAAGATTGTACGAATAAGATTTTCAGCTTTATTATATCGAGGTGATCACATTTAATTTTCGTCATGATATAATCTCTTCAACCTTGGCTACTGTGGAAATGCGTATCTTGTATTTGGATTTTTGCAAAAGAAAATTTGGGAAGTCAAAAAGACAACTGTGTGCCCCTACATGGGTTAGAATTGACATGGGCGACACAGCGACACGGCCCTTTTCAGCCCTTTTAAAAGTCGATAGACACAGAAAATTAGGGATAAAAATTGGCCTACAGAGATTTTTCTGTGAGTTCCTATGTATGTAAAAAGTGACGCACTGACATGCTGTCTTCCCTAGAAAGTGACGCAGTGACACTTTCAAAAATCTGAAGACCAATGCAGAAGCACAAGACAGTGTTCAGCACTATCCACAACTTTAGTAGTTTTGCTGGACAGTTTTGCTGGATATTAGTACTTGTAACATGGGTAGCAACATTGATTTATTTTTCTAAATTTATAAAGTATTTTTATTCTTGAAATTAATGATTTTCAAAAATACAATACAGGTATTCAAGAATGAGAATGATTCATGAATGATGGTATAGTCATGAAATATCTGATAACAATGACCATTCCTATATTAAATGATACTAGTGGATGATTTCGCTTTCGACAAATCATACAGGAATGGGAGTACGAAACCGTATAGTATAACATTTCATTTGACAAAGATATGAACTCTGAAGTCTCATAGGGAACGTCATGTAAACTGTTACGGTGCGTGGGAGTAGCAGACTTGAGTTCACCGAGACTTGAGAGACTGTGTTTATTTCAAAGTGCTACATCTTTTCTATCGTTCCTCATGCTGGTTAAGAACTGATTCCACCAGAACCGATCATTAAATTTGGGGAGGACCAAAAGTACTCATATTGAGTATCGAATTCCTCATCTTCCACTCTCAGGAAAACATGAGCGTCAGCCCATGTCGCCAAAAGCACTCTCATACAAGAGTCAGACACTGCTGGATTAACATAGATAGGTCAAGAGCTACTTTTGTTAGCGTCAGGCTATGCTGTACCTTCAATAACAGGCTGGACTATTGCTTGACGGTCTGGCCATACTGGACCTTCATGCCAGAGGCTGACAATGCTGGAATCCTGAAGGCTGAAAGAGACTCTCCCACGAGTCCAGTGTTACCAGAATCTGGCATGTGGATGGGTCCAGCAATGCCTGACCCTCATGTGGATGGGTCCAGCAATGCCTAACCCTCATGTGGATGTGTGCAGAAATGCCTGACCCTCATGTGGATGGGTCCAGTAATGCCTGACACTCACTAAAATGTCTGACTCTTGAAGGAGAATTCTTTTGGCGACATAGCCAGCGTCCAGCTGGCCCTCATAATTTTCTAGGTGCATACCTTATTCAGCCATTCAAACTCCATGCATATCTCCTGTAATATTAAAATTGCATATCTCTTATAATCGTATGGCCTTTCCACACTAGATGGCCTAATAAAATTAAAACACTCTAGGGGCGCCCTTCCCCTCCCTTGCTTATATCGGCAACAATTATAGTGATAGACTTGTTAGTGTTGCGGTTAAGCTCAAGATATCAAGGGTATTGTTCATTTTGTGATAAAGGCATGGAATTTCTACCACAGAATCTAGACATCTCAGTGAACATTTTAAGAGATAGAAGCACCCTGAACTCCTTCTGGAACCAAGATGGCCGCCATCTGAACATAAATTACCTGGGAAAGGACAATTAGACACTTCTTATTGGATGTCCAAGTGTGATACAGCAATATAATGTTTTAGAGGGTGGAAAACTCAAAAAGAGGCTCACAAAAAGGCTTTGGTAAACACCTGTCAACAAAATAGTTCCCATAGCAACCAGCATAGCTACCAAACATATTGAAAACCATGTATTAAGCAATTCTTATTGGATTGTTTTCTGAAATACTATCATACCAGGCTTTTAGGGATGTGATGTGACAGGGGATGTAGCTCAATGGTGGAGCAATCGCTTGGTTGGTGAAAAGCCCCAGTTCCGAGTTCCGGTGTCTCCAAAAACATAAAAAAGATAGTTCCCATAGCAATCAGCATAGCTACTGAAGATATTGAAAACCATGTATTAAGCAATTCTTATTGGATTGTTTTCTGAAATACTATCATACCAGGCTTTCAGGGATGTGATGTGACAGGGGATGTAGCTCAATGGTGGAGCAATCGCTTGGTTGGTGAAAAGCCCCAGTTCCGAGTTCCGGTGTCTCCAAAAACATAAAAAAGATAGTTCCCATAGCAATCAGCATAGCTACTGAAGATATTGAAAACTATGTATGTAGCAATTCTTATTTGAATGTTTGGTATAACACCATTATACCAGGATGTGGAGGTGGTTAAGATCCCAATCCCATCATTAATCATTGAAAAATATGTTTTCCTAGCAACCATTATATTCGCCTGGGAAGAAAAATCAAAAAGTCACTTGGCAATTTTTATTTGATAAGTAATTAAATACCGGGAAAGTAGAATACTTTTGATTATGACAAGTTGGTGGATCACCTACACAAGTGACTTTATTCATATATATGACTTTATAAGAAAACACTTTACATGACAACCATACTGACAAATGCGAAATCAACACTTGTTTCAGATTCTATGTGCAATGTTGTGTATCATTTTGGTCATTTCCCTGAACCTTTATGGAGAGTGTTTCCATGGCAAGCAGATTGTCATAATGCAAAGTGAAAAAGTGCTCAAATTATGTGCACAAAGAGTCACAAGTGAAAATTGTTCCTTTGATGTTTGCTTTGGACCACATACACTATTCAGGATCTGTGTCCATTCATATTTGTCAAATGAGGCACCCTGATCATGGGCCTGACTTTCAGTCTGGCAAGAGTTTCTGTGGTGCAGTCAGACTGACAGATAGTCCTGCAGCTCTGAGAAACTGGATGGTGGCCCAAAAGAATGTAATAGTAGAATTTGAGCAGCTGCAACCACGCCTGCCACAAGGTGAAGCTCATGCACAGCATGATAAGCTATCTGCTCAAAATGCATTGCACAGGGATATTAATGAATTAACACAGGCAATGCAAGATATTGGTAATCTATTCATGCAAGAAAGCAAAGACCTGGTAATTGACATTAGAGACATTATGATTATGGATGACATTGTCTGCAACACACTTCTGAGCATCAAGGATATTGGTTAAGAAATGTACATGTAGTTTGTTAAGGACAGGCTAGAAAATCCACACAAAATGGAAACAATCAAGAAAAACAAGCTGCCATTTTTCAGAACATCTCCCATGAGGACTTAATCGAACCAAAAGATGAACTAAAAGCACTTAGGAATGACAGGTATATTTTCTCATGACTGTATATAGTTGCTAAACATGCAATGGAGATCTTGACCTGTTCATCCCCTATGAAAACCATTTAGCACGACCAACACTGGTATCAAATGGTAAGCTCCAGCCTGGTGTCAAGGCAGACATCTTGAATTGCATATTACTAGATGCTGTGAATGTGCCAAAGAAGTCCCCATATCCAATGCATCATATTTTACTTCTTGGCCACTAGCCCAGGGCATAACCTCTATGCCTATTTGCATATTCTCATGGCATAGGGGCAGTGGTTAAGGCCCTAATTACAATTTTCAAGACCAGCAGTTAATGGCTTGCCAGAAAAAAAAAGTCCAAGTTATCATTTGGATCAAAGCATTGCACTCAAATCCTGAATTGCCAGATCTGTCTGAGTGGGGCTTGCAATGGGACACACTTGGATGGCACCCACTGTGGATAAAACTACAGTAAGCAACTGTCTAAATCATGCTTTGAACTTATTCACTGAGGATGCAAGAAAGGATGTACTGGTAATATCAGCGTCAAAAGGCTTCCCTCAAATGCACTCCATTATGCTGGAGGCTTTTAGACTCTGAAAGGTGCACATGTAAATATTTCTTAAAGGGAATGAGTCTTACTATGCATTTGGTTTCATAGTCGTTGAATAATTATTTTTCATTTTTCATTTTACAATGTGGGTGATACAGTTATTCAAAAATATGATGTTTTGGAAACACAAGGACTCAAACCTGAGGCCTTTCGCTTGCCAAGTAATTGCTCTACCACTGAACTACATCTCCTGTCACATCATATCCAGGCAACCCTGGTATGATAGTGTTTCAGAAAACAATCTAATGAGAATTGCTTAATATATGGTTTTCAATACCTTCAGTGGGCATGCTGGTTGCTATATTTGTTGATAGATATTTACCAAAATCTTTTTTCCCCTGCCGTCTAGCCGACATTACCCCGAGTGTCCTTGGTGTCTCCGCTATGTGAGGGACACAGTTTCTCTTAAAATTATGTTTTAGAGACACCGGGACTCGAACCTGGGGCCTTTCACCTGCCAAGCAATTGCCGTACCACTGAGCTACATCCCTTATCACATCACATCCCGGAAACCTTTGTATGATAATGTTTCCCAAAAAAAATCCAATAAGAATGGCTAAACTTACAGTTTTTAATATGTTTGGTAGCTATGCTGGTTGCTATGGGAACTATTTTTTGAGCCTCTTTTTTGAGTTTCCCACCCTCTCAAACCTATACATTGATGTATCACACTTGAAAATCCAATAAGAAGTGTCCGATTGTCCTTTCCCAGGTACTTTATGTTCAGATGGCGGCCATCTTGGTTCCAGAAGGAGCTCAGGGTGCTTCTATCTCTTAAAATGTTCCCTGGGATATGTAGATTCTGTGGTAGAAATTCCATGCCTTTATCACAAAATGAACAATCCTTCGGCTTAACTGCACCGCTATGTGACTAACATGTAATTTCTTTCTTCTTCTTTTCCCATCCTCAGAGAGAATGGTGTCTCAAAAGTGTTGGGGAGAGCTGGTTAAGACTACAGGGGATAGGAACTTTTGAGATCAGGAGGGTCTTTCAGACTCGTCAGTCGTCATGATTCGATTTTCGTCAACAGGGCAATATTTCCAATCAAAGAGGGTATTTCTAACTGGCAAAATGTGGTATTTACAATTATTTTCTATATATTTTAACAGGATATATTGTAAAAGAAATGTTACTAGTGGTCATGAAACAGGTTTTGTCACGTCACCATTTGCCTACGATCACATCAGTTGTTCTGAAAGACCCTCCTGATGAGATATGCACGGCGTCTAGTCACCTGTTGAGTTTGCCCCCTCTTGCTTACTGTAGCACTGTGTAGGTGTACATGTAACAAGAGGAGCACCTTCACAGAGCATGTTATCGTTAACCCTCTAAGGACGACATGTCGCAAAATAGAAACATTTGTCGGTATGATGCATCAATGCCGCCCAGGTGTGCATGCATAACTCGCCAGTGCTGCATTGCTACATCATGCCGACTTGTTGGGACTGTATCAGGTTGGCATGTGATGCTTGAATGCAGCCCTAGTAAGTCACCCACCAGGGCTGCATTCATACATGATGACGACCAGGGGCATAATGCATTACTGACTTACTCTCACTAGATGGGTTCAAAGTCTATGACTGGGTACAATCTATGACCTGGTGCAATCTATGACCGGCACGCAGTCAAAGACTTCCAACTTGGATCGGTTCGTTGAGACTACCGTAAAACCTCGTGTACAAGCCTAACTCGCGTATAAGCCGCACCCCGACTTCAGGCTGATCCTATAAGCTGCACCAGCCATCTGAATGTGCCAATTTTAGTACTGGACCATAGTGGCATAAACTCGCGGATAGGCCGCACCAGAGCCTGGGCCAATGCTATAAGCCGCACTGCCGATCTGATTCGCGTACTAGCTGCGGCTTATACGCGAGGTTTTACGGTAAGCCTAATACGTCACACCGCCCTTAAAGGGTTAAAGTGTCATATAAAGATAGCTGCAGAGAGGAAATGGCTGTGAGTAATGCTGTAACTGAGGGGCTGCCTCTATATCAGACCATGGGGGCTCAGAGGACATGGGCCACAGATAACAGAAGGTCAGGGGTAGTCAGGATATAGATAGAAGCACCACACCCAGCATTAGGCCATGAAGAGATCAATTGATGCAGCCTGCAATGGGAGGTTCTATAGATTAGGCCACTTAAAAAAACAAGTTGTTTCTCATCACCCATCAGTGAAAAATATGACGAGGGCATTTTTTATTTTATCTTTTTTCTTTTTTACTCAGGGCCAAAATGTATAGGAAAATTAAGACTTTTCGCGAACAGTTTTTACATTTTAGTAGTTAAGAGTTGAGTGATCTACAAAATATGTTATATTGGAAGTTATTCCTAGCTCACTGCATTACTGACTGTCTAAGCTTTAATTGGATACCAAATATGCCACTATTTGTCCGAATTTTGACATATTTTTCATTAAAAATCTAAAAAAAATAAAATGAAATTCCCCAAATCACGTTTTTCATGATGCTCGCGGTGATGAGAAACCAGTTTATTTTTTTGAGTGGCCTTATAGTCACTATAAAGCAGCGTAAGAAGGGAGCCTGATGCGGGCCTTCAGTGTAAGAGTACAAATGTCAACGTCCCCTGCCTACCTTTGCAGACACACACTGTAAAAAGTTGGTTGTCAATCTTGTAGGCGTACAGTCGATTCTACTGAAGGTGTACAGTTTATTGTAGGGAAACATTAGAATATACTGTTAATCTACAGTAGATTCTACTGTAAGTCCATTCTACAGTAGATTCTACTGTAGATCTACAATAGATTCTACTGTATACCTACACTAACTATTCACAGTGCACCCTTGCCTTGTGTGCAGATCTATGTACATTTACATTATGTAATACAGATATTAAAATATGTGCATTATCATGAACAGGAACATAAAATACATTATTTTTTTGAAATACAAGATTTACTATGCTTAGCTATAGGAAGGGCCGTATTCAATGCCCCCCATTGAATACAATGTGACCGTATTCAATGGGCTAAGAAAAAACTGTTTTTCTTCATTAAATGGCTTCAAATCAAAAAATAAATGCAAATGCCAACTACATTGATACCTCTCTGACGTATTTCACTCGTGGTGGCTGGGGCGCATCCCACTCAGCCTGCGGCTTCGTGGGATATTGCCCCAGCCCCCACTCGTGAAATACGACAGAGACGGTATCAATGGGCGTTGGCATTTGTCTTTGTATGTGTTAATCTCCATAATTAATTTCATTATTAATAGCTCAACCATTCTTGTATGCTTCTTTGAAAAGAAAAATGTCTGGTGAAAGAAGCTAATGAAAGCCAATTTCACCCTATGAATGCTTCAGGTTTGTACATAAGGAGAGTTGCATGCGTCAGAGCTTAAATCCCAAATACCTGCTAACTCCTTAATTGTTACACAGATGTGTCTGCTTGAAGCAGCACTCGTGTCCCTTTAAGGACGGCATAATGCCTTAATGCCCTTGGTCGTCATGATGCATGTATGCAGCCCGGTGAATAACTCGCCAGTGCTGCATTGGTGCATCATGCTCACCCTTTGGGAATGTCTCAACCCAATATGGTCGACCTGATGCTTGAATGCAGCCCTGGTGAGTTACTCGCCAGGGCTGCATTCATGCATTATGACGACCGAGGCCACAATGCATTAAAGCACTAAGCTATCCTTAAAGGGTTAATCAATGGCCGCCCCCTGGGCTGCAGTGCCCCCAGGTATGTCAGTTACCATGCCACCCAGCAGGTATGTCAGGTCCCCATTGAGCTCAGTGCTGAGCAGGTAGCAATAGTCTGGGAGCCGTAACCACTCATGACGTAAACATCAATGACGTAAACATCAATGACGCAACACATGACGCTACAACTACGGTCAGAGGGTCAAATCCTTCGACGCCACAAGGCTTTTACAGAACAACTGACCTGATTGTAGGCAAATGATGATGTGACGAAAGCTGTTTGATGACCACAAGTAAAATTTCTTTCACAAGATTCCCTGTTGAAATCTATAGAAGATTTATGTAAATAAGAGATTTTGCTAGCCACAAATACCCTCGTCAATTGCAAATATTGCCCTGTTGACGAAAATCCAATTGTGACAGCTGACGAGTTCATTCTGAAAGACCCTCCAGAGAAGCTGGGAAGATGTTGCTTATTGAGAATTCGTAGGTATGTAGCCGATTTGCAGGGGTTTTTCAGCTATGAAAATAGACAAAGGCCTATTATATGGCCAGAGGATATTTGGTATCGGTCCCCCAAGGTGGGGCGCGGGCCGTATCCCCCGAAGCCTCTGGCCATCAGCCTTTGCCTTTATTTCATTGTACCCAATGGGGGGGGGATACAGAATTTTTTAGTACTTAACTGATCATCGTATCCGCCATGAAATAAAGCCCAATATCGTCAAAGAGAAGGTTAATATCTGCAGGAAGTGTTGTGCATTGTATAGTGGCTAGCATCAAAACATTTAGACATTTTCTCCTGATTCCCTTTTGGTATCAAATTAAAGCTAATAATGCCAGCAATGCAGTGGTATAGAAATAACTTACATTTTCCCCACTTCTAAAGATCAATTAATTCTTAACCAATACGATGTGAATTTTAGCCAAAGAAACCCGTAAATTGTCCTTTACATTTTGGCCTGGGAGTAAAAGGGAAAAAAAGCCTCCCTCATCAGATTTCTCAGACCTTGGTGATGAGAAACCACTTTTTTGTTTTGAGTGGCCTAAGAAAAATAAATTTTGTCTTTCATATGCAAGGGATAAAATAAAGAAAATGGCAGTGGCTATATTTCTATATATGATTTTACCTGCCCTAAACAAACCCTTTTCTGTCAGTAAGTCAAAGACGTTCACATTGGCCCGACCTCATACGAAACAGACCTATATGCTGAACATAAAAGTTCAGTCAAAGGGTAGGTAAATACTTAAAATGTAATAGCGATTTGAGGATACATGGGACATTGTCATATTGTCTTCACTCAGAAAAAAATATATTCATAAAACTGTATGCAGCCGAGGGAAAATCGTCATCAAACGAAAAGGTCAACTTCAAAGTGAAAATTATGAGCGTTCCAGCAATATATTACACTAGAAGATATCTCTTCAAAGTTGTTTCGGGGAACTGCTTCAGAAATGCGGGTGGGCATTGCCCCATCGAAAAATCCGAATATGCTTGAAGTGGTCTTCTTATTTACAACACGAGTATGCTAATCAGAAAGGTATCATAACTTCACCCATAATGTCACTGATTTTGATCTAGCAATGGTAATTGTATTCTCTATGGAGCATTGTAATCATTGTGGATGGGCTTCTTTGATTATTCTATTTGGATTGATAATCATGTTTCCATGGCGACACATATCAGCAAGGACACCCATTTAGGCTCTAAAATATGCATTTCATACTCCAAATATGGAATCATACTAATGTTATATTTAGAATGAACAATAAAAAAGACCATGTGCACACAGGAATAAGTATTTGTCCGCCACCTGCATCTATCGATAAGTAGTATATACAAATGTATGTTGAATTGATCCCAAACCGTATACGAATTAGGTAAATAAGGGAACAGAACTAGGAACCTAAATCTAAATATAAAAATGAAATCCACCTTGGTCGATGAGATTTAGGTTTTAGCATTCCGATGCACCCGGTCGTCCCAGAACCAGCATTGACGTGCGCATTTATCAGTGTGTTTATTGAACATTTATTGACGGATTTTAACTCGCAGGTGCTGCATTGCTGCATCATTCGTACCCTTCGAGAGCATCTGAACCCCGTAGGGTCGGTATGATGCTTGAATGTAACACTGGCGAGTCATTCGCCATGGCTGCAATCATGCATCATGATGGCCAATGGCATGATGCATCAAGGCATTGTGCCGTCCTTAAAGGGTTAAACATTTAAGGAAAGAATGATGCCCCAAAGTTCATTCTCGTCATGATGCATTAACATATCACCAGCCAGTTATGGCTCACTCGCAGACCATCGGTGTATTGCGCCGACTTTTTGGGAGTGTATCAACCCAATTGGGCTGGCATGATACACACATGCAGGACTGCATGGCAGTCCATGAATGCATCATGTTAACATAGTCCACTGTGCATTAAATGATAATGCTGCCCTAAAACCTTTAAGGATGGCATTTCGCATTAATGCATCATGTCCTTTGTTGTTATGTTGCATGAATGCGGCCCTTACAAGTTACTCGCCAGTGCTGCATTCAAGCATTCTGCTGACCCTACAGGGTTGAGCCACTGCCAAAGGGTCTGCATGCTGCACCAATACAGCATCAGCGAGTAACTCGCCGGGGCTGCATTGGTGCATTACGACAACAAATGTCATATTTTAGCGACATGCCATCCTTAAAGGGTTAAAGGGCTCCCATTGATTGTACAGGTGGTGACACCTGTTCTGCACAGCCTGTAGACACACATTGACATGAAGTGTGTGGTATATACATAAATCTCCCACATAGCTGTGCGGCTCATAGATGAGGCATGGACACCCCATTGGGTTTAGTGCTAGGACATATTTTCTATTAGCCAATTTGTATAGTTTTTCATTAGCCAAAATTAATATCAATTAGCCAAACTTTTTTTTTCATGTTTTAAGTACGCAGCTATGTGTCTGACCCATGCATAAATTCACAAGTGCAGAGGCTACATTTAGGCCCATTCTGGAAAAGTGAATACAGAAAATTAAGATATAAAAGAATTGTACATTTAGCACCTTTGAAGTAATCCCAATGGAAACTCACAGTCTATCGTCTCGCCTACACGGTGAATAGTAAACCTAGAAGTGCGTCCTTTCATACTGTAAACCAACAGTATATTCTACTGCCCATGCACACTAATACTGTAGTATATATACTGTAAAACTACAGTAGATTCTTCTGCTCAGCTACATTAACTTCTGGCTGTGTCAGTGTTTAATGCCTACACTGTAATTGTAAATAGTTAGTGTAGGTACACAGTATAATCTACGATAGAATGGATTTACAGTAGAATCTACTGTAAAGCTACAGTAGATTCTACTGTTTACCTATGAGCTGTACACCTACAGTAGAATATACTGTACACTTGTAAACAGAAATGGCAGCCAACTTTTTACAATGTAGTACATGCTGTCAAAGTACAATATGATCTACTGCCCAGCTACATGTTCCCCCACCTGTGTATACTGCTTAACCGTGCTCCTGCTATATGTCATATACGGTGAATGTATAGCTGAACCACTTTAGCTTAATGCAGTGCATATAACGTGCGTACCCTACCTCAATGCATAGGGCACATTCCATATAAAGCCTTGGAGGGGTTTATTCTTAAAGATAACCCAACCAGATATGTACTCAGTGACCATGGGTCCTACTCTAATTCATTGATCACAGGAACTGAAAAAGAGTTGCCAACTCAGCAAAATCCCTACTTTACTTTACAGTAAATGGAGACTTTGGTATGAATATAGGCGTGGCAGAGGTACACTGATATTCCTAGGCTCCCTATACGCCCAACCTCTCAGTCACTAGTGTCTAACCTAGCTAGTCATTTTTTGACTCCCTATACGCCCAACCTAGATTAGTTATTATAGTCAGGTTAGCCACTACTGACCAACCCACCTTAGTCTTTTTAGTTCCAGGGGGAGCCACTGAGTGGTCATCACAGGTGGCCCCAACTAGTGGTATGCAAATACAACACACCAATGATGGACCTGGGTTAGCCACTACTGACTGACCCCTTGGTCATTTTTGAATATAACTTTGCCATTGTGACTAACACTCATATGACCAAGAGGCCATACAGCTGGGTTAGTCTGTACTGACTAACCCTTTCAACCTATGGATTTTCAGTGTAGGGGATTCATTCCTCTATCTGTTCATCCATTCCAGGTCCAATAGAACTTATTTATAGATTGCAATAGCATAGCAATAATTCTGGTGGCTCAATATGAGTGGCCATGTTAGTTCTCTCCTCGGAATTTCTTGCGAGATATATCTTGGTACCGATCCCCGGCCCCAGACATACATGTAAGCACCATAGCTTGATAGGAACATTTACAATGGTAAAGGAGGAATGTCGATTATTTGGTAACTGCCTTATTCATTTATTCTTTGATGTAGATTTATAACTACAAACCAAAATATTGCTTCCTCCTTGAGCCACAGGCAAAAAGGGCTGAATATGGAAAGGATGGATGCCCTAGAAGGTAAAGGTTCTAGGGGGTAAACTTGAAAAGGAAAAATTCCTGGGGGTAGATGTCCAAGGGGGTAGATGGCTAGGGGGTAGATGCCTTGGTAGATGTCCGGGGGTACTTGTCCTGACACCTTCCACACTGGAAATAATAAGTGTAGGTACACAGTAGAATCCTCTGTAGTTTTACAACAATTACTGTATTATTAATATATTCTGCTGTTCACCTACACTGTAAATAGTTAGTGTAATTATTTTTTATACTTTATATGGTCACAGTCAAAGGGTTGAATATGGAGGGGATGGATGTCATAAGGGGTAAAGCTCCTACGGGGTAATTGTCCAAGGGAGTATACAGCTAGGGGCTAGATGTCCAAGGGAGTATATGGCTAGGGGGTAGATGTCCAAGGGAGTATACGGCTAGGGGGTAGATGTCCAAGGGAGTATATGGCTAGGGGGTAGATGTCCAAGGGAGCATACGGCTAGGGGGTAGATGTCCAAGGGAGCATACGGCTAGGGGGTAGATGTCCAAGGGAGCATACGGCTAGGGGGTAGATGTCCAAGGGAGTATACGGCTAGGGGTAGATGTCCAAGGGAGTATATGGCTAGGGGGTAGATGTCCAAGGGAGTATACGGCTAGGGGTAGATGTCCAAGGGAGTATACGGCTAGGGGGTAGATGTCCAAGGGAGCATACGGCTAGGGGGTAGATGTCCAAGGGAGTATACGGCTAGGGGGTAGATGTCCAAGGGAGTATACGGCTAGGGGGTAGATGTCCAAGGGAGTATAGGGCTAGGGGTAGATTCCAAGGGAATATACGGCTAGGGGGTCGATGTCCAAGGGAGTATACGGCTAGGGGGTAGATGTCCAAGGGAGTATATGGCTAGGGGGTAGATGTCCAAGGGAGTATACGGCTAGGGGGTAGATGTCCAAGGGAGTATATGGCTAGGGGGTAGATGTCCAAGGGAGTATATGGCTAGGGGTAGATGTCCAAGGGAGTATACGGCTAGGGGGTAGATGTCCAAGGGAGTATACGGCTAGGGGTAGATGTCCAAGGGAGTATACGGCTAGGGGGTAGATGTCCAAGGGAGTGTACGGCTAGGGGGTAGATGGCTAAGAGGTATGTACATGCCGGTGGTAGATGTCCAGGGGTACACACACAGAAAAGTGAGAGTCATTGTCGCTAAAACTACCCTCACCTGAGGGTCAGGCACTGACTGACTCTCAGGTGAGGGTAGTTTTAGCGACAATGACTCTCACTTTTCTGAGGGTGTACCTTCCTGGGACATCCCGGCTGATATCCCTCCTTATTGTCATAACTCACTCCTAACTATTACTATTACTCAAGGCTTGATGTAAGGCCAAAACATCTTTCACCTTACTCGATCCGACCTAGCAAAACAGGGTCGACCCTAGAAATCGTTGTCCAATTTTGAAAAATGACATCATTTTCGTCCATTTTGTGTCGATTTTTAGAGTTGAGTTCAGGCTCCATAAGTCCAGGTAGTGGTAAGTGAGTCGGCACTATAAAATATAGCCTTCGCGAGTCGAGCTACATTTTTAGAAAATAAAAAAGTCCAACCTACCTACCCTAGATTTTTAGACTATGTAACCTAAAAAATGCCTTTTCTTTTTTGGGGCCTCATCACAAAAGGAACTGTGTAGGCGTATTACTGAAGGCTTGATGTAATCACATGTTTAATACAAGGCCTTCGACACATGCCGAATGAAACGCAAAGACAGAACCTTTCATCTTCAACTTCTCCTCTTGCATTATTTAAAAGCAGAGTAAAAAGTATCTGAGCGGATTTCAGGGTAATTAAGGCCTCAGAAACGAGTCTAGAACGTGCTTAAACTAATCCCTGTAAATAGGATGAAATGGAAAATTATTTTCTGAAGTAAGAACTTGTCGCGTTCCTATTTCACCACTTTCAGAATCCAAGACTACAGTCGACGCAGTCAGGTATCTTTATAATATGTTATCTGAAATGTATAGCTTTATTCACCTTAATGTATCATATTTATTTCATTTTAACTTGCTACTTAGCAGTGCATTGCTTGTTGATCATTGATGTTTATAATTAAGACAAGCCTTTGGGTATTGACATGAAAATACACAAAAGGCAAAATGTAGGAGCTGGGGCTTTAAGATGACCGGGAAGTGAGGTATTGAGAATGAATGTGGCATAGAGTGAGGTGGGCATGGGTAAAGGTAAGGGGAAAGGCAGGCCAAAAGATGGTCATACAGTAGAGGAGTGTGTGAATTCCACTGTTGACAATATAGTTGTACAAATTTCAATGACTAAAGGCCATCTATTGTTCATACGTTATGGCTTTCCTGAAAGACGGCATGTCTCTAAAAAGATAACATTTGTCGTCATGATGCACCAATGCAGCCCATACAGGATAACTTGCCGGTGCTGCCCCAAGTGAGGCACTCACCAGCACTGGCGGGTTACTCAGCAGGGCTGCATTTATTGTGGTGACATTATGATGTATTAAGGCATCAGGCCGTTCTATAAGGGTCACAATTGACAATTTCGAGCGACACATGAAGGCCTGTTGTTGAACTGTCTGCAGTGGGATAGGGTAGATTCACCTTGAGTCGGACACCTACCTTAAGATGGACCATTCATTTATTTTGGTTGTTCAAGCATTTTGAGCTCTTTATTTGTTAATACTGGTAAAATTTAAACGTTATTCTTTCCAAAAACAACAACATCCATATTGTTCATGCATAATCTCGAATTTCACTGTCCGTCTCAGGGAAGGTGTCCGACTCATGGTGAATCTACCCAATAATTGCATTTTGGACATCAGTTGGCACTTCCCCAATGATGTCAATAATTCTGTTCAGCGGCGACATTCCACCTGTGACATGGTCCTTCTTGTGTGTTCAGCCGTTGTTTTCCCTAAAGTGCCTGGACATGACTGACTACCTCTTACAAGGGGGTGGAGTGGAGACCGAGGGGAGACAAAAGTGGCAAACATTGCCAAAACAGTCAAATCCCTGTTGATGACGGCCTTTTGGCCACCCCACCCCTTGTAGGACATCTCATTCGGCTACTCTGATGAGTACAATTACCAAAACCTTTTGTTTCCCCCACCTCTAAAGGCACCAGGGATTCCCATTTTGTGACCACCATTCTAATGAAAGTGGGTGGGGCTAATTCTGGTTTAATAGGATGAAAATCACTACTCAGACGCCGTAAGCCACCCAGGCTTTTAACACCCTAATAGTTTTACATTGTCCAGAGAGTTATGTCTTTGGAGATGGAAATATTTTCTTCCGCCAGGCTCCTTTGTCTGTGGCCATTCTCTCGGCTTGGGAGGCAATTTCTGTGCGATTGTCTCAAGTAGAACTCAGGTGGGGAGGGACAAAACGCCGCTAATGATGAATTACAAAGTGTGCCGCGGCGCCGCCGTGTTTAGCCCCTAACTATTGAATGCAATTGTTGTTCATTTTGCGTGGGCCCCTACGATTAACTTCGCCAAGTGTTGCAGGGGCAGTGCGGCATGAAGCGGTGCAGCTGTGCAAAAAGTGCCGCACCGCCGTATCTATTACCTGATTATTACCTCCCGTAAAACCTCACCTATAAGCCTAACTCACGTATTAGCCGCACTCTTAACTTTGACATATTATGTAAGCCACAGAGGGGCTGATATAGTACTGTACTCACCCTATAAAGGCATGTTTGGTATCAAAGAAAGCTGAGTCTCGAGTGCTTACAAGCCATGGCTTCTAGTTCTACGCCACGTTTTACGGTAAACATTATTGGGCTCAATTTTATATTCACATGGGTGTGTTGCTTAAGCTCCAGCACAAGCTTTCCCTGGGGTTGAAGGACTTTGGTTAAAAGTGTCTATGTTTCAGGAAATTTGGCCAAAACAGCCTATAGACTTTAAAAGTGCTTTTATGTAACCCAATCTTTGATGAAGAGTGACCCTCGTTCGGAGGGATCCCTGCCAAACGTCGCCTTTTGGCAGGTATTTTGGTGAACCCTTCAGGAGGGATAGTATCACACCCATAGGGATGGCAAAGTTGGATACTGCATTACAGCAATGTCATATCTTTAAAGCCGCTATATCTGGAGGGTCTTTCAGAACAACTCACGTAGTCATAGGCAAATGGTGACTTGAAGAAACCTGCCTGACGACTTAAAGTAAAAAGTGTTTCATAAAGGGCCTGTTACACTAGCAGCATCTGCTGCACTGCATCTGCCGCAGAACTTGCTGCGCGGCAGATGCAGTGGAGCGTGTGCCGCCAGTGTAACAGGACCTTAAGAATTCCTGTTTTGCCAGATACAAATGCTCTTGTCAATTGCAAAATATTGCAATATCGATGAAAATCTCATTATGACGACTGACGAACCTGTTCTGAAACACCCTCCAGAAGGCTCTTTCAGAACAGACCCGTCAGTCGTCATATTGCGATTTTCTTCAAAACATGTCAAAAGTGTAAATATGGGTGCTGACGACCATGGCAAATGTATGGATTCCAAGTGGTTGTCAAACTTAATTTGGGATCATTTCAGAAACTATGCATGTACTTATATATTATATATATGGCTCACTCTCACCAAATCAGTGCAACTAAAAAAGTGACGTACATGATCGGCGGACGTACATGATCGGCAGACGTACATGATCGGCAGAGTACAAAACCCATCTTTTACCCCCTGCACTACGATGTTTAACTCTCCCAACCATACCTACAGGCTGTAATGTATCTTTGGGGAGTTTATTAGAAAAAAAAACCTCCCAAAATATTTATAGGGGCCGGAGGGGGGGGGGCTCAATGTGTAACCGATCATGTACGTCACATGACGTACATGATCGGCTTGGAATGTCATGTAACATTTCCTCATTACCCACTGCTTCACATGTCTATAATTATACATATTTTGACCTACAACATATGTACACCTTGCTATGATTGATTTATGTTTTATATATGGTCAGAAAGGGTAATTAAGACAGTCAATAAATAATGGCCGATCATGTACGTCACATGACGTACATGATCGGGATCGAAATGTCATGTAAAATGATTTTAATAGTCGCATATATACATTTCTAACAGATAACATTTCAATACACACATCATATGTACACGTTGGTAAGGTTTATTCATGTTTTATCATGTTCATAAAGGGTAGGGCAGTCAATAAATCAGCGATCATGTGCGTCACCGATCATGTACGTCACATGACGTACATGATCGGTATTAAAATGCCATGAAAAATGACCTTAATAGTCGCATCTATACATTGCTAACATATTACATTTCAAGAGACACATCGTATGTACACCTTGGTAAGGTTTATTTATGTTTTATCATCTTCAGAAAGGGTAGGGCAGTCAATAGATCACCGATCATGTACGTCACCGATCATGTACGTCACCGATCATGTACGTCCACCGATCATGTACGTCACTTTTTTAGTTGCGCTGGTTTGGTGAGAGTGAGCCATATATATATAAGTGCATGTTATAACATATGTTATGCATGTATAATACATTTGATTTCCCAGCAGACATGAACAGTTATGTATTTTGACTATTCCATCTTCTGAAAGAGTTTTTACTAGTAGTAGTCAAACAGGTTTCGTCAAGACACCAGTTCCCTACGACCACGTCAGTTGTTCTGAATGAGCCTCCATATGTTTTTACCAAATCCCAAAGACTTTAAAAGTATTGTATGGGACATTGGAATTTAATCCATAGCCAGTTACTGCTCAGAAAGAGCGTCCCATGTGGCCTAATCATGGACGTTTACAGGGTATTCTCAATGGGCAGAACTAACGTGTGCAAACTTTTATTCCAGCCATTGACCAAATTTGGCTGACATGATAAAATTTGAGGAGAATGATATGAGCATATGAGCATGTACATTCGTATAAATATATACATGTATTCAATATAAGCATGAATGAAAATAGGTAGGAAGGGCCGGCGAAGTATGGCCTTCGTCAACATCTTAGATCAAGTTTAAGACTGATCGAATTTTAAATCCCAATCGTCGGATATGCTCACTTTATTACTTTGAGGACAGCTTGACACAATTATCCATCATGCCCTTGGCCGTGATGATGCATGAATGCAGCCCTTGTGACTAACTTACCAGTGCTGCATTCAAGCATCATGCCAAACCAACAGGAGCATTTAAGCATCATGCCGAACATACAGGGTTACACTCCTGTAGGGTCATCATGATGCACCAATGCAACCCTGGTGCGTTACTCGCCGGGGCTGCATTGGCGCATCGTGACGACAAAAGTCACCTTTTAGCGACATGCTATTCTTAAAGGGTTAAGCTGTTATCATCTTGATAGTGAGCTCTCCTTTCCCGCTGCACAATACAGCATGTATCCTGCATGTGGAAGGCAATGCGTTTTATTGCTGGAACATCTGAATACGGCCATGATTGAAGACCCCGGCCTGCCCCCCATGTCACCGAGCCGCAACAGGCTGGAAGATGAAGCACTATGCAAAACCATTGCTGAAAGTTCACACCTCCAGTCATATGAGAACTCGTGTAAATCCTGTAAAATATGGCCTCGCTAAAACCCAATTCTGGCCAGGAATAGATTCTGAAGAGAAGCCCCGCTTACCTGGTTAGTATTTACAATGGGTGCTGAGCGAACATAATCACGCGGCCAATTAATTTGATTTGGGAGGTTTTACTTCAGAACCGTTGACCTTTCTTTATGGAGCTGTATCGTGTTCGCAGGTAAAAGCAGGGTAGATGCGTGCCTTGATGGATATGCCTGCGTATAAGGGCAAGCCTTCTCCGGGCATGTACTACTAGTCTACTAAGGGAGTGGTCATTTTTTAACAACAGTGGGGGGGGGGGGGTTGGTGGATTTTGGGGGAGACCAAAAAAATTTGGACCCCTCTTGAGGGGGGGACCAAAAAAATTGCACCCCTTTTTAGCGAAAAGCCCGCGCGTTACTATAGCTCAAAGGGGTCGGCCGCGCTCAATTTCAACTTGCCTGAGGGGGGGGACCAAACAAATTTCGACCCCTCCCGCGGGGGGACCAAAAAAATTTCGACCCGCTCGCGCAAAAATCCAGCAACCCCCCCCCCCCCCTGTTGTTAAAAAATGACCACTCCCTAAGACTGCACTATGGCATTTTCCCATAAAAGGGATGGGAGCTCCCGTGACATGTATGCATAAAAGGTCGTGATCGTGTGACTCGATAGCAATGATAAATAGCTTCTATATTTTACTTTTCTCTCTATTCTACTTTGTGCAATATGTGTTTAAAGAGGGCTCTAACATCATGACATGCATATGCCTGTGTCTCACCAGATCGGGCCAATGTGAATGTCTTTGACTGGGTGCCATCTTTGACCGGGTGCCATCTTTGACCAGCCACCATGAAAAAGATTAAAAAAAACTATTTTCTTCTTCACATTGGCCCGATCTGGTGAGACACAGCCATATATGCTGAATAAGGACGGGTATACTGCGTGTGGTGTTACTAGGACATGTAACATGCTCTTGGCACTGCCTCAGAAGTACACACATGTACTTAATGAAGACTATCTAACTATTGACCGTATACAAGCATAAAGTTACAATCACCTAGACAAAATATATAATCCCATTTCTGTAGATGAAAACCTTTTTTTTCCCCTTTTTTTTATTTACTTATGTTACTGATTTTTTTTTACAAGATACACTGTATACATGGTACTGTATACATTTCGTCACTGCAGTCAAGTTATATTCCTGTATATCTAAAACCTTGGCTATAAGTCGAATGGGAGTTTAGGGGTTAAAATTTGGTTTACAACAAATAAAAACGCCAAATGAAATTCTGCTTGTAAACGTGATAGAAAGGGGGTGGGGGCGATGAAAAAATGTTTTTCAAAAGGTAGTTTAGTGCGTGTAAAATGAATACATGTTTGTGTGAAATAAGCAATAGTTTATGAGCGAGACAGCAACTTACAGGATTCTTAACCACAGTTGTAAACTATGTGTTTACCTGGGATTGCTATAGCCTCATAAGCTTCTTTCTATTGGCACTTTCTATTACCGGTTCTCCCTATCCCCAAATGCACTCCCAGAGGCCTCGAGTCACCGGAAACTCAAGTCTCGTGACCACCTTCTGTGGCGGCGAGCAGCTCGAGTTTGCCGCTCTCGAGCTGCTCTCGAAATCCAATAGCGGCTTCCGATTTGCTCTCAAGTCAACCTCTTGATTTGGCGTTGGCAACCACTCTATTTTTACCCTCCCCTCAAATCCCCCTCCTCCACCTCCCCCCACTAGCTGGCCACCAATGGATGGGCTCTTGGTTGAGGTCCCTGGAGGGGCTTCTGCTGGTTTGTTTGGGGGCCGGAAACAGGCTGGTGGTTGGACGGAGTTGCTCCGGGGGAGGGGAGCAGCTCATGGTGGGGGTAGAGCTGTCTTACACATACATGTACTATAGACCAATGCGCCAAGAAAGGGTAACTTTTTCAAAATAAAATTGTGTTTGCATTAGTCTCAGCAAAATGAATGCAATATTGTCAATAATGGCTATAATAGCAAACATCTCATATCAGGAGATTCGCAGGACAATTATCTATCAAATTGTATACATTAAAATGCAGGATTTTGAAGTTATATTCCTGAATTTGTTGGTCACGCTTCAAAAATGTTCAAAAACGTTATCAACAACTTTTCTGAAAAGTCACCCATTCTTGCTGCATTGGTCTATACTGACATGTCCTGCTTTTTGGGATGCAGACTGTTCAGTAGAGGAACCATAAAGTGTGGGGATGGGACGTGGCTCAGAGGTAGAGCGTTTGTCTAGCACACACACCAGATCGTGGGTTCGAGACTCAGCAGCGCCCTGCTGATTGAGCTGCAACCCCCCTCCCTGCTGTGGTAGACATACAGCATATCAAAGGCCTGTCCATCTCACACTATGCCTATGTAGTGTGAGATGTAAAAGAACCATTACCTCTGTAAAAGAGTAGGGGCATGCTTTCTACCTTCAGTCATAGACAGATTCGATCACCATCACCGCCCTTGAAATGACCTCAGCTCTTAATTAGGGCGTAAAGCAACCCAACAACCAGCCAACCATAAAGTGTGTGATGTACATAACTCCTACCGTAAAACCTCGGGTATAAGCCTAACCCGCGTATAAGCCGCACCCCAACTTTATGGCAACACTATAAGCCGCACCAGCTACCTGGTTATGGTCAAAAACCTGCGCATAAGCCGCATCCGGTCCAATGAGCCGCACCTGCGATCTGGTTCCCGTACTAGCCGCTACCTAAACGTGAGGTCTCACGATATTTATAATTTTGCGACATTGGCATGTCTTAAAATCAACAGGTTATATCAAAGACCTACATAGAACCTCTATGTAGGTCTCTGGTTATATGGGACCCCCCCCCCCCCCCACCCCCGATCAAGGGCCCCAGCTATCCCCGCAGGTGTAAGTGTTAAACAGCAACAGCGCCGTTTCTATTTCTTTTGCAGTAACAATAGCAAGACATGGATGTGCTGGGAACTATGGGAGGTATTATGGGATGTTAAAACTTTGAAATGACGTCACTTTTATAGGAAATCCCATGAGCATTACAGCCTTCTAGACCTTGTCTGGGTGTGCTGTAGGTCGGTGAGTGAACAACACGGGAGGAGGTAGAGGAGCACTCTCCCAGCACAGTCTCAGGTATGACTCTGCCTAACGTACTGACTCGCGGAACTCTTCTTTGCGAGAAGGGTGAAAACAGTACTACTTTTCTACTCTTTTATTGCCGTCACACACAGCAGTCTCCCTAGACGCAAAAACATTTCTGAGGAATATCCTCAATTTACACCAGAAAGACATACGCAATACTTCTGTAACGTTTGCTATTTGCTCTTTACATATCCCTCTACATATCTGAACCGATTCAGGGTTGTAAAAATGTTTGTTTTTTTCAAAAACATAGTGTATCTTAGTTTTCAAGGTGATCCGCAACATTTTGGCAGAAAAGGAAGTAGTGCAAACAGATGGGAGAATCTGCTGGGAGATCGGTAAAGGAGGTGGGGGCAGGGAAAGGTGGGGAGTAGGGGGAGTAGTGAGGAGCGGAAGGTAGAGGAGGTGGGGGGGGGGGGTTGTTGGAGGGGTAGTGGAGGGGTAGTAGTGACGGCGGCTGCGCGTTAAGTAAGAGGGCGCCGTACTTCCGTCAGCTGACACCTGCTCACCGCCCCCCCTGGTGCCACCTCCCCGTACTACAGGCGGCCGAGCAGTGCGCATGCGCCGCTCTCATTTCCGTCCCTCATGACCGCCAGAGACGGCGGAGGGAAAGGTGTGTGTGTGGGGGGGGGGGGGGGATGGAGAAAGGTGTATATTGCCCAGGGAGAGGAAGGCGACTGCGAATGGCCACCCTACTACAGTAGAGGAGGTATCTGAGGAGTGGCGAGTCCACGATGTGGCGCGTATCTCGGGTTACAAAGGGGAAGCTAACCCTTTAATGGCAGTATAGTGCTTTAACCCTTTAAGGACGGATGTCGTTAAAAGATGACTTCTTTTTTTTTTTGATTTTGCAATGTGTATTTATTCATCCGATGATCTTTCAAAATACAACAATAATCAAAGCATGTGAGCTTCATGGCGTTACATATCCAAATTTGTCACAATGTAAGATGGTTTGTTGTCATTATGCACCAATGCAGCCCTGCCGAGTAACTTGCTAGCGCTGCATTGTTGCATCGCCATCATGCCGACCTTTCGGGAGTGTCTCAACCCCGTATGGTTGCCATGATGCTTGACTGCAGCAGTGGCGAGTTACCCGTCAGGGCTACAGTCATGCATCATGCACATTTTGTTTTATAATTAGCGAATAAACCGTTAAATGTTTGACACAATATATGTGCATACAGATGTTATTCGTGACATGATATGCAAAACTTCTCTGGTCAGCTGATAAAAGGCAACTGATACCGTCACGGATAGCAGTGATTTTATATGGTAGTTTTACAATTGAAAAGAGTGATGATATATGAGAAGACACATGACACTGCACAGACGAACACAGCAGCATTTGTGTTACGCCTCTAAGGGCGGCATAGTGCCTCAATGCATCATGAATGCTCTTGGCCCTTGGTCGTCATGATGCATGAATGCTGCACTGGCGAGTGACTCGCCAGGGCTGCATTCACTCAGCATGCCAACCCTATTGGGTTGAGATACTCCTAAAAGTTCGGCATGATGCACCAATGCAGCACAGACGAGTTACTTGCCAGGGCTGCATTGGTGCAAGTAAACTGTTACTCCTGCCTTATCTGGTAGACATTAAGTCCGTACCATGTCTTTTCTGGGCTGTTCTCATGAGCTTGGAGCTGGGTGCTAATTCCCCTTTATAAACCTTTATAGGTGTATCTCTGAGATCCTAGTACCATAGGGCTATACTAGGTCTACAGGATACATGCACAGTGCCCACGGGAGCCACTTGTGGTCGTTACCGGATGATGGCTGTCACCAACCCCTGTTTTCTCACCGCCTCTTGCCTACTTTTGCACAGTGAGATAAGTCTCTGGTGCTCCTCATTTTACCGACCTCAGAAGGAGGGAGAGCCGAGTCAACTCAGGGAGGGGCTCATACCCATGACCTTCGTGTCCGTGAGCGAGCGCGCTGCCGACTGCGTCACACCTCCCCGTATTGATACAACATAACAACAACTGTCATTTACTAAAGCTCCAGCTTAAGTATCTATATAAACGTGCAAAGTTCATAGCATAAGTACAGAGTAAACCCTTATGAATGGATTTTAGCAATGTGCCCTTCTTAAAGGGTTAATCTGCTTCTTAAACATGTTAAAATTGTACCCACCATGGTAACGTTTGGCAAGCTCTTCTACAGACGGCCATGGCCACTCTGATGACAACCCCGAGTTGACCAGTTGCAAAGCTCGGCTTGACATAAATTACGGCCTTACTCGGCCCTCTCGGCGTCATCATGATCTGGGAGTGGCGTCTTGACGTAGCGTCTTGACCCGGAAGTGGGGCCGTGACGTGACGGCACGAGGAGGCCACTAGGGGGCGCCATTAATGTCGGCGACAGGGGCATGACGGGTACAAAATGGCGGCTTGTATAATAAGGGATGAAGGTAAGGAGCTCGGTATGGGACATTCTGTGACGAGAGGTGGTACCAGGGAGCTGCAGCACACTCTCTGTACATTCTGTACAGAGAGGTGGTACCAGGGAGCTGCAGCACACTCTCTGTACATTCTGTACAGAGAGGTGGTACCAGGGAGCTGCAGCACACTCTCTGTACATTCTGTACAGAGAGGTGGTACCAGGGAGCTGCAGCACACTCTCTGTACATTCTGTACAGAGGGGTGGTACCAGGGAGCTGCAGTTGTACTCTCTGTACATTCTGTACAGAGAGGTGGTACCAGGGAGCTGCAGCACACTCTCTGTACATTCTGTACAGAGAGGTGGTACCATGGCAGGGAGCTGCAGTATACTCTCTGTACATTCTGTACAGAGAGGTGGTACCAGGGAGCTGCAGCACACTCTCTGTACATCTGACACCAATGCGGAAAGAAAGGGTGACATTTCTAATATAAAGTTGTATAAATGTTGGTTTTTAGCAGAATCCTCAGGACATTGTCTGTAATCGCTATGTTTGCAGACAGCTCATATCAGAAGATTTATGGGACAGTCATTTTTCAAATGGTACATATTAAAATGCACGATTTTTGAGGTTATATCAATGAATTGTTGGTCGCACTTCAGAAAAGTTCAAAATCTCTATCTACAACTTTTAAGAAAAGTCACCCTTTCTTGGGGCATTGATCTATAGACCATTATCTGGAATCTAGGTTAGCTCTCATGGCATGAATGTTTGCATTTAAGTAAGTTAGATATGCTCAAAGGAACACCTTAAGCATATTTAATTTGAATAAATGCCACTCTAAGCCATTTTAATGCCGTTATGACCTTTTCTGCGACATTCCCAACTAACAAAAAATGAGTTATTTACGTCAAAAAACGTTTTATAACTTTATATAACGTTATGCGATAGTAAGGAGCCTTAGAGAAAGTTATATAACGTAACAAAAATGGTGTATCACGTTTTTTGTTTACTGGGTTACTGAACTTATGGAGACTAAATTTAAAGCGTTTCTTCAAGGCATCTTTAATTTGCTTAAATGTAAAGATTAATGCAGCGTCTCTTTGTCAAGTTTACCTTCAAGTTTGGGTTACCAGAGTGATGCCCTTTTGTGTAGGAATTTAAAAAAAGGCAGAGACTAATCTTAATCTACCCACTCTGCTCAAAATGGTGAGGGTTGCGGGGGGAGAGTGAGATCCGGGTACTGTAACATGATGGAGAGTGTGGGAGTGGCCTGTGCTGGGAGAGTGAGTGGCCCTCCTCCAGGGTCGTTATAAAGGACCCCCCAGATTGGCAGGGCCCAATGCCAACCCACAAATCGACACTTTCCACAATAGGCCTTCAGACACGCCTCTCCACCCCTGCCAACATTGTACTTTATAGCACTTGATAGGTCGAGAATTTAGAGCCCCTTATTTTTGCTTACTTGATTCAATATTGGGGCTGAAACCCTCCATTGGTTTAAGGCTGTTTATCTCCTGTTCAGATTAAACGTACAAGATATTTTCGTTAGAGCAGCTCTGGTCAAATTGACCTGCGCTAGCCCAAACCGGATGTGCACCTTGAGAGGTATGGGCAGGCAGTTAAGGTGGGTTGCTTCCCTTTGTTCAGAGTTAACAGAATTTCTCAATGTTTCTCAAATAATGCAAAAACGGACCAGATTTTGTATTCATGTAATATCATCAAAATTTGGCTCTAAACTGTCGTCATTAAACAACCTTTGTTGTTTTAAGGAACATGATAAGCTCGATGGTATTTATGAGAAGATTCGTGGGTAAATAATGCCAATGCAAAATTCATGTAAAAAATAGGAAATATTATCGGTAACAAAAATACCAAAATTAACATTAAAAGTCCCACAAAATGTTCAATTTTACTTGAATTTGCCTAATTCCTTTAACATAATATGGGGAACTCGTATATGTATCAGACTATACAATATGGGCTCATTCTGATCCTTTTTAAACTGCATGGGCAGAGGTGTGCGCAGTGGGCTCATTTTCAACAGGTAGCGATCCACCTTAAGGTTGAGAGGTGGGTGAAGGTGATGGGGGGTGGGGGGTGGGTGAGGCGGGGTGGGTGAGAGGGGGGGGGGGGGTAGGAAGGGGGGTAGGAGGGCGGGAAGGAGGGCACTAGTGAGGGTCTCTCCCCCTCTCTCAGCCACATCACACGATGCAACAAATCAATGCCGACTGCCGCGCCCCCTGTGCCCTTTTGTAGGACCGTCTTGGATTTCGTGAAAGGTTCAGAATAAGGCGGAGAGCAGGCTTCTTTGTAAATGTTTTAGTAATATTGATGCAGCAACCAACAAAGTTTGCCACTTTTATAGGCCTGTGTGTGCAGGTAGTTTTTATTTAGACCAACCATAATGGCATCTCCTCTCATATTGAGTAGCTCAAACTGTATTTGGTTACCAAGTATTCAATTAATACTGTAGCTGATTAGAAAGACAGTGTATAATTAAGAAATACATACACAGGGAATTCGATGAGTAACACTGATATGTGAATGATGTATCATTACTCAACTGATACAAACTAACACTGACTAAGGGAATTGCTTAACATCCGGCCATATCTATAATGTCATTGAAAAGTAGTATGCTCCCTTACAATAAAACCTTAATATATATATACATAAAATGCATATCAATAAAACAGAACTGCTGGTTGCTACTATGCAGAGAACTCCAATATATCGCACATAACTGCCTATTGGGACATACATTCAATGTACAAGCATATATACATAATTTACATATCAAAGCCAGCAGGCCTAAGACATATTTCATTTACAATACATAGGAAATTATACAACTATTAGTGTGTCTAAACATAGCAATTTCCTAGAGAAGACAAAGGTGGTATAAATCCTGCCCTGACAGGGCGCGGCATGTATACTTCAGTACAGGACACAAAAAGGGCCCTGTGCTGAGATATGGCCGAGTGACGGGAGCACTATATATCTTCTAGACATACAATGAATATAGGACAGGGACAGGGCTTATAGCCGGCCTCATGCCTGGGGGGGGGGGGTACTCCCTCAGCATTAGTTACTATCTGTGAACACAATTCCAAGGGAAAGAGTCTGTTTTTTACACTAGGCCCTACCCACGGGGTGCTATATTGGCAATTTTGGACGAAAAGGGGAACATTATAAGGCCTAACGACTCAAAGAATATTCAGATGAAACTATTATTCAGATTTTCTCTACATAAGAACTATTAGGATACATTATAGGCCTACCTTTTGTCGGGACTTTTTATGATTTTCCTTGGTCACTCTTCATAAGGGTATGTTTTGAGCACAATTTGCCGTAAAAAGGTGCTATTTTGCTTATTGAGCCCCGTGATAGGGCTGAAAGTTGAGGCGAAGTTCCCACATAGTTACTATAGAAAAGATAGTGAGTGGGCCCCGAGAATTATAGCCTGGCTCACGCCTTTACCTGGCCACGCGGAATGCCTCTAGCCATGTCTAGACAGGCTGTGGTCGGACCGGACATGCCGCCGTGAAACTATATCAAACGTGACTTGGATGGCGGCAAATATTAGCCGAGACACCGACATGCCGTCTACTTATGCTGTTCGCATCTTGTCGGGTCCTCCTCGGCCACGCTCGGCCGCCGAGCTGCGAGCAAACACAGAGCAAAGCCCCCCCCCCCAACTCCCTCTCTCTCCTCCACCCCCCCCCCCCCGACAAAAAGAACTGCCAGGAGGCTCTTTCAGAACAGACTCGTCAGTTGTCATATTGCGATTTTCGTCAATATTGCAATATTTGCTATTGACGAGAGTATTTGTAGCTGGCAAAATGTGGTAATTATATTAATTATCTATAGATTTGTATAGGAAATCTTGTGAAACTAATTTTACTAGTGGTCGTCAAACAGGTTTCGTCACGTCACCAGTTCCCTACGACCACGTCAGTTGTTCTGAATGAGCCTCCTGACCAACCATCATCTCTCCCGGCCAAGCAACTGTGCACACATTTAGGCGGCGGAGTGGTGCAGAGAAGGAATAAACAATAACGCCAATATCGGCCTCTTGAAGCTCCTCCCGCTGCTCAACAAGTGGTGGTGGTGGTTGGAGGCTGCTCTCTAAACCTTTAAGGACGGCATGATACCTTAATGCATCATGACCTTGGTCGTCATGATGTATGAATGCAGCCCTGGCGAGTAACTCACCAATGCTCCTTTGGTGCATCATGCGGACCCTTCGCAGGGGTGTCCCAACCCCATAGGGTCGCCATGATGCTTGAATGCAGCCCTGGCGAGTTACTCGCCAGGGCTGCATTCATGCCTCATGACGACCAAGGGCATGATGCATTATTGTATTATGCCGCCTTTAAAGGGATAAACGTGCAGGCGGCTCTGGTAATGTAGACTGTTGTTTGATCCTTGTCCCATACCCCGTCATAACCCCCCCCCCCCCTTACCCCATGTACGGTGCATTGGCTGCCACCCCCTCAGTCTGCATGGTATTTGTTGTATAAGCCCCTTTTCCACTTACTTCTGAACAAATTCTAACTTTTAACTGGTATTACAATCATATGATCCTTGTTGCTGTGGCAAATGGTGTATTATAAACTGGTAAAAATTAATGTTCCTGTTCATATCAAGAATGCAAATCAGGGAATCTCTTAGATCATAGTTATACGGCCTGCCAGCCAGCATTGTAATCCAATAACTATAATAATAATGATAATGATAATAATAGTAATAATAGCTTTTTATTGACAACTAAAGGGAGGTCATCACTGACCTATGTGTCATACAGTAAGTACGGTGCATTATTGTATAATTGTAACGGTCACTGACTCAAATATTAGCCTTTAAAAGGGCTAAGATGCTAAGAGTTTTTGTTAAAGCCATATTGTATATATGTATTTTATGTAACAATATTCGCTATGCTCGGATAAAGACAAATTCAACCTCAATATTCACCTATACTGATAATCTATAGGATAACGATGTCAGTCAGTAGTGGCTATCCTAGGTTGGAAATAGTGGTATTCATCATGCATTAGTCAAAATGGCAAATTATATTTAAAAATGACTAGGTCCAAACAAAATATGACTAATGTAATGCATTGGTCAAAAATGCTAGCCCTAATACTAAAATGAAAAGACTGGTACGTCAGCATTGGCTAAGCTAACAGTATTCACGAACATTAAATTCAACTCACTTTGCATCTTTCAGTCACATTTTCTTTTTCTTTTGATAAGCAATCATCTAAAATGCCTTCAAAGAGTATAAGCCCAAAGGATAGGGGCGGTCGGGATATCTGAGCACAACTTATTTACATGCCTTGTGTATACCTTATGTAACAGACCCCTGTGGTCTGGCATAAAGGACAGCTTACAACACTGAGTTATCTGATACACTGCCCAGTGTCAGAAACTTGGCCAGGACTCTCCGTCTCCCCCCACCACCCTCCCCTCCCCAACCACCACTAGTCTCAGGACATCCCCTCCCTGTCTGCAGCCCCTGGTTCCGTCTTTGGAGGCAGGCCAATCCGGACGTGTAAGCAAGAACTCATTGGGCCCGATCTGTCATGTTACCCCAAGCAAAAAGAGATCCATCCAGTTGCCACCTATGCATGAGGCAATGACAGAGCACTTTTCTGTTGCATAATGTGCAGGTATTCTTTACAGATCTATCTCGTCATCTGTTCCCAGATACATATCTGCCCAGTGTTGCGCCCTGTTTGTGGGGTCGTGTGTTGAATAATTCACAACATTTGGGATTATCATAACATGTTTGTCTTTGGTATCAATGGAGAGATGGTGTGATATACATTGCACCTGCATTGCTTTTTTTTCTCCACACTGCATTGTGTGGGTCTGATAGACAGCTTTTGTGTCTGGCCGGAAGAAAAAGGGGTCATTTCTTATAGAAGAGAGTAGTTGGCATAGTAGGTGTACATCATATACATATATATTACATATATATATATATATATATATATATATATATATATATATATATATATATATATATATATAGAAAGAGAGAGAGAGAGAGAGAGAGAGAGAGAGAGAGAGAGAGAGAGAGAGGGGGGAGGGAGAGAGAGAGAGAGACTTTCAGCATATAATTTGATTGATTTAAAGCATTTTATTCTATGATAACAAGGACATATCAATAGAAAACATCTGTCCAAATTATTTTAATAAGACGATTCATAGGTTAAAATTTTGTCTATTTAACTATTACACAATATACTATGACTATCTCTATTATTGTTCAAAGGCCTGCGCTGCAAATATTAGCAGGATATAGCCTTGGCTGTTGAATTGTATTTGTACAATGTATTTGAGGGAACAATAAGCATAAAGTGGTATTCATCCATGCACTTATTCTTAAAAAAGTACTTGTGCCTCTAGTATAGACAATAGGTCACATGAGTCTAAGTAGCCTGATATACCTTTCTCGGGATAGGCTGAGTCTTTGATCGTGGCTGCTGTCATACCTTTAAGAACAATATGATGCCTTAAGTTTCATTTTAAGTTTTTGTCATGATGCACCAATGCAGCTCCATCGATTTCTTGGACTGCATCATGCTGATCCTTATGAGTGTGGCAATGCTGTAGGCTCGGCATGATGCATGAATGCAGCACTGGCGAGTTTCTCGCCAGGGTTACATCCATGTATAATGGCACCAAAGGGGGCGTGGTAGTGCATTAAAGCACTATGCTGCCGCTAAAGGGTTAACCCTTTATGGACGTCATAATGTCTTAATGCACCATAGCCTTGGTCGTCATGATTCATGAATGCAGACGGTGGACCGTAACTCATCAGTGCTGCATTCAAGCATCATACCAACTCTATGGGGTTGAGACACTCCCAAAGGGTCAACATGATGCACCAATGCAGCACTGGCGAGTTACTCACAGGTGCTGTATCGGTGCATCATGACAAGCGATGTCATCTTTTAGCGACATTTGTCCTTAAAGGGTTAATCTAGAATGCAAACAGAAGTGGTCCAATAAGGTCTGACATTTCTGGTCCTTTGTCTTGGTAAAGGTCCCTTAGACCTTCGCTCACAGTACAGTTCACAATAATAATGATGTGAGCCAACTATGGGTGTTCCACAATACCATGATTTCCCATGTATAACCTGCGGGTTATATGCGAACCAAACCTCCATTGCGGGTTATACAATAGCCGCGAGGTCTAAGTGCGGCTAATACGTTTTTTGGAAGTAGAGTATAGTACTAAAATGGCGATTTCAGACCCAATGTGCGGATTATAGGATTTTCCCAAAGTCAGGTGCGGGCTTTACGGAGAACCTCATAATTATGTACATTGTAAATAGTCAATGTAGGTACACGGTAGAATCTAATGTAGATCTACGGGAGAATCTACTGTAGAATCGATTTACAGTAGAAAGAATATACTATAGATTTGCAGTTGATTCTACTGTTTACCTACAACAAACTGTACACCTACATTAGAATCTACTGTACACCTACAAAAACGGCAACCAACTTTTAACAGTGTTAGCCTGCTCCGGCTGTTCCAGCATGCACAGTGCAGTCTACAGTAATAAAGATACCTCGCTGTACATCTTATGTATTACCCTATCATTCTACTATTTTTTTATAATCAGGCAAATACCTGGGTGTCTTTGATAAAAGATCACAAAAGGAAGATATCTTGATGACACAACAGCATTAACTTCCATACTGTTGCTAATCTTAAAATTGTAATGAATTGGAAAAGCACTGAATATCAGGACTAATATAAGTGGATAAAAATCAAGTTCACATAAATAGAGTTCTTATGATCAAGAAGCGACTCATTTGGGACGGGGTCAGTTTCATGAATTCAATGCTCTTCTATTTATGTATGCACATCAAAATAAGTTACCAGTCTCTCTATGTCTGGGGACACAACGGTTCAAATAATCTTTAATTGATTTATTAATTAATATGAACGAAATTATGCCTTTGTCTACAGAATTGTCCTATAACTGAGGGATATAAGTTGGATGTCATCTCACACGATATGTGAGATTCATCCTTTGCTATATGATATAACCTCTGGGTTTAAAGCGAGTGCGATATTCAGTGAAATAAGATAGAGCTTGGACATGGTCACGTGGCTTAAGCCTTTAGACACGACCACATGTCCTACACCACAGAAGACGTCAATATCCTCCCAGTCAGACAGGTAGCCTTAATCCAGGGCCGCATACTGCTTTACTACACGTGTTCAAACCCTCGTCTCTATCTGTTTCTGTCTCTGACTGTCTGTTTCTCTCTGTCTCTGTCTCTGTCTCTCTGTCTCTGTCTCTCCCTCGCTCTCTCTCTCTCTGTCTCTGTCTCTGTCTCTCTCTGGCCGATAAACTAATCAATGTACATTGACAGACTGTTCGAATAGAAGAATTAATGTATGATATTGGCATACTGATTAGCTGATCAAGGAACCATATTTCATCGTTGCAGCGGGCTTGGCACCATAATATTGTACATATACTAAAATTGATTTTACCACTAAACGTAACCACTACCAAGAGGTGGGTCTGGATTTTAGTGCACTGGTCCCGAGACTGTTTCCTAATGGAATATCAATACTGAGCCCTTGTCAGAACCCTCGGGGATGAAGGAATTATTTTCGTCCATAATTCAACCAATAGCAGTTCTCCTATTCCCTCAGCATTAAGCTTATAGGAGGTATTGATGATTCACGCCCACACAGGCCCTTACACGGCAACCTGAACTGTTTGCAATGAAGAAAGATTCATTATCAGTATTTGATGTTTCCAGGGGCATTCTCTGTATTATAAGGAGGAGATAGATAAATTGAGATAGTGAGAGAGATAGAGAGAGAGTAAGAGAGAGTAAGAGTAGGAGAGAGAGAGAGAGAGAGAGAGAGAGAGGGGGGGAGAGAAAGAGAGAGGGAGAGAGAGAGAGACGTGAGGAGATAGAAGAAGGTACCAGCGATGATTCTCTGGAAAGAGGTCGAGGTGAGGCCAGCTTGGCTCCGGCCATGGTGTTTTCGAGGTGCCCCCACGTTGAGGCAGGCGGCAGAGTGAAGACGCCTCAGTTCTTATAAATCCAGAAGAGGGTGTTACTAGTCAGGGGTTTAGTCAATGGTGATTCTATGCAGCGTCCATCTGTTGTTACCTGATTGAAATTCTTACCTCAGAATATGGCTGCACCCATGGCCTAAAGCCCAAAATCCACGGCGGCAGGAAGCTGCGTAAAAACGGTATCGCCCCCTCTGTCGCCACTATTTTGTCTGCTATTTCGCCCTGCCGCCCCTTTTTCGCGCTTGTGCCGCCAAAGTCCACAGGGTTACAGGGGCGAAATCAGCGCGGCAGGGCGAAATGGCGGCGAAATAGTGGCGACAGAGGGGCTATACCGTTTTAACGCAGCTTCCTGCCGCCGTGGATTTTGGGCTTAACCCTGTCTCAGCTGTAGTTCGGGCTGGTTCTCTCTCTCTCTGGTTCTATAATGATAAACAGAATAAATACAATGTGTGTAAATATTTATCAAACTGATAATATATTAGAATAACAGACTGACACTTGTGTCACCCACTACTACAATAAACCAACCAACCACCTGTTACTTCCAACTGATGTCTGCATATGATAAGTCAGGGAGCATCCTGTTTGGGCCCAAAAAAAAAGGTGTGTTTCAGGTTACATGGTCTGAAAATCTAGGGTAGGTAGGTCGGATTTTTTTATTTATTTTTTTATTTTATTTTTGTTTTTGACTTTTTTACTCAAGCCTGAAAAGTACCCAGAAATCAACTCACGAACTACAATGCCGGCTCGCCGACGACCGCCTCAACTCGTAAACTATCAGATCGACCCTTAAATAGCCCCAAAATGACCCAAAATATAGATATTTTTTCAAAATTGCTTAAAAATTTCTAGGGTCGGCTCTGTTTTGCTAGGTAGGGTCGGGTAACCTGAAACACACCTTTTTTTTTTTTGGCCTTGGCTTATCACCAGTTACACACTGACTATAACATACACAACTATTGTTGTAGAACAGTATGATCCCCACTTGTTTATGTTTATGTCAATCGTGGAAAAAGAAGAGGGTCCTGGTGCGTTCTTATAACCCCTTCGAGTAGCATCCGGGTTGTTTTAGTATACTTATTACACCTTTTTGTATACCTCCGAGATAGGCACTTTGGAATACGCACAGCAGTGGCCTCAAAGTGCAAAATGCTCCCCAAGCAAACAGCCTGTATGGTCTACAAACAAACTGTACTACCTGTCATAGAATATTGTGGTTTTATATATAACGGACTGACTAGCACAACAAGTAAGAGGCTTCAGCGTGTCCAAAACAGAGGATTACGTGTCTGTCAAAAAACCAATATGAAGTATCTGGTGGCGGGTCTTCATAATGAGTGCAAAGTGGATTATGTGGATGTGCAATTCAATATACAGCTACTGTTACTGGTTCATAAATACCTACATTCTGAGGTACTGGATGCCAAAAGTATTGGTTTATTTATAAAGGAACACAATGCTACTGGTAGGGTCACTAGGTTGGCAAATTCGGCTTAACTGGTGTTCCCACATGACAATAAGCTAAGTTATCGTAAAAGTCCACTGTATAGGGCAATAGACCTGTGGAATGCCTTACCACCCGCATGCAGATTGAACCCTAATAAAATAGCTTTTAAGCGTGAGGCTCTCATTCATGTGCGTGCCTGGAGTGCAGCTAAACGACTGTACTAATACTGCCATATCCTATCTCTCGTTGCAACTGCCCTACTGTGGCAATCAAGTGATCATGTATCTACTCTTTATATATAATATATTGTATACTGAAAATGTCTCTTCTCGAGCAGTCAATAGGCCAAAAGTATTGAGATACAAAAGTCGGATAGCTAAATTAGAGCATTCCAAGCTAAAATTGTAATATAAGTTGCTGATAACCCTAAGCAACTCTCCAATCTGGAGAGAACCCGATGTACTGGTATAATTGTGACAAGGAAATCGAAACCATCTAACGTTTCTGCATTACATGTATGTATCATTTTAATTGCACTCTTAACAAGTATAATACAAAGCATGTTGTATACAAGGGATATGCTATATATGCCATGCTGAATTATAGCCAGCTGTCAATACATTCGTATACCTGTATGTTTACTATTATATTGCACATCTGGCAATCATTAGACTGCAGTTCATCTGCTTAATACATGTACTCATTTGGATATTTATATTATATTATACAACTGAGACTACATGTACCTTTTTGATTGCTGTATTTTGAAATATCATTCATGAATAAATACGCATTACAAAATAATAAAAAAATCAATAGAAGATTGACACTTCTGTCCGTAACTCTCAGACAGCCCCGGCTTCATCTGAGAGTTACAGTCGTAACTACCTTTTGCAGGCTCACTGAGATGAGTCTATGGAGTTTCCTGATCCCTTGGTCCCTGATAGGGTCTAGTCCGGCACATCTGGCGCTACTGCGCCAGACTGCAGCTACATAGGGATCCTATAGTGGGAATAAAAAGGGTGTTGTTCTCACAGATGTACTCACTGTCAGTCCCTCAAAATTCTCAATCATGTTCCCCAAAAGGTACTCTACATGTACAGCATACTTATACTGCTGCAAACATGTCAATATCAGTGTATGTCACACATTTTGATTTCAGCAGCAGGGAGAAGTGGTGGGAGGAGTGTCCAAGAGGAGTGGAGTGGACATCAAACAAAGCCAGGATTATAGATCTATTTATGTATGATGGCTCATTGAAGAGAGCTACCTGATGGTATACAGTTAACATGTGTTAATTAATTACAAAGTGAGAAAATGTCAGCTTTCCGAATAGGATGGTTATTTTCTACTCAATAGAGAGTATTGATGATACCGGCAGGAAAAGCTGGGAACAAGACAGGAGGGTGCTATATATCCTAAATAGTGTGTGTCCCGATGGATAGCCCCATACAAGGATGCTCGGTGATATCCCAACTATCACAAGATTATCTATCACATGCACTGCTATAGCCCACATTACAACATCAAAAGGTGAATAGGGTGTTTAATTTAAAACTTTAATTAACAAATTAAACATTATGCTATAGGAATATCAAAAGGGGAATATTGTATCTTTCCAACAATGCATTACACATAATATACATTATAGCACAACAGCAATAAGAGATCCATACATATAGGGAATTGACCGGTGGCTACATGGGTTAAAGGGTTAGGTATGATGCAACTAGACCCTCTACCCATGCAAGAACAGGCGACCAACCCTGGACAGCTCTGTCTAAGGGTTTAAGCCTCATCCTAATATAACCCTTTATGGACGTCTTATCACTAAAAGATGACATTTGTCGTCATGAGACACTGATCCAGCCCCCGCGAGTAACTCATCCGTGCTGCATTGGTGCATCATGCCGACCCTTTGATAGTGTCTCAACCAGGGTCGGATTGATGCTTGCATGAAGCCCTGGCGAGTTACTCGCCAGGGCTGCATTCATGCATCATGACGACCAAGAGTTACTTCGCAGCCTGCAACATTAGCCTGCTGCAGCTGACAGCTTGTGGGCTTAATCAGGCGTTACTGAAGTAATTATATGCAGCACCCCAGCCATGCACGTGTGCCATGCAGATTATTAATCTCCCATATGGACATGGCGTTGGCATGCATATGTGTCCACAACCATGTCGTATGCGGCCACACACCTCACTCCCCCGCCCAACCCCCACATAGCCCACATGTGCCTTCCACCTCGTCAAACAAACACTATTGAGTAGTAGCAACTCAAATGGACATTTTGCAGGTAGCATGAGCTTGCATGAGCTGAATGTATGCCATAGTTTATGGACGTTTCATATTACCTTAATATCTAAATCAATTTTACTGTATAGGGATTTTTTGTGCCATTCTATGCTCACATGTGTGTTCTCCATGGGGAGTTTATATGGCATTTTATAATAATTAAACTATATCACATAGGCTTCTATAGACATGATTAGGGGAGACTGGGGCACGTTGAACCGCTTTCACACCTTTATTTTTTTCCTGACCTTGCTAAAGGGATCTGACCTTTGATTTTGTATCAAGCACTTACCTTGTATCATTGCGTTATTAGAGAACCTATTGCAAGGCAACTGTGGTCTTTTCTTGTATTTCTCTTGAATTAAAAAAAATAAAATCTTAGGGTGGTTCAATGTGCCCCATGCCCAGGGTAGGTTGATCCACCCACTGGGGCACCTTGAACCACATGCATTGAACAATCCAAATGATCACCAATATAGATCAATAACTGAAATTTTGGTTTGAATTAGTTGCTATTGTTACTTTTGCATTGGATTGAATGTAAAAATTACATATTTATTGCATAAAAGTCACTCAATTATAGTTTCTATAGAAGTTTGTAACTTACAGATTTTGTTTAGGGTCAAACTAAACCAGTTTGAGAGTATTCCTGTCATTTGTTACATCTGAATAAATCTTTGATTACATTCTTCTATGATGTAATGCACTCTTCTGCCTGTGAAAAGTGATAAATCTGGGAATAAAGACACTGTAAATATGTTACACAAGAAAAAATTTCTCAGACCGCAAACTTTATATTTTATCATAATTTTATAACAAAAATGTATCTAATTTGTTTATGTCATTATCTATATTATCATCCCTTGATACAATGTACACTACTAACATTGCATAATTATTCAGTCATTTAGTTATTGTAACACCATTGCCAAAGAGCTCTGAAAATCGGGGCACCTTAAGCCGGCTAAAGGTGCCCCAGAGCTTGGAGCACCTTGAGCATGGCTCAAGGTGCCCCGTTTTTTGTGGCTCAATGTGCCCCATGCTGGTCATCACAGATAAGATTGATGTTATTGAAATTACATAACACACCCAGCAGTAAAGTTGGGTTCTATTCAAGGGTTCATAAGTATTCTTCGACCTCCATAGAGATCTTAGGCCAGCAATGTTTTTTAAGGACACAAGAACAAAAGTTTAACAATTTCAAATATCTACTTTAAAGGCCATAAACCTTTAATGTTGTCTAACTTTCTCATCAGCATCCTAAAATCATCATGATGTTGCTGATCTGAACCTTCCATATAAGGGGGTAATGTGGTAGGCATACTGCCAGAAAATTCCCAAAGGAATAGCAAAGAGAGCGGGCGGCTCAACATGCCCGGGTGGTCAACGTGCCCCGGTCTCCCCTAACGTAAATAAATGGATTTATAAAATTCCGAACCTGACATAAAGGGGATGCCAAAAGTAGCCTTTGTGGGTTGTACATATGCCAACAATGACGGGAAGACCTCTCATTGTCCTCTCAGATAGAGTTATTATGCACTATGGTATCTACTGTAATAGCCACTCCCCACTCCCCTGGGACATCACCATGTGAATACAATATCATCTCATTGACCTAACGCCATGCTCTATACAGGGACTATGCACATACTGACCCATAGACAACTCCACACATGAACTATATGTCAAACCTGTCTCCATAAAGAAGCAAATTACCTGACATTAGCATCTCATTATGAGCTTTCAACATGGCGACCACGTAGACTATTATCCAGGCGATATATACATGTACAGTTTCTGCATATATATATATATATATGTATATATATATATATATATATATATATATATATATATATATATATATATATATATATATATGTATGTATGTATATATGTAGGTATATATATATATGTATATATATATATATATATATATATATATATATATATATATATATATATTTATTTATTTATTTATACATATGATAATACTGCCATCAACGTACATGCCTTTATGGACTCGCGATAGGATCCCAACACCTTGTCTGATGTTTGGGTTCCCACTGGATGATTGTAAACGCTGCTAGTCAAGTTCAGAATCTATACACCGCACGTTTTCAATATCAATAGCTGCACAATGCATTATATTTGAAGTTGAGATTGCAAGGCAATTAAAGCTGCTCTACAGATTGGTACACTCAAACCTATGTTTTTTTCATTTTTATCTAAGGTGATTATACAACCCTATCCCCTTTATAATTTGCTATTTATTCTGACAGGAGAATCTTATTATGTGTTGATACAAAACATTACGATTTTGATAGTTTCCTTTTTTACTGTATGTATTGGTGTTGTATCATATATGTGTGTGTTGGGGGGGGGGGGGGGGGCTCGGTTAAGAAGCTGAGAATTGATGGCAAAATGCCGGAACGGGTACATTGCAGGGGCGGAATTTGAAAGTGGGGTCCAACAAACATCAAAAACCATACACAAAAGTGCAAAAAAGAGCAGTGACTCACGCTTGATCGAAATATCATTAGAAAAATCTAAAGTTTCCAAAAGGGGGTACCCCCCCCCACCCCTAAGTGCTCCCTCCCTGGATCCTCCCCTGGCCATGATGATATAGGAACATGTATATTAAGACCAGTATTATAGACCACTTGTCTCAGGTTACGAGGTAGAGATGAGGTTTATGTCTTATAGTATAGATCTACATGTCTCTAACTGTATGCCCGTGGCAGTGTTCATGCTGGGGACTGCAGCCCTCCTCCAGGGGGAAACGTGCCCAGAGAGCTGCCTCCTGCCCACACTCAATGTATTAACAAGCTGATGTGCTGTTATAGGGGACTAGCGCATTCGGCTATGGAGGCCGCCATTTTGACTGCTGCCTCCTCCAGGGGGGTCATGCCCAGAGAGGCGCCTCCTACCCACACCCACTGTATTAACAAGCTGCTATAGGGGACTAGCGCATAAGGCTATAGAGGCCGCTATTTGACTGCAGGCCTCCTCCATTGAGGACATGCCCAGAGAGCCATCTCCTGCCCACTAGCTGGTACGCCGCTATAGGGGACTAGCGCATGTATATATATATATATATATAGGCCTATATGTACACTATAAATCGATAACTCTAACTTATAACAGCTAAAATAATTATTTGACAACCGTTGGTTATCTATTAGTTTGCTGCTGCCAATTGCTCTTGTCAAGTTGAAAATTCCTATTTGTAACCATTTTTGACGATTCTTTTTCCTGACTAATACATCAGTTGTTCTGAATCAGACCGCTGGGTGACAGTATTGGGGAATAGACTTAACCCTTTGAGGACAGCATAGTGTTTTGATCCCCATCTGTCGTCAGGCTGTATGCTGTAGTGACAGGATAGTAAAGTAGGGAATAGAACATGGCCCTTTAACCCTTTAAGGACGGCATGTCCCTAAAAGCCAAAGTTTGTCGCTGCAATGCATGAGTAACTCTCCAGTGCTACAATGCCTACATTGGTGCATCACACTGTCAGAAGTAACTGTAGCGGCACAGAGAGCTATACTGTAGATTTATGGTATAAAAGGAGGTATTTTTGGTTTTGAAACCAAAAACCAAAAATACCTCCTTTTATACTGTAGTTCTACAGTATAATTCGCTGTGCAGCTACATTTACTTCTGACAGTGCATGCCGACCCTTCGGGCACCAATGGTGCATCATGCCGACCCTTCGGGCATCAATGGTGCATCATGCCGACCCATAGGTGCTTGGATTTAGCCCTGGTGGGTTGCTCGCCAGAGCTGCATTCATACATCCTTAAAGGGTTAAGGGATTTCAAGTGGCCTGGCGTTTCAACTAAAAGCCAATATGCTCATTACAATAAGGTATAATTCCCTGTGAGTTAGCCATGTCCTTCAGTGGACAAAATGGTCCCATTTTCAGCTTGACCAATTACTCTCCTGTCCCGGCCACATACGGGTACACTCAAAAAGTAAACTTGTCTCCAGACTCTTCAAAGTGACGGTCATAAAATAAACGAGTCAAATATGTGTCTAAGTGACAATGGAGCGGGTCTTCTAGCTGGGGATAGAAGACCCAATTGGTATGTGCCAGCCCAAAACCCAACACTTGCCAGCTCCACATTCCATTCATGAGATGGTAACCTGATAGGTTATACAACTTTTGACTAGTTTATTTTATGATAGTCACTTCGACGAGTCTGGAGACAAGTTTACTTTTTCAGTGTAGCTACCACTGTGCACGTATGACCTTAATATGTGGCCGGTGATATATTACCTCAATAAAACCTGCCTCATTAACCCTTTAAGGACTCATGCCGCTAAAATATGACATGTGTCGTCATGATGCTCCAATGGAGCCCCGGCGAGTAACTCGCCTATGCTACATTGGTGCATCATGCCGACCCTTCGGGAGTATCTCAACCTCATAAGGTCGGCATAATGCATGAATGCAGCACTGGAGAGTTACTCACCAGGGCTGCATTCATGCATCATAACGACCAAGGGCATGATGCATTATAGCATCATGCCATCCTCAAAAGTTTAACATGCTACTAACCCTTTGCGAGCAGCATGACACCCTAATTAATGCACTATACCCTGTTGTTGTCACGATGCATCAATGCACCATGGTTAGCAACTTGCCAGTGTAGCATGAATGTATCATGTTGATCCAAAGGGGCTGAGCGCTCGTTTTAGGGTCGTTGTGATGTGCCCGCGATTATTATATCAAGTGGGCATTATACACTCCTTAAAGGGTTAGTCATTTAAAGTTAATGTGACTTACTTCAGCCGAGGTTTCATAAAACTAGCATCAAAATCTGAAGGTGAAATGCGATGGGATATTTAGGTACCCAAACCTCCTCACGATGATTGTAATGAAGTTATTGTAAGTCTTGTGTGTTGCTTTTTTTTCATTTTAAAACCTTTTTTAAAAATTTACCAGCAGCTCCGCTGCCGGCGATAGTGGCGAGGGAAATCATGCAGACAGCGTTTGTCTGACCTAGTAAACTGCACTGTGGGAATGCCTTAGCCTATCGCAATTAAGCTCTGTAGTGTCGTGAAAAATCATTCTCCCAGCAGATGTTTGGTCTCTTGTATTCAACAGTTGAACACAGAGAGTAGGATGGGGAGTGAGCAGACGAATTGCATTCTTGGGAAGGCTTCCGATTTCCCTGTTGTTGTTTAAATATAAGTTTGTATTTCGAAAAATGTTGTAGTTTTGAACTATAATTTCACAGAGAGAGTGTGGACCCTTGGGAACAACAGCTCTACCTAATATTCAAATTTGGTATAAAGTTTTCCTAAAATAATTACCATATGATTATGCTGCACATGTCTTAATAAACTGACATGGCCAAAGTGGAAACAATCTACACTCTACAAATTACAGTCGGGAGAATATACCTCAAACTCTGCATAATTCCTCACTTATTTCCCCATTGCTCTAAAGTATGAAATTAAAGCCCTGACAACCTGTACCACAGAGGTCCACTCAGGCCCCATAATATAGAGTCGTCCATCTTGCCATGTTCCGCTCCGCTCTACCTACAAGACATTTCTTGGAATTAGCGCACAATGAGTCTATCCGTCAGGTAGGGCCGGGCCAAAAAAAAAAGGGTTGTTTCAGGTCACCCGACCGACCCTATCTATACAGGCCCGACCCTACGTTTTTTTATGCAATTTTGAAGGAAAATTTATTTATTTTTTTACTTTTTTGGGGTCAAATTTAGGTTTACAAAATTTTTGAAAAATATATTCCAATTTTTACAGTTTTGGGCCGATTTTAGGGTATCTAGAGAAAAAAAAAAAGTAAAAAAAAAAAAATCCGACCTACCGACCCTAGAGTTTCTTCCCATGTTACCTGAAACAAACCTTTTTTTTTATTTGGCCCCGGGCTGGCCACACGCAGCCGGCTGACAAAGAATGAAGACTCTGGTCCCCAGGGCATCTTCCCTCCTCCCGTGTGCTTAACACTTTGAGGACGGCATTTGTCATTATGATGCACCAATGTGACTCGCCAGTGCTGCATTGGTGAATCATGGTGACTCTTCGGGAGTGTCTCAACCCCATTGGGTCAGCATAATGCTTGAATGCAGCATTGGCGAGCTACTTGCCAAGGCTTCATTCATGCATCATGACGACCAAGGGCATGATGCATTACGGTATCATGCTGTCATTAGAGGGTACACTTAATGAGGCAGGCAGAGACCGAGTGCGGATTCCCCGACCCTTTAGTCAGTTCATGTTATACGTCCCTGTCCACCTTAATCAGGTCACAATAAAGCTGTGTTTCAGGCAAGCCGACCCAAAATATAGCCGGTACTAAAAATGTGTTTCTAGATTCAAGGAAGAAATTCAAGGACGATGCATGTTACCAAGGCTGTTTTTGGTCAGGAAGAACATGCTCCTACTGGCTCACACTGTAAACAGTTAGTGTAGCTACACAGTAGTATCTACTGTAGATCTACAGTAGAATTTACTGTAGTATGGATATGCAGTACGATCTGTTGTAGATTTACAATACATTTTACCCTTTACCTACAATAAACTGTACACCTACAGTAGAATCTACTGTACACCTACAAAAATGGCAACCGACTTTTTACAGTGTAGCTGTTTCAAATTGGTGTCTGTCCTCGGGAAATTGCTTTTTAACAAATGTGTCAAATAATTTCCTAGTATTCCTAGTTCCTATAGGAATCAGTGAGTGATGCTGATGAACAGGTGTCAATGTGGTAATTTGCAACTCATTCCTGGTACTTTCAAAATTTTTAAAGTGTTGACCTCTCTACCTAATTTTAGGACCATGTTTCCTGAAACGCTCCTTTTTTTCCTTTAAGCCTCATCTCCTGTCAAATTAATCATTCATACACTGCCCACATTTCATTATTTGAATACCAAATTATAATAGCGCTGGCCTTTACTCGTGTCGTAAAGCCTGTTGTAATGACTTAGAATAATTGCATGATTAATGAGCATTCCAGGAAACATAGCTGGTATAATATATGGTGTTATTGTTCAAGTATGGGGATGGTTGTCAAACAGGATAGCATGCTGATTCTTATCAAAATGTTGAATATGTATATTTTTGCTTGTTGTCCTACAACTGAAAGGGAGACTTCAAGCTCTGAACAGATTAGAATTTAAACTGCCTCTGTTTCCTTGAATCCTATGTGAATCTCGATGTTGTGCTGAATAGGCTCTAAATTCACTTGAAAGTATTTTTATTCATTGTGGGTCAGCGTCGACAGAGCATAATTCGGCCGTATAGGGCCATTCTATACACAATTTACATAGGGAATGTATGGCAATTCTATCCATATGCGGCCGATTTATGCTCTGTGGACGGTGGCCAGAAATGATTCTCAAAAATCTTAAACACGTTTGATGTTGAGATAGCTATCTGCCTATCCAAATTACTTGCACATTGTTGCACAGTGTATTTATGTTAGTTCACATTATGATCATGGTGTATGCAAATCGATCTCATTATAATTGAGACTTTTCTGGTGGAGCTTTAGGGAGATCTGTGCATGGGGCGTGGTGTACTGGTGTGTAGGCGAACACACGTGTATAGACAGAGACAGAGACAGATTGAGGCAGAAAGAGAGAGAGATAGACAGAGACAGAGAGAAGAGACAGAGACAGAGACAGACATAGAGACAGAGACAGAGAGACAGACAGGGAGCCAGACAGAGGCAGAGACACATCTTTTTTAATCAGGTTTTACTTTGAGAAAATATTTACGATATATCTTTTCACAAGGTTCGGCTTACCGTTCTGGCCCCTGGGCCCCTAAACAGTGAGAGGGGGTTAGTCAAGCATTACTGGAAATTGAAAAGCGATTTGATAGACTCCACAGGGACTCTCGAAATAGCGTTAGACTTTGACTGTCCTTTTATTTTCCCTATGCTGACTATTGTAGTGTAGGTGTATTATGAATAGCAATACCCCCTACACACGCCCACCAAAGAGACAGGTAGAGAGAGTCAGCGACAGACTTAGCGACATCGGAGCGACATAGAGAGACAGAGACGGAGAAAGTGGGAGGGGGGTGGTCAAGCATTAATCGACTCCCCCAAGGCTGGACTCCCCCAATTCACCAAACTCCAATTAAAAGGCAATACTGGACTTCGCAGGGACACTTGATAGAGAGAATTTAACTGTCATGTATCAATTTCTATACCGATATTGTAGGTGAACATGCATTATGAATGACCATACTACCCCTCAGCTCCCACCTCCGCTACACTGAAATAGTAAACTTGTCTCCAGACTCGTCATGAAATAAACGTTGTCTAACCTATCAGGTTACCATCCCACTAATAGAATCTGGAGGTGGCAAATGTCGGGTTTTGGACCGGCACATACCGATGGGTCTCCAGCTAGAAGACCCGCTTCCTTGTCACTTAGACCAGTTTTTGACTCATTTGTTTTATGACCATCACTTTGAAGAGGCTGGACACAAGTTTATTTTTTGAGTGTACCATCACCCACCCATCAATGCCCCCCACCAGCTGCAGTGTATGTGTGTGCAGTGTGAAGTCCGTGCTGCAGCACTCTGTTTGCTTTGATTTTGTGTATTATTCTCTGCCCATCACGGAACCACCTGCTGTCCATGTGCACCCACCGTGGTGGGGGGGGGGGGGGTACTGGACCCAGGTTTGGGTCAATCTGCGGTGTCATATCGGGCCATCGTTTGATATCAGAATGATCTGCTAGATATATCTACATTAGCTAAGTGATGATGATAGTAGGCAATTAGGTGTGTGAGTTGGGTTTATTCGTACATACATACAGTGTAGATGTTAATACAACTGGAGGGTCATTCAGAACGTGCTCGTCAGTCGTCATAATGCGATTTTCGTCAAAATGTGCCACTAGTGTAAATTTGGATGCTGACGACCATGGCAAAAGTATGGATCACAAGTGGTCGTCAAATGAAATTTGGGATCATTTCAGAAACTGTACATGTACCTATGTATATATATATTTATAAATGCATGTTATTATATATGTTATGGATGTAAAATACATTTGATTTCCCAGCAAACATGAACAATTATGTATTTTGACTATTTCATCTTCTGAAAGACTTTTCACTAGTGGTAGTCAAACAGGTCTCTGCATGTCACCAGTTCCCTACGACCACGTCAGTTGTTCTGAATGAGCCTCCTGTAGTAATACCCAGAATGAGCTCTGGAGTAAGCTGCCGTTCGGGCTCATATATACCCAAGCCGTAGCCCAGTGCCACACAGTGGTGACCATAGGTATTACATAACAAGTCTGGACATGTATTATGCTCAGTGACAATGGGAGATAGTATAGTACAGGATGTGTTATACCGATATGTACATGTGTATTAATAGCGATTAAGTCTTCATAATATCACAGCGGTCGGCAGATATTTCACCTCGTAGGTACCTCATCTGTCAATGTCTACGCCAAAGCGGCGGTGCTCAAGGCTATGGGCCCCTACGCAATGGTCATTAAAATATGCAATTTTGTTTGGACCATTTGATTCAAGTATTTACGTGAGGCTCTTAAAAAGTTATTCTGAAAGTTACAGACATATCGGCCATGTTTTACCGGTAAACGTTGTTGCTTTTTTGAGACACTTATTTCGGGGAGGCATAGAGACAGTGTGTGGCGCAGATAGGAAACCTGGGGCTCGATTCATAACAATGTACGACAGCTCAGAAAGGCTTCGACCACTAAATAACATGTTTGTAGGGAAAAGAGGGCAAATCATATTTTTTACAGGTAGTAGTCAAGGCATCATACAAGGCTGTAGTACAAATATTTTGATATCATTTCACATTGAGATTAGAGAATGACTTTAGAGGCTGTCTCATCCATCTGTTGTGCAATGAGCATTTTCCTCCTTACAACCACCATATATACATGTATTCTGTACAATAGGGCAGGTGGGAAATTTGCTACGATTTTCTTTTGAAATGCACCCCTTTTTTTGTACGACAGCATTCTACGGTGTTCTTGAGATAAGCTGGTCGTATGTGTGGTAATTATTCAACACCATTACAACTGTTCAAGAGGTGTCGTAAGAATACCATAAAATGACCCCTGGACGATCAGCAATGGTCGTAGCAGTAAAATGACCCTCTGTGTCGTAGAAACTTATGAATCGAGCCCCAGAGAACAAGTACCCCTTTCTGTCCTTCTTCCACAGAAGAGTCCTGCTTTTGGCCCTCCTATCCCAGAAGATTTCTTGAAAGTCTGTAGCTTGGGGCAGAGATGAGTGAGGAGGTCTCTGCCAAGGGGGATTGGGTTTGGGTACTCACGGCAAACCGGGTCCTGGGAGCTGTGGCTGTTAGCCTCTGTAAGATAAGAAAGGGGGGCTGTCACTGACCAAAATGCTCTAAAGCAGGGGGCTGTTGGAAGATGCATGATAAGAGGGCCGTTGTTACAGTCAAGTATACTCATTTATCATATCCTGAAACTGTAATTTGCTTGCCATGTTGTTTATTTAACAATATCCTGGCCTCGCAAGAAGCTGTCAGATGACATCAAAGAAAAATGGAAGGCTGTTAATTGATTGTGGGAAGATAAGAGGGTTGTCACATCCTGAAATGGGTGGGCTGTAGTTTATGTTTCACCACCAAAGAGCCAGTACCCACCCCAGGGATTGCGCCAGCAGCCAACGCCATTGTCTGCGCCACCCGGGGTGGGTACTGGCTCTTTGATGGTATGTACCGAAACATAAACTACAGCCCACACATTCCATGATGTGACAGCCCTCTTATTCTCCCTTGATCAATTAACAGCCCCCCCCCCGCCATTTTTCTTAAATGTCATCTGACAGCTTCTTGCTAGGCCAGGATATTGTTGTATAAACATTTTGGAAAGCTAATTACAGTTTTCTGGGCATAAAATATGAGTACACTTGACTGTAACAACAGCCTTGTTACCATTGGGGGGTTCACCGCCACAGCTTCGGGGGCCCGTTTTGTAGTGGGTACCCAAACTCAGGTTGAGTGCCCCCCCCCGGGCTGCGCCACTTTCTGACCACTCACAATAATCCACCCACTGTTTGCCCGGACCTGCTGTCTGTGCCACTTCCGATGTGTCGCAGTGAATATGTGTCCATCGACCAATTGATGAAGTCCTCTAAACAAACATGGTGTATGGATGCCAGCATGTGGGGGTTAGTCTAATGTTGTGGGCTGTTGCTCTTTTTGCTGCCACTGCCAAATAGGATGAATCTTTGATGGTTTTGATCATACCCTAGTAGGCCATCTCCAACAACATTGTTTAAACCGAGTGTGTCCGACTTTTTTAAACTCTAAAATTACTTAAATGTGCTCTAAAGACTGTAAAGGTGTAGTATTTAGATAATATAGGTCAATTAGATGTTGTCAATGTGTGCTGATAGGTCACAAAGGGATTAAATGTCCTCCAACCATGGGCTTTTCTAGCGTATTCTCAAAGGGTGACCCACACATCGGATGTATCAACTTTAATTGGGCCCATGTATGATTTACTCTGGCAATTTGGGCTTGCCCAATCTGGGTGTTTGTCCTTATTATCCAGGGCTACCAGTGAGAGCCCAGATAGGTCATCTAGCAATGTTTAGAATATACAGTGAGCCTGTCACAGCTCCTCTCTTTATCTAAAGACTCAGAGACCTTGACATACTTTAACACTGTATAGGGACAGTTGCACAGACGAAGGAGGCTGAGTAAACATGAGATGTACACCCCATCCAGCACAATGCATTAACCATTTCACAACCACATGTCGCTAAACGGCGGCATCTGTCATTATGATGCACCAATCCAGCCCCGGCGAGTAACTCACCGGTACTGCATCAATGCATCAATGCATCATGCCGACCCTTCAGGAGTGTATCAACCCCAAAGGATCGGCATGATGCATGAATGTAGCCCTGGCGAGTTACTCGCCAGGGCTGCATTCATGCATCATGACGACCAAGGGCATGATGCATTAATGCACTATGCGGGCCTTAAAGGGTAACCAGCTGACTAAGCATTACCAGTATGTGTCAGCACTAACCACCTGTTGTGGGGCACAACACGTCGTAGTGAAGCTGGAAATATGAAGCCGCTGTATGAGCCGACTAGGAATTGGAATTGATTTGAAAAATGGCACTTCTTCAAGCTTTGAAAAATGAGGGTAGAACAATCGATTCAATACGTCCGTATAACCTACTACGGATTATCTTTAGGGAGTGGTATTTTTTTTAAACATGGGGCAGGGGTTGTTGGATTTGAGGGAGGGGGGCACCAAACAAATTTGGAACCCTTGAGGGGGGGGGGGGGGGAGACCAACAAAATTTGGAACCCTTGAGGGGGGAGGGGAGGCCAAACTAATTTTTACCTCTCTTAAGGAGGAGGAGGGGGTCACATTTAATTTTTAAAGCATGCACGTTATTATAGCTTAAAATGCACGGTCACATTTAATTTCAACCCGTGTAGAGAGGGGAGGGCGAAAAAAAATTCCACCCGCTTGCATGAAAATCCAGCATCCCCCCTCTCCCACCGTCATTAAAAAATGACTCCCTTATAACTGCAGATAATGCTATGACAGGTCGTTGTATTAGCTCTGATATAGATGCCTACAGGGGGACAATGTCACCATACGGCGCTAAATCAGCTGCTAATTAGCGCCTGTTTTACTCCCTCCCACGAGGACAATCAAAATCAATCACACTGAGAGACAAGGCGCCCCTGGGGATGCTAAGGCTGGTATGGCGGTATGCTATAACACCCTCACAGCCACGGCCACACTCTCAGTCTGAGAAGCCACTCCCTATCTCTCATTGGCGGATCCAGGGGGGGGGGGGCTGACGGGCCTTGCCCCCCCCAAGAAAAAGAAAAAGAAAAAAAGAAATAAATTAGTTAATTAATTAATAAAGAGGAAAAGAAGAGAGGAGAAAAGAGGAGGGGGGAGAGAGAAGGGGACAATACCATATATAGACACAGACTTGAGTCTTAAACCCGCAGTTCTTACTGCACATCCAGTAACAGAGTGCAGTCGGGACAGGTACTCAGCCCTATATATAGGGGCGCTGGGCTTTTAACATATTGTATCCCAAAATGTGTGAGAAGGCACCATTTGAAGTCTTGACCATCAGTATTTTCTTGAGGGGGGCATGCCCCAAAACCCCCCTAGTATGGCCGCTGCAATGCGCTTAGTGGGAACAGACAGTCACTCCATGGTTGGCCAGGTTTGCCCCCCCCCCCCCCCCCCCATCGCTGGAAAATCCTGGATCCGCCACTGTCTTTTCTAGAGTAACTATGTGTGAACATCACAGCAAACGGGGGTAGACTAGCACACTTCTCACTGGAAACTGAGCAACATTAATTAAGGGGGGCTGAGAAAACGATACTATCATCAAGAGTGATGTGCCTTTAACATTGAAAAAAAAACCACTGGATTAACGTGTCATCTGAGCATTTTCCCAGACATTCAGCTTTCAATGTGTCCCTTTTCTCCCAAAATTGCGTAAAAAGCACCCCTTTCCATGGGTCCTCGCAAGCCCTTGTCCATGGCCCAAAATCGTACCCTTTCCCTTGGAATAGTGTTTACACATAGTAAACAATGCTGAGGAAGTAGCCCCCCCCCCTCCCCCGGACCCTCCGCCGTAAGGCTGGGCTTATAGGGGCGGGGGAGGAAATCTGCTGGGCGCCCACCCCCGCTTTGCCACTTAATTGTTATAGGGAAGATTCACCATTAGACAGGCATGTATAACATGAGACGAATGCTGAGATGTCTATTCATTAATGTACGTAGTTAATGTATGTAAGACTTCTAGTGGTTCTCTGATGGACAAAAGTGAAACCTCATCTCTGCCATTGTTTACAAATAAAGATGTACGAATTCTTAAATCGACACAAATTGTTTGTCTCTAAGGAAATCTACCCTACATTTGCATACCTGTTGCTATGTTAGCAGCCAACTGTATAAAGGTAGGGAATGAATGAGGGGCGTTGAAAGGGTGGAGAGGGGTGTATTAGTGTAGGATGTGTGAAAGAACGAACATATTTAGACAGACGGGGCAGGGCGGCAGGGAGGCAGGCAGGTAGGCAGGCAGGGAGGCAGGCAGACAGGCAGGCAGGCAGGCAGGCAGGCAGGCAAGCAGGCAGACAGACAGGCAGGCATGTAGGGAGGCAGGCAGGCAGGCAGGGAGAGAGGCAGACATGCATGCAGACAGGCAGGCCAGAGAGTGAGAAGGAGACAGGGAGGCGGGGAGGCGGGAAACATAATAATGCTGTGAGGAATGAAATGAGGGGGCGGGGACAAAGCAGGCAGGGGTCAGTAACTGAGCGAACTACAACGGACTATTGTACTAAGGCAGAGTTATGAATGTTATTTTTAAACCCTTTTAGGGCAGCACTATGAAATGTAGCTCTGGCGAATAACTCCCCAGCGTTGCATCTATGCATCATACCCACCTTCTAAAACTGATACAGTCTCGGCATAATGCACCAATGCATCACCAGCGAGTTACTCGCGAGCGCAGCGTTAATGCATCATATCAAGAAATCAGCATGAACTTTAAGGTATCATGCCGTCCTACAAGGGTTAGTGAGTGGGTTATACTAGTACTTTGATTGACAGCTGACTCTGAACACGGTCTATATATAGACCCGCCGAGCAGCTCAATGGGCGCTGATCACGGGAGGTGAGTTGTTCCGGTAACGATCTCCAAACTCGGCCTCACACTCCAGCCATACCCCCCCCCCCTACACCCCCCAGCCATACCACACCTGACCTATAGCACACCTGGCCGCGTGGGTGGCCGCCGTGATGGGGCGGGGGCAGGTAAGGGGGCGGTCATTATTAGTGAAAAAGTGAGGGGAGGATTTTGGTGGATTTCCACGCGAGTGCACGGCAATATTCTCGCTGCCCTCGGGAGCGGTCATGATTCCCCCCCCCCCCCCCCCCCCACACACACACATATTTTTCACTGTCAAGGGGTGGAATCATTTTGCCCCCTGAAGGGGTCAATTTTCATTTAGGTGCCCCCTCTAGAGGAGTGAAACTTCACCCCCCCCAAAAAAAACAAAAACAAAAAAAACAAACAAACAAAGAAACTGCTCCCCTCTGTTGATGAATACTGACCTTGCAAGCCCCTTGCGAAGTATAGGAGTTTTTCTCCTCCTCCCACCCCCCTCTTTGATCCTATAGTAATACACATGCTTTTTTGCTGTGAAGGGGTAACCCCCCTTTCCCATAGATTGGTCGATTGCTTTTTGTCCCCCTGCCCTAGAGGGGTTAAAAAATGTGATTTCTCCCCCAAATTCACCCCCCGCCCCCTGTTGACAAATACTGACCACTCCCTAACTGGATGACGGAGGGTGTGAGGGGAGGGGGTACATGTATATATGAGGAGCTTAGGGCAGAGGTGGTGGGCGGGTGGTAAATATCATATTATGGAGAGGTGGGTCTGGTTGGGATACCAGGAAGGGGAGGGTATAGACGTGTGGGATATGATATATATATAGACATACTATAATTACCATGTTAAAGACACATGGTGGTAACGTGTACTAAAGGAGGTTCGTGGTATAAGTCGAGTTTCTTATAGTTGATTGTTTTTATATAAGGTAGATGGCCCATGAGATGACTAGCTGGTCTGTTGATATCGTAAGTAGACCGGTATGTCTCAATCAGGGTGCTATCAAGCATGGGGCCAATCTTCCCCAGGGCTATTATGGACATTGGGCCGATTGTCCTCAGGGCCAATTGCCATTGGATTTATCGTCCACAGGGCTCCTGATTCATATACCGGTCTACTCAAAGTACAAAATTGTGTATACTGAAAACTGTTGATCACTATAACCCACAACTCAGAGATCATTCCTGTCATGTTTTTTTGCGTCCTCTTATGTGTCCAACTCTCCATTGCCCCACCTTACAAGGGGCCTTCCTTTACTATGGATATTCCACATCCTGTGTTGCCGCAAGGCACGAGTTCAAAATTAACAATGGTCAATAACCCAGCCCAACCATCCGGCGCCTCCTTTCTCTAGTCCCTTTCCTCCCTCTGTTTAGCATCTTTAGGTTCCCCTAGTTTTTAGTAAGCCAGACCATTATGTTCGGCGTAGCATACGCGGCGATATACGCCTGCCGGTCCTTTTGGGACCGAGTGAAAAGATAGAACAGAAGATCAAAAATAGGATTGAATATACTATATACTGACCCTTGTGTGTGGGTATCATGGTGAGGTTACCTAACCATGTGTAGCCTTTGTTTGGCTTTGTTTGTTCACACTATGGCGTTTCAGAATCGTATATAAAGGCCAATATGTAACTCGACCTATTGCAATTGCAATGAGATCACATGCTGACGTTGTATTACTACATACGGTACAGTGTGCTTAGACCCACCTACCCCCCCCCCCCCAGCCCCCTCCCCCCCCAAACGAGCCTGTGTTTGACTTTGTGTAATTACCCCACCCGCCTACAGGTTCACCTGCCCAGAGCTTGTAGTGGTGGTGGGTAAGTGGGTTAGTGGTATAGGGTGGGTGGTGTTAAGGACCTAGTACACGGACATCATCTGACGTCAAAAAGTCGCTGCATCTGCCTCCAGACATGGGTTAAACATTGAAGGTATCTGCCTTCAAAATCAACACATGTTTGATTTCAACTGCAAGTTATATTGAAGGTAGATGCCTTCAGAATTGTTGACGTGAGATGATGTCGGTGTGACAGGTCCTTTAGGAGTGGGTGGAGTGTAGGAGGGAGGCGGGGAGCAGCTCATACACACACGCCCACACCTTGCCGCCCTGTGAGCTGCTTATGGCAAGCCGAATCTGCTAATGGGTACACTTCTCTTAATCCTGGTATATGGGCCGTAGGGTAACAGGGCAAATAGCCCCATGGACTACCAGCCCCCTGACTACCAGCCCCCTGACTACCAGCCCCCTGACTACCAGCCCCCTGACTACCAGCCCCCTGACTACCAGCCCCCTGACTACCAGCCCCCTGACTACTAGCCCACTGACAATTAGCCCTCAGGATTTAAGGCCAGCTGACTTTCAGCCACCTGACCTACAGCACTCGGACAAGAGGACACTTTTTCTGATGCTCGTCAGTTCCATTATCTCTATTCGATTCCAATGCCCGTCAGGTTATCTCAATTCTAATGGGGGTCTCTAAACCCGGGTTTTCTACTTCCATAATTTTTTTATTCGCATTATTAGTAGTCGTGTACAAGTACAGTCTTTCAAAGAGATACCAAGTGTTGTCCAACGATGCACAATAGATACTTTACAATCATATATATAGTTGAAGTATAACATTACAATATACAACCGATAGTAAAGTAAAAGGATCAGTTATACATAGTCAGACCCGAGGGCTTTTTCTTCAGACACATACTTCTGTGCCTCTACATGGGTGCCCAAATTTATGGCTGTGTCGCCGTGTCGAATTTAAGCAAAAGGGCCGTGTCGCTGTGTCAAATTTTATGTATATAGAGTATACTGGGGCCTTATAAAAGTGCCTGTGTCCGTCGATTTTTAAAGGGGCCGTGTCGCACATGTCGATTTTTAAAGGGGCCGTGTCGCTGTGTCGCACATGTCGAATTTTACCCATGTAGAGGCACACTTCTAATACATTAACAACATTAAAGATAGTTCACCCATTCGGCCTACCATAGCTGCGCCCCCCGCGCTCAGGCCGCTATGTGAGCTGCTCCGGCCGCGCCCAGGCCGCTCAGGGGGCACGTTATGACCGCCAGCTATGTGTGTGGGAGGTGGAGCATGTCAGCGTTAAACCTCTCAGCACGCATTGTAAAGTAATATCTGTAATATCACTTTAGTAACTGATATATGTTCATGTAATATTGCAGAATCAATATTATTACTATATATAAATGACAATTATGAATTATGATTATTAAACATGATATATAATGATGATATGGATTTGAATAGGATATGATATATAAAGCTGACAATTGAGGTTTTTAAGGTACCTATAAACCAATATGCCTGCCATGGTCATGGAGTGCATACTGGACTGATTACAGGTGCAGGCTGCTGGTCCTTATCATGGGCAGTTAGAGATAATGATTTGAACCTATAATCAGGCATAGCATCATACCTGTAGTGGGAGATTGTGGGGCTTGAGAATAAACAGTTATAATTTGGATCTCAATGCAGCACTTTGTCTGTGTCTATTCTCTTCACATATAAACTCATTTTAGTTTACAGCATGTCACTAAACAGTATAGGTCAACCAGCAACTTATCGTACCCATCTCGTACATCATCCTGTGCTAGCTGTTATTGCTAAATGAATCCATATCATTCATCATTCATCCGCCCCCCCCCCCTTCCCACAATTATTATCATCTAAGAATTGTTTTATTTGTCCATGTATACTAGAAAGCAAAGAGAAGGTGTGTTGATATATAAGTCAATGTTACTTTTAAGAAATGATTCTCATCTTCTTGTATTCCGACTGAGGATATTGTTGATAACTGCATATGTTTGCAGAGTATCTGTTCAGTATAATAAACGTTTACAATGAAAATGAATGATACAACCTACACTGGGGCCCTGTACCTCTCTCTTTCTCAGTCTCCTGGCAAGCCCGTAACTACGGGGGCTCGTCGGTTCGAACGACCCCCCCCCCCTCCCCCCCACAACCCTGACGGACCAAAAGAGTTCCATCCTAGCTGGTCTGAAGGTGGAGATAATTAGCTCCTTTCCAGTTTTCGCGGATTGTAAATTGGTCCATGGTCCATTTTATTATATCACTCATTCAAATTACAGTTTTGAGTACAAATCAAGTCATTATTTGCATAATAATCTTTTCATTAAAATCCAGCAAGTTCCACATTTGAATCTACCTAGTTCCACTTTATCAAAAATCGAACCGCCCCACGAAGAGGGCTAGTTTTGGGCCTGCCTGGTCACCACAAACGTGTAACAGGCCACTTTGGCTATACTACTCACATAAATACACCCCTCTATACCTATGTAGGCCTACAGTAGGATCTGAGGGACATGACATATCTTTTCTGAGGAACAGGACTTATATAGCTAGGGCAGAAAATATGGAGTTATAGAGAAACGTTAAATATAACGTTGGATAACGTTTTTTTGTTTACTGGGCTATTTTACGCATCTTGTATATCAGCCTGCTATACGGGACTAGCGCATTATGCTATGGGGGCCGCCATCTAGGCTCAGAGCAATGCATTGTGGTTAGGCCCCCGACTCCAGAGCAGTGCATCATGGGCGAATTTCTTATCAGCACCATTGTTCTAGGTGTGAGGGAAGGGGATTAGCCTGACAAGGAGATAGGGGTTTAGCCCCCGACTACCTGAGGTACCAGGATGCGCTAGTCCCGTATACAACCGACACTGGGCCCCGGTACCTCTCCTTGTCTCAGTGTCCTGGTGACCACAGATGACACAGATGCTCTGAGTGTCAGGTCCCTTCACCCAGCTCAAGTCAATTCTCTTACTGGTTGATCGTATACTGAAAACATGACATTTGTCGTCATGATCCACCAATGCAACCCTGTTGGGTAACTTGCCAGTGGTGCATTGGTGCATCATGCCGATCCTTTGGGAGTGTCTCAACCCCGTAGGATCTGCATGATGCATGAATGCAGCGCTGGCGAGTTATCCACCAGGACAGTATCCATGCATAATAATGACCAAGGGCATGATGCATTAAGGCACCATGCCGTCCTTAAAAGGTTAAGGTAGCATGCTGTCCTTGGATCGCCATGGCTACATATGACCAAGGGAATGATGCATTAAGACATCATGCCACCCTCAAAGGGTTAAATACGTATCGATGATATGACCTTTGGTATTGATGATATGGCCATTGATGTCATCTATTGATGATATAACAGTAGCTAGAGCACGTCATTGTTAGACATGTATTGATGATATGACCTTTGGTGTCACATGTATTGATGACATAACAGTTCAATATCGCATTTATATGTTATTGAAGAGGACGTTATGCTTTGTGTAGTACATGGCTTCGACTGTTCACAATTCTCCTCCTGCTCGCATAGAAAATATGGTTATAGAATTACTTGGCCGATGATATGGACTCGACAAGTTAGTGTGGATTATAATTTCTTATCGACATTATGGTCGTGCCAATAATCGTTTCTTGTCAACATGAATGTTGTGTAAACGCAACACACTGTTCTTAGAATGTATAGTCGAACGTCCTATGAGATCCGAGTAATAGGCCGCTTTGGCTATACTACTCACATGCAGGTCAGAGTGTAAGGCAGTGAGTCGGCTGGTACAGTGCAGGCACCCTCCCCATGCCATCTGGAAGCAATAGGCAGCTTTAAGGGAAGAATTATGCCTTAATGCATCATGCCCTTTATCATCATGATGCATGAATGCAGCCCTGGTGAGTAACTCGCCAGTGCTGCATTTAAGTAACATCCCAACCCTATGGGGGCGAGAAACTCCCAAAGGGTCAGAATGATGCACCAATACAGCACTGGTGAGTTACTTACCAGGGCTGCATTGGTGCAACATGATGACAAATTCACCTTTTAGCGACATCCGTCCTTAAAGGGTTATGCCATCTGGTAGCATAGGAAACAGTCCCCAGAATGCACCGCGGCGTAGACAGGGGCAGGATGGGTCTTGTCATGTTGACACTTCCATTTAAAAATTGAAATCAATATGACTCTTTCAAAATAAGTTGGCGAAGTCGCTCATGTTTCAAATATGTATTTATAGCGCAGCACATGTAATAGCTATAGTGAGGAGACGCTTTGTTTGTTTTCACAAGTTCTATTCAGATAATTTATCCAATGTTCCAGTACATACACTGATAATGCATAACTGTTCACTGCTATTTCAATTTACACCATATTTATGAATATAATTCCAGCAATGTGTCTTGTATTAGGAACAAATCATTAGATTCCCTGTTGATATACTTGGGGACCAGAATGGACGAATGTGTTACTATAGATACTAGATAAGCAATACTGTATCGGCATTAAGATATCCTTCTTTAAATACTTGGCATTTGCAATTCAACAAGCATAAACTCTTGGTAGTGTTTTGCATGTGATCGTGAGGGATATTACATTATCAGCTCATTTGATATCAATTTCTTATCTGCCTCACTCAACGACGTGGGCGGGGGTCGCCAAATGGTGTGGGGGCATAACGACATTGACAAGCAGGACCACCCATTTTTATCATGCGTGTTACTATAATTATTTGAAAGTGTGTGTGTGTGGGGGGGGGGGGGGGTGTCCAGCGGTCTAGCCACTACAGATAACGACAGATTGTCCACGTCCACGCCCACGTATTGCATACGTCATAGGGCATGTACCCCAAAACCCGTGACGTCAGTTCTACGTCACAGAGGGTCCACATTGCTATCATGATCAATAACAATTAAGTATTGGTCTATGGGCACTGGGACCTCTCCGTCACTGGGGACCCCTACACACGAAATCTGTCCTCCTCCCCCGCGCCCATCTGATAAGCTTAAACCCCCACCTTCCCTATATAAGGGACAGAGTACTGGCCTCGTCTCCCCTCTGATTCTTGCTGGAGGGATAGCAAGTCGTTAACACTGTATGCCACCAGTTTAACACTCTATTTCCATTGCTGTTCCTCTTTCCTTCAGTTCTCTTTTAATTTCTCATTGCCACCCCCTTCCTCTTCCCCACATCCACACTATAACAGTGCACCTCCTCTCCCCTAGCCCAACTTCCTATATATACAATTTCCCTCTTCCCCCCCCCCGCTTCCCTCCCCCGATCCCTACTACACTGAGGCAAACATGGGCGTCAGCCCATGTCGCTAATAGCACTGTCGTACAAGGGTCAGGCACTGTAGGATTATGAGAGATGGGTCAAGGGCCATCTTAATGAGGGTCAGGCTACAGGGTTCTCCGCAAATGGAAAAACGACACCGCGAAAACCTGATTTCTGAGATATTGATGCGTTCAGCAAATATTTCTCATTACTCGCCGGTGTCTAACTTTACCATTAAAACTCAAATATTACTGATGAATTACAGATTTTCGGGGATATTTATGAAAAAATTGCTTAAAGTGACCCTAACTTCTGTTCTAATTGGAGTATTAACACAATTCAAACATCTATGGAAAGCTAAAAGCACACCGGCGGCGTTTCGAATGTCATTTAACACCGGCGGCAGCTAAAAGTACGCCGGCGGCGCGCCGGTGTAGTTGCAGTGTGGGGAGAACCCTGGGCTATACTGTACCTTCAATAACAGCCTGGACTATCGCACAATTGCTTGAGACATGCTGGACCTTCATGCCAGAGTCTGACAATGCTGGACTCTATTAGGCTGAAAGAGACTCTCGCCAGAGTCCAGCATGGCCAGACTCTCAAGCTCTTTGGGTGGGTCCAGCAATGCCTGACCCTCATGAGGGTGGGTCCAGCAATGCCTGACCCTCACCAAAATGTCTGACTCTTTTAGGAGAGTCTTTTTGGCGACATAACCAGGGTCCAGCTGACCCTTATATTTGTCTGGGTGCAGCACTCTTGTTGGGGTTGATGGCTATATTCAACACGGCGACATGGTCATTTCTTAAAATCAACATGCGACAAGGAGTTTAGTGACATGAGGAAAAAAACAAGTGACATAACATTGGGTATTTCTTGAAATCGACATGGGACAGGACAGGCCCTAAAATACGACATGGGACAAGGGGATTTAAGAGGCACGTGCCATTTCTTAAAATCAGCATGTGACATGGGGACACCCCCCCCCCAATCTATACCCCACCTCTTCACGTCGCTCTTCCCTCTTCATCACCCCCGTGTTATGAATGTCCACATCACTGTCAGAGACGGACCTCAGTTATGACCCACCCTGCCGTCCTGATTACAGTGATTAGTTTGCTGCTCATGTGATACAACACCCGCTGTCATAAATCACCCATGTCACTGTGCAAAGATCTGAAGCACTCACTGCGCATGCGCAGGGCTAATGGCGGCCCTGGGCGCGGTGCATCCTGGGGGAGTTGATTGACATGTTATTTGGGCTGGGTAAATGGCCACAATTAGAGTGACCATTGTGGGTCTGACTGACCATGTTCAGAGTGATGGCTCAGTCAGTCAGCCAGACTAGCCAGACTAGATATAGTCTGGGGTGGAGGATGGGGGAGGGATGGGGTGGGGGGTTAATCCAACCCGCTTTCCAGTGGGAGTGGGCACAGAATTTAGTTGAACATCGAATCATGTCAAACAATGAATCAACATTGAATCCATATTGATAACTATTTGACAATGTTGATTGGTGCAATGTTCTGTGGCAACTGGGTGTAAGCATCCATAGGTTTTACCCTGCCAACACACTATATGATTATTAATGGATTTGTGCATAAAAAAGTATGGTACTATTTTTGTTTTGTGTAAATACGTTTTTATTTATTTGCATGATACCCCCTTCCAGTATCACTCTGCCACACTGAAAAACTAAACTTGTCTCCAGACTCGTAGGAAGTGAATATCATAAAATAAACGAGTCAAAAGTTACCATCCCACAAATAGAATCTGGAGCTGGGAAATGTCTGGTTTTGGGCTGGCACATGCCAGGTGGATCTTCTATCTCCAGCTAGAAGACCCGCTTCAGAGTTTTGACTCGTTTATTTTATGACCCTCACTTTGAAGAGTCTGGACACAAGTTTACTTTTTGAGTGCAGTGTATACCATGTAACAGCCGTTACTATAGAACAGGATCAGTTCTCCCCCATAATTATAGTAAAATCAATATGTCCTGTGATCTCCCATGCAGCCCTTCTGTTATCTACTCACGTATGACACTATTATCTCTGTTACTTGATTGCCGGAAACAGCCAGGCTCTGATCCATGTGAATAAAATAGAGGTTCTGGTTTGGGTGTATGGTTGATTGATAGAACTGGTATTCTGATTTGGGTGTATGGCTCGTTTATATAATATGACTAGAATATGACTAGGTGACTATATGACTAGGGGTAGAATAGGTGTGGACACACACCTAAAGAGGGGGTGAAAGTTTGCCCCCCCCCCACGTTGAAAAGATCGCTCCCTTATAGATGGATGTGACCAATGACGGATGTAGGCAGGCAGTCTAGGTGGTCTGGACTCCCACCTTGTTTAGAAAGAGACGTAATATTTCATATGTTTCTTCTTGGCTGCAACTTTGTGGCAAAACACATGTGAGTCCTTCACAGGGGAGGGGGGGGGGGGGGCTGGCTTGCCATCAGAGACCAGTAGTTGTCTTTCAACATCTTGATATTCAAAGTGTGTGACTGACCTAACCTGTTAGTCATCTTCCTACAGGTTTAGCACACCTTACCTGCATCCTATTCATCGTAATTTTTTTTTTTTTTTTTTTGATTACTTTATTGACTTTCCTCATAGAGATTTTCAGGTCAAAAAATACATCTAGATGTATGAAATATGTACATGTAATCAGTAATACCGTAAAGATCCAGGAAATGATGCATTGCAAGCTACACCAACCTATACAAGTATTAGGAAAAATAAATATTATTAGCTTATTCAATATATTAACAATTTTTTGTGGTCTTACCTATGTAGTATATTCACAATTTTGCAAAAATACATATCATAAATGTGGCATCTATTCTCGTAAGTACTCCTGCAGATATATACCATTGATATTCTACAGAATAGTGATATTGTTAGCTTGCTTAAACATACTGTAGGGGTCGGTAAAATTTCAGAGTTCACATCAAACTGGCTGACCGGAGTAATTATAGACATACATAGCACCTATGTTGGTTTTATGCATGTCAACTGCTAATACAGTGGCAAATACAAAATGATATCATAATGTAAGGAATAGTTAGTTTTGATTGATATGAAAAACTGATATTAATAATTTGATTAATTTACACAAAATTGTGATACAGATAATTTGAAAGTTCCCCCATCCTGCACCATCGTTCCCTTTAATAACCTCCCGTTACTCAACCCTTACCTCTCTGCATCCCTGAATGTAGCCTACCTTACATAATTATTATAGTTACAATGTAATTAGCAAATGCTGTGATGTTCACTCCCCCTGATGTCTCGGTAAGATTGGTGACTGATCCCCAGGGGGGGGGGGGGGGTCACTGAGATCTGAAATGACTACCCACCTCCAAACGCCCCCATGGAAGCAGTAGCGGTGGATCCCAATATTAGGGGGTGGTGATTCTCAGCACCCTAACAAATGGGTCTTTTTTAAAATTTCTTTTTGATTTACTTTGGTCTGGATATAATATTCTAGGGTCGGTAGATTTTGCTAGGTTTTGCGGAATTAGAGTAATTGTCTATATAACATTTTTTGAGTATCAGCAATACAATCATAGGACCATTTAATATATACGTGAATTACTTATTAGAATGAAGCAGCTAAACTAAAACGCCACTCATTAGGCACATATATGTATCATACCGACCTATATTTGTGATTGTCTTTACCATAACCCACAAAGAATCATACATTCATACAAATTGATATAGTCGTTATATTTAACAGAAATAGGATAACATATGACACATTAATAATCATAACTATGCCGTAACATTACATATACATGTATACATTGAACCCATTCTTTATACTCAAGTATACTACTATACAATGGGCTGAAACATCTAATGGCCATCCCCCAGGATACGCCCTTTAAGTTCTCCAGGGTTTGTAGGGTCTTGGTACTCCAGGGTCGTACCTGGAGGTCACCAGGTATGGCCCCTGGGGATCGTAAAGCTACTATGCCAGCTAATTTTAGGTGATCTTCCCATTTTAGGTTGATTACACAATCAATATGATTGCATTGTTGGAATGTTTAAAGGCTCACATTTATTATTTAGCATAATAAAAATAACAATATATATTGTCAAAAATGAATAAGGGCAAAAAAAGGTTTGTTTCAGTGAAAGTACTAACCAGCCGCTCCAAAGACACTAAAGTCGACCAAAAAAGGGGAAAAATAGAAAATAAATCATCAAAATTGCATACAAAACGTAGGGTCGGCCTGTTTTGGTAGGGTCGGTCGGGTGACCTGAAACAAACCTTTGTCGGCTTGCAGAAATCAAGACCTGATATAGGGGTGCATCATATCACGAATGGATTTAGTCTGCAAACACAACAAAACAACCATTACATCCAGTCTACTACTACCTGAAAATCACAATAAGGAGAACAGTGAAACCATGAAAAATAATGTCAGGCAATGTTATTTTATAACTTAATCTTGGGACCTATATCAATGCAGAAAGAAAGGATGTCTTTTCAAAAAAGTTGTTGATCATTGAAGAATTCTCAAATACATAAATATAACCTCAAAATCCTGCATTCTAGTATGCATCTCTTAAAAGATAATTGTTCTGTGAATCTCCTGATATGAGATGCTCAGCAACGTAGCCATTACAGACAATGTTATGAGGATTCACGTAAACACTACCTTATTATGAAAGAGCCACCCTTTCTACTCTTGCTGACCTTCCGATCCTTTGTTCTAAAACAAATAACTGGCCGACCTGCCCATACGTTAATGCTTAGTCCTCTGCCTTCAAGTCCTGGGCTGCAAGTAAATGTTGAATGGTTTAAGCTTCGTTGGAAAGAAAGGAAACATGTTTCGGTTTACATTGGGCGGAAGCGACATGGCCTTTTGTTAAAATCGACATATGACATGAGGCCTAGTGACATGCGACAAAGGCTTAAAAAGATACCCATGGGGGACATAGGCGTTTCTTAAAATCGACATGGGACATAAGCATTATTAAGCGACATAGACATGCGACATAGCCATTTATTGAAATCGACATGTGACAAAGCCCCCCCCGCTCCCCCCATCTATACTCCTATCATAACGTGTGTACTGATCTGCATCGTGTAGGTGTTATCACGGGGCAGAACCATAGGGAAATAATTCATAGCCGTTATCGACGGGGAACTCACCTCCCGGCGCCCTCCCCCGTGTATTGACGCCTATTTCTAGTCACCTGGCGCTATTTTTAACTTCCACGGTTGGCAGCACAAATCCTTATCTACGTCATAGATCTACGTCATAGATTTACGTCATTTTGTGACGTCATGCTCGGCGGCTTCAGGTACTCAGAGTAGGCGGTGATTAGAGAGCATGCAGTGCGCATGCGCAGTTGATTATCTCAGAGTGAAGTGACCTTATTTGGCCAGAGTGGCCTAATCTAGACCCGTTATGCAGGTCTCCACCGCCGTGATCCCAATCTTTATCCACTCACCCAGCCACACGTCAATAGTCCTCATTAGGAAGTGGACATTTTCTGACAACAAGGGGGTGGTGGAATTTCTTTTTTTTTTTGGGGGGGGGGGGCCCAGTCTATACGAAAGCCTGCCGGACACCGGCTATAGCCGGCAAAAACTCTGCCGGTCCGGCAGAAAGAGTGTCACTGCCGGTCCAAATAACTGGCTGTCTTCTAGAGATTCCTGCCTATTTGCCATTTTTTACGGTTTGTAAATAAAACCATTATTAAGGTTTCTACAGCATAAAACAGAAAGGTTGAATATTTTCTGTAAAGTTCATCAGTAATTTACATGTTAAAATGATCAATATGATTATAATATACAGGGAAAGTCTATTCATTTACATTGTTAGTATAAACCCTTGCTTAATAGTTAATTTTTCAATAGCAAATTTGTACTCCAATATCTGGACCTACAAAAATTGAGCCCGGCCTGCAAAGGAAAAAATCTGCAGGACCGAATGTCCTGCATGTCTAAAACGTTTTCGTATAGACTGGGGGGGGGGGGGAGAGGGTACAAAACTTTGGACCCTAGGGGGGTCAAAATAATTGGACCCCTTTAGGGAGAAAGCCTGTGCGTTATTATAGCTTATTAAGATAGACAGTCGCGATTGATTTGAACTTCCCCCCTGTTGTTTTAAAATGACCATTCCCTATACCTATCGGCATTAAAACTAGCGAACAGGAACAGGAACAGGAAATGGAAGCAGAAAGTCTGATGGTAAAACTACCATCATACATTCTGGTACCTGTCCACTGGTTCCAAGCTACCAGCAGGGATTGCCCAGACACAGCAACATCTCAAATTCAAGGTCATTTGGCTGTTACCAGAGCCTTCCTTCGGAAGGATTTGGGAACGAGAGTAGACCCTCACTAGAATGGCCCTTGACCCATCTATTATAGTCCATCAGTGCCTGACCCTTGTATGAGAGTGCTATTGGCAACATAAGCTGACACTGATATTTGCCTGGGTATAATTATTGTTAGCCACCTGCACTGAAAATCCATAGATTGAAAGGGTTAGTCAGTACAGACTATCCTAGGTTGGTCATATGAGTGTTAGTCACAATGGCAAAGTTATATTTAAAAATGACTGAGGGGTCAGTCAATAGTGGCTAAACTAGGTTCATCATTGGTGTGTTGTATTTGTATACCACTAGTTGGGGTCACCTGTAAAATACTATTATCACATTAAAAGACTATGGTGGGTTGGGTTGGTCAGTACTGACCAACCTGACATTAATAACTTACCTAGGTTAGTCGTATAACATGACTAACCAAGTTAGGCACCAGTGACTGAGAGATTGGTCGTACAGGGAGCCTAGGAATATCAGTGTGTAAGTCTTATCTTCATATTCCTGGTTCATTCATAGAGTTCATGAGGCATGATGCCCAAGGCGGCATGTTCATTTGTGCTAAGGCCAAAAAAAAAGGTTTGTTTCAGGTAACATGGGAGGAAAATGTAGGGTTGGTAGGTCGGATTTTTTTTTTTGATTTTTTTTTTGAACATGAATGTACTAGCCATATATTTTGAAACCCTTAAAATTGACCACAAATTGGTAAAAAACTAAAATGTCTTCAAAATTGCATAAAAAACGTAGGGTGGGCCCTGTTTTGATAGGGTCGGTCGGGTTACCTGAAACAAAACTTTTTTTTTGGCCTAACCCTTTGGGAGTGTATCAACCCCGTATAAGGGTCACTATGACTTAGCTTGCATCCATGTCGATAGAAGGGTATACATATCACCTTAACTCTTTAAGGGCGGTATGTCACTAACAGATAACATCAGTTGTCATGGTGCACCAATGCAGCCCCCGGCTACTCCCCGCTGCTACAATGGTGCATTATGCCCCCCTCTTTGGGAGTGTCTCAACCCTCAAGGGTTCGCATGGGGCTTGAATGCAGTACTGGCCAGTTACTCAAACACGGCTCCGTTCCCTCCGCTTTGTATGGTAAGGAAACGGACCTCCTCTTCACTTGCAACATATTTCATGTCCCAAATAGGTGTGTATTGGTCAATACACCTCAAAATAGACAGAATATTATCTAGATCCGAGGGGTAATTATAGTAGCTGGGAGCTACTGTGTGATTAACACTCATACTTGACAGAGGTAGTTGAAATATGTGTATTGGAATAGGGTTCCAGCATGCTCCCAGGCTATCCAACTGGTAGGATAGATGCTGGTCACACTGATATTCTCTGGTCCCCTATACAACTAATCTCTCAGTCACTATAGCCGGACCAAGTTGGTCATTTTTTGGCTCCCTATACGATCAACTTACACAATAAAAGGTTAAGGTGTCAACTGTGTCTCCCACGTGGCTCTGGCAAAAATGGAGTGTCGAACATCTATTGACTCTGCTATTGACACTGATGGTAGGGAGTCAACTCAAGCTGACTAATAATTATGTTTTTTGCCTCATTCTTGGTCATGCCTGACCAATTTCCCTATGACCCACCTGGGATAGCCGCTACAGACTAAGGGCCAAGGCTTTTAGCTTATCTGTGCTAGACTGCCACACCCCCGCCCCCACCCTTCCCCGTCCAGTGATGACCAAAGCTGGCCGCCAGATGGCATCACGTCCATCCGGTAATGAACTAGACGTAGTCGGGTCTGGATGCCCTTTGGGAGACGTCCCACACACGTCAAGACGACGTGCCCGACGTCATCCCCCTCCCTCTACCCCCGGGGGGGGGGCACTTGGTGTTTTTTTTACTGGTGTGCGGCTGGACCTACGACACCCCTTTACCCTTGTCATCCCGATTTTTATCCCAAAACCCTTGTCATGCCATTGACGGCTAGTAGCTCCTTAGTTTGGGGAAAATGCAATGAAATAAACTATGTTCGTTAAAATCTCCTGAAGAAGATTATTCTTCTGCGGAAAGAATTGGCAAAAAAAATGGGATGGTTGAGTGAAATATGGGAAATTTCGGTGACATTTTCTTGAAAAGTAGACCCTTGTCATGGGGATTTTCATGAAAAGTAGACCATTGTCATGGGCATTTTCATGAAAGGTGGGCCCTTGTCATGGGGGAATTTGGAGAAAAAGTACCCTTACCAGCCGTACACATGTGTATACAAAGCATACTAAGTGCCCCCCCCCCCCCCCCCGGCACACTCCCCTCGCTCTACCCTCTACCCGCCACCACAGCCGCTACAGAATAACCTGCTACACTCTAAGGTAGATTCACCACGAATCGGACACATACGCTGGGACGGACATTGACATTCCTAGATATGTATGTACAAATCGAATTTCTACTTGTATTTAATGGGGGGGGGGGCACTTAAACTTTGCAATTCATTTACATCTTATAGTTAAATGGCATTTATTTAATGACCAAATGGCACACAAAAAACGTTTTGATACCAATTTAAATCTAAGACATCATGGAATATGAATTTTTCATTAGATAAAAAAGTTTTACAAAATTGTGAATTCTGTTGCCATGGCAAGGAGGATTCTAAAATGTTGAAATTTCAAATTGTTCACTCTTTTACAAGGCAAAATTGTCATGACAACCACAGTGACACCTTTTAGCTAAATGTTTCAAGTGGAGTAGTTCAGAAACTAAATTGTCTTTCAAATGAGACCATTTAGGGCATTGTATCTAGTCTGGTCCCTGAAAAAGACTCATTTAAAGTTGGTAGCCAAATGTTGAATTTTTGCATTTTTTGCCATTTGACTCAAAATGGATGTTTCACCCCATTACTTGCACAGCATGATCAAATGTACCAAGTACATGAAAATTTACTTGCAAGAAATACTAAATGCTGACAGTGATCATGAAAACGGTACAGATTGGGGTCCCCTTAAGAAAATAAGTGTCTAATGTAATAATAAGAGGTCTATAATGTGATAAAAGTCAGCTGTTCTATGTGAAATGTATGACAAAATCATGCTTTTTGGGGCCGGGCTTCTCAAAATCCCGATCTAAAGTATATCTTTCAATCCAAAATGGCCGACATTTGGAGGATTTATCCCGAATTATCAAGACTAATGGATCTATAACCAGCAATTGATGGTTCCGAGTACAGTATGTCTACAAAATATTACTATATTGCAAGACTGACAACAATAGTAACCACAATTAACCCTTGAAAAATATTGCTGAGTGTTCAATTCTCCCTGATTTAATGGTATTCATGGGTATAAATGCCCAAAAGGACACTTTCCCACCAATTGTTAATGAGAAAAACATAAATTGCTCAACAATTATAGATATTTTATTTATATTCATGGTATATATGCATGTATCAATTTCCGGGAACAAGAGAAAACCCTTCACAGCCTAATTTATGTAGGTATACTAGAGAGGCAATGTAGGTGTATTCACTGGCCGTTTCTTGGTGACTGGAGCTATACCACACATACAAACCGATCACAAACCAATCACTGGGTAAATAAGGCAGATACGGATATATATGCATGCCTTGGACAATGGTAATTATCATGCCTGATGTCTTAGTCAATTACTCTGTCCTTGGCTTATAACAATTGTACAGCAACTCATTGATGCCATATAGCTATTACATGCTCTATATCAAGCTGCTGGTCCCCCCCCCCCACCCCCACCAACCAACCAATACTGCGTCTATAGACTAACCTGCTGTGTACAGGTCTTTTCTTCCTATATAGTGTGTTATTCGAACCAGGGATGGGAATCTGTAAAATAAAAAAGAAGTTAGTAAAAATGGCAAATGTCAGAGTAAGGCAGGGGACTAGGGATGGGGATGTGTCAAATAGTACTGGCTCAATAATGCAAACTGGTTATGTGCATATATGCGGACAGTGGGAGTCGTTTTGTATCAAGGGACACGCAGTTTGCAACATGGCAAATTAAGATATATAGGAACATGTTTTTATAACAGTGGAAGGACGTATAGGGACAGATGGGGATAGGATGAAAGATGGGGGGAGTGAAGGGTAAGAAGGAAAGAAAGAAGGAAGGGAGGAAGAAAGGAAGGAAGGAAGGAAGGAAGGGAGGGAGGGAGGAAGGAAGGAAGGAAGGAAGGAAGGAAGGGAGGAAGAGAGAGGGGGAGGAAGGAGGGAAGGAAGGAAGGCAGGAAGGAAGGAAGGAAGGAGGGAAGGAAGGAAGGAAGGGAGGGAAGGAGGAAGGAGGGAAGGAAAGAAGGAAGAGAGAGGGGGAGGAAGGAGGGAACGAAGGAAGGAAGGAAGGAAGGAAGGAAGGAAGGAAGGAAGGAAGGAAGGAAGGAGGGAAGGAAGGAAGGAAGGAAGGGAGGGAGGAAGGAAGGAATATTGAATATTGCTCGAAACGGTTTAATCTCTTGAGCAGGTGTACTGTAGAGAAATCAGCAATGTGGCAGGTGTCACTGTCAGGTGGTAACATGTTGTTTTGGTATTTTAACTCAAAGTGTTTACTATGCAATATATGATATTAGTATTGATCAGTGCTCAAAACAGTCGGTCCTATAGTACTATGGTGCTACAGGGCAGTGGGGAATAAAGTGATATGAGATGTATAGTAAGGTATGAGATATGAAATATATAGTAAGGTGATTTAGCAGCTTTTATACATATTACCACATCAGCAATAATTATATCAGTCATAAATATCAGGTGATTAAATATTGTTCTATGGGGGTATGGATGGGGGGCTCCCATGTCGATTGTCGATCTTAAAAAAAGGCCATGTCCCATGTCAATGTCGCTTAATAATGCCCATGTCCCATGTCGATTTAAAAATTGCCCATGTCGCCTGTCACTATGTTTTTTGAGCCTCATGCCGCATGGCACTAGGCCTCATGGCGATTGTCGATTATAAGAAATAGCCATGTCATGTCGAATTTTTAGGTCCACACCCATTTCTATGGTACTATAGGGCAGTGGGAAACATAGTGATATGAGATATAGTGAGGTAATTTAGCAGCCTTTATACATATTGCCACATCAGCAATATACAGCCCCCCCCCCCCCCCCCCCCCACCCCCAGGGTGTGAGCAGGTAATGCAGACAACCAGTAGTATTATCTGTGTGAAAGATTGAGCACACAGACATACACCAGATGATAAAAGTGCTTTGGGATTGTCGGCTACAAGGCAGCGACCAGCGCCGAGCCTCTGTGGTGAGGGGAGATATAATGACACCCACTAATCTAGCCCTAATGCCGTCCTAATTAAATGAGGCCTGCCTTTTATATCTACACTGCTTCCTCCTAGAGAATAGACAGTCCCTCACCTTATAGCTCAAGACGGTGAGGGGGATGAAGGGGAGGGGGGGGGGCTATTATAGGTTGAAGTAATATAGTCTTGGTGGTTTAGGTTTCAGTGTTCATAGTAGTGGCATGCTCATACTGTAAAAAGTAGCCCCATACCTACCTCCAATTGTAAGAGGTTTAATACCTTTATAAGCATATGAAATCATATAGGGCACCCTCAACCGTTGCCCCCCCCCCCCAACACCTGGGAGTAGTAGCAGTAGTGAGTAGTAGTATGTGTAGGAGTATTAGTTATAGCATTGGTGTATAAATATTATGATAGAAGTAGGCGTAGTGGAAGAAAAATCAAAAGAAGAAAACTCATTTGAAGGTGTTAGAAACATTTAAAGCATAGATGAAATTGTCCTTATCAAATGATGGTCAGGTATTCAACTGTGGTCATGTCATGGTAGATCCCTGCCACGTAGTGCTGGTAGTGCTGACATTCTTTGGTTCCCTACACGACCAATCTGTCATTATAGTGCCTAAGCAAGTGAGTCAATTTTTGGCTCCCTATATGACCAACCTAGGTTACTAAGTAGTTGATATTGTCAAGTTGGTCAATACTGACCAACTCACCTTAGTCTTTCCATTTGAGGCTAAGTCATTTTGAGTAAGGCATTAATCATATTGTTATGCATCAATAATTCTTGAATAGCAATTGGCCATGCATGACCACTGTCCCTATGTCCAACCTGGGATAGCCACTACAGACTATAGGCCGAGGCTTTTAGATTATCTGTGTAGTGCTGTAGTGCTGGTAGTACCCCTGGTTCAGGTGGCTTTGGGGCTGCTCCCATTGCTGCAAACTGCTGTGAGAACCCACGAGGAGAACGATTGATGGTCCTTCCGGATACATAATTCATGCCGACCGTAGAACAAAGAGACAATAGGTAAAATGTAACACGATCATGGACAGACCCTCCCCCTACTCTCCCGGGCACGGCATGAAAATAACCTTGTCAGCCCTGATAGCACTGGGTCTGGGACTACTGAACTACTCCCCTTAGCCCTTTAAGGACGACACGATGCATTCATGCATGCATCATGCCCTTGGTTGCCATGATGCATTGATGCGTCATGCCCTTGGTTGACAGCCCTGGCAAGTATCTCGCCAGTGTTGCATTCAAGCATCATGCCGACCCAATGGGATTTAGACACTAATGAAGGGTCGGGATGATGCACCAATACAGCACTGGCTAGTTATTCGCGGGGCTGCATTGGTGCATCATCCCGGCAGATGTCATATTTCAGTAACATGCCACCAATAAGCCTTCAAGGACAGATGTCGCTAAAAGATGACATTTGTCATCGTGATGCACCAATGTAGCCCCGGTGAGTAACTCGCCACTGCTGCATTGGTGCATCATGCCAACCCTCCAGGAGTGTCTCAACCTCATAAGGTCGGCATAGTGCTTGAATGCAGCCCTGGCGAGTTACTAGCCAGGGCTGCATTCATGCATCATGACGACCAAGGGTATGATATATACTAAGGTATCATGCCGCCCTTACAGACTACCCACTCAGCCCCATCTCCGCCCTCCACCTGCTCGCCGACACCCGGGGAGCAGCTCAGAGGGAAGGCTCTACATCAAACACCAATTCCATGACGGATATAACACGATTGAGGCCAGTATTATTTCCCCTCTTGTCTCCTGACTGTCCCCTCGGTGGTCTCTGCACTCCCAGTACAAACCTGACACCATCCTCGTTCATGGATGTCAAATATATCCCCTTTCCACAGATTGAAGAACTACCCCTTTCTAAGGCAAAAATACTAAATATAGCCTTTCTTCTTTTTTCAAAAAATTATTTATTTCTGCCAAGAGATTTGACATCCTCTGAATATTGTTTTGGCATTTTATATCATGTTAAGGAAAGATTAAAAGAGACGGTCAGCTAGTATTTAAGAATGAAAGCAAAGCCTCATAGTTTATACAGTGTAGAATTATACCCCTCTATTTCAAATTCCATGTTTTCTACTATGGCAATTCACTCCTTTCTTCCAGAAAATGCAGACATGTACATTTGAATGAGTCCGACCCTATATCTGTGTTTTGTCTAACGAGGATGGTGTCTAGAAGTCTTGGAAGTGTGGGGACCTTGACTGCTCCCCCCCCCCCCACCCCTTCCTCCTGCCGCCCCTTCCCCCTCCCGTTGATAAACCTGTTATGGCGGGGCTCCTGCGCCGTGGAAGAACAGCGAAAACTCATTAGGAGGTTAAATTAAGACATTCATCAAGTTGTTTTTCTTAATTCTGCGTGATCCCTTTTCTCTGTTACTCCATGTATTTGTCACTGCACGCTCTCTTTTCTTGCTGTTGTTGTCTGTAGGTTTCTGTCTGTCTGTCTGTCTCTGTCTCTCTGTATGTCTCTGTCTTACTGTCTGTCTCTGTCTGTCCCAGTCTGTCTCTCTCCGTCTCTGTCTGTCTCTGTCTCTCGTATGTCTCTCGTATGTCTCTGAATCGTTTTACAGGAGATCTTTTCAATTAAGACGTATTTCCAAATAGCAGTTTAATAAAGTATAGGCGTGTAGCTGGATGACTTATCAACTAATCAGATAATTCCCTGGTCTTCACTGCGGAAATCTTAAGGGGCATTATTACGTAACATCTGGTACCCATAGGGTAGTTGTATCTGTATCTGTGCCTTATCTCGCCACTACCAGACCAAGCAGCTACCGCGCTATACCCTCAGACAGTCAGACACAGGCCTAATGGAAAACTACTTCTAGGGTCTATCAGACTGTTTTGGCGCGAAAATGTGTTTAACGGAGCGAAAATGTGTTTTACGGAGCCAAAACGTGTTTTACGGCGACAAAATAGTGTAATAAATGTTAGTGGACACATGCCTTATATCGGCCACCATGCACTGGTCAGTGCTAGTTGACGCAGGCCTTACATCTGCCAGCCTGTCATGAATTCACGTTTTGTTGGACAACAAACAGTGGACACAGGCTTATCATGGTAGGATTACAAACATCCCAGTAAATATTAGTGGACAGAGGGCTAATGGGCTTGTATCCACTAGCATCAATCAGACTGTTCTGGCGCCAAAATGTGTTTAACAGAGCTAAAACGTATTTTACAGCAACAAAATAGTGTAATGAATGTTAGTGGACACAGGCCTGATGTCGGCCACCATGTACTGGTCAGTGCTAGTGGACACTGGCCTAATGTCGGCCAGCCTGTCAAGAATTCAAGTTTTGTTGGACAACAAACAGTGGACACAGGCTTATCATGGTAGAAAAACAAACATCCCAGTAAATGCTAGTGGACACAGGGCTAATGGGCTTGTATCCACTAGCATCTATCAGACTGTTTTGGCGCCAAAATATGTTTAACGGAGCCAAAATGTGTTTTATGGAGCCAAAACGTGTTTACGGCGACAAAATAGTGTAACAATTGTTAGTGGACACAGACCTTATGTCGGCCAGCCTGTACTGGTCAGTGCTAGTGGACACAGGCCTTATGTCGGCCAGCCTGTACTGGTCAGTGCTAGTGGACACAGGCCTTATATCGGCCAGCCTGTGCTGGTCAGTGCTAGTGGACACAGGCCTCATGTCGGCCAGCCTGTACTGGTCAGTGCTAGTGGACACAGGCCTTATGTCGGCCAGCCTGTACTGGTCAGTGCTAGTGGACACAGGCCTTATAGCGGTCACCCTGTACTGGTCAGCTGCTGGGAGCTGCAGGGGAGGAGCATGTCATGACGGACGGACCTGGCCGCATGGCGGCGCGCCAGTCACCCCCCCCTGCACTAATATTCTTTGTGCTAGACTTCTTAGTCAGTACTGAGCAACTTTCCTAGTCATGTTTTGGTTCCCTCCCCCTGCACCGATGTTCTTTATGCTAGACTTCTTATTCAGTACTGACCGAATTCCTAATTCATTTTTTTGGCTCCCTATATGACAAACCTAGGTTAGTTAATACTATCAGGCTGGTCAGTACTAACCAACTCACCTTAGTCTTTTCCATTTCAATGAGTAGTAGTCCATTAGTTATATATTGTTTAATCTCAGTCATTTTTAAATAGCACTTGGTCATGGCTGACCAATGTCCCTATAACTAACCTGGGATAGCCACTACAGACTAAGGCCCTGAGCATTTAGATTATCTATTTAGTCCCCCCTGGATCCCCCTTGTCCACTGTCTACCATCGCCGATACCGCCTAGCTGGGCCCGTTGCCAAGCAACTGGTGACCGGATATGCAGAGACTACTGAAAAGCAGATGACCTACAAGGGCAGAGCATTGCCCTTTCCCCTCCTCCCCTGTCCGGCCGTCTGTGGGTAGCACGCCGGTTGTGTACACCTCCAATAGCGTTAAATCCATCACCGGATGGTGTGGTATAGAGTAGGGCATGGTACCACCTATAGAAGCAGCCTGTGTCATATGGACCTAGTGACCAATGCAGATGGGCCTGGGCAGCTGTGGGCGCCTTGATTTGTTGGGGGGGGGGGGGGCTAAATCCCCTGTCGATTTTAAGAAATGTCATGTTGCCATGTCGATTTCAAGAAATGCTCATGTCACTATGCCGATTTCAGCAAATGGCCATGTCGCCATATTGATTTTAAGAGACGTCCCATGTGAATATAAATCTATTCCTCCTGGTCACATGTGACCAAGCTGCAAAAAAAACGATGTCGCCATGTCAAATTTAGGGGTCTAGGTCCATGACTGCATGTGTACCTGGATATGGGCTAGTGACCCACCTAGAGCCTATCCAAAGATGCCTCATACAGCTAGGCATATTCTGCTTCTTTTATGCTCCCATCTTGTCTGATTCACACGCCATGATGAATAACACAGTAAGAAATGCCTACACAATTATGCCAACTCCATGTTTGATATTATAAACAGCATCAGAGAATTTCATTCCAATTCTGTGTGTGTACCCCATATTTTACCCCATGGGTCAGACGGCTGGCCAGGAAATCACATTTTCTATATAGGGCTTTGAGCAGTTCGTCGAAATGTGTTTTCAATATAACCCATGGTAACGTTGCTAGTACCCGACCACATCAAGCGGCCTTTCCATGACGCGGAACCCCCGCCCATCACATCACCTCTCTAAATACCTTAGGGTAGATTCACCATGAGTCGGACATACACCCATCTTTGTCTGTAAGCCTTTGTTCGGGTGACCTTTCTGACCGGGTGACGTCTTTGATAGGAAGTGTTATAATCGACTTGTATCGATCTCATGAGACCCAGCCACGGGTTCATGGTGTAGGGCAAGGCCAAGGGTAGGACAATAAGGCATGGTATGTTATGTGGAACACGATACAATAGTGCATGTGGGGTATTGTGTGCATTGGGGGTTGGGGTGTCGGGGAGGGATTAGCTCCAGTAATGAGGGTAAATGAGAATGTGCCGATGTGGTGTGACTTAGTAAGTGGTGAGTGCCCAGGGGGGGGGGGGGGGGTACTTGATTTTTTTTCTGATAGGAGTGTGCGGCTGGACCAATGACAACCCGTACCCTTGTTAGGGAGCTTTTGCTTCAAAAACCTACCCTTGCTAGGGCATTTTCTGCTGAAAAGTCCTTGTTTTGAAAAGGAATGACACTAAATGTTTCATGGATGAGTAATTTCACCAAGAAATTTTATCCCCATCTGCAAAGTTTCAGCAAAGCATTGGCAAAACTGGGACATTTTGGTGCAAACTGAGTAATTTTGGTGAGAAAGTGACCCTTGCTAGGGGGATTTCATTGAAACTAGACCCTTGCTAGGGACATTTTTTCTCTGAAACAGGACCCTTGCTAAGGACATTTTGTTGAAGAAGTACCCTTGCCAGCCGCACACCTGTGTATACAAAATATACTAAGTGCCCCCCCCCCCCGGGGTGAGTGCTGGTGGTGGTGGTGGGGAGGGATAACTCCTGCCCAGGTTAAACCACCCAGGTTAACTCTTCAAGGATGGCATGTCTCTAAAAGGTGACATTTGTCGTCATGATGCATCAATGCAGCCCTGTCAAGAAATCATCGCCGGGGCTACATTAGTGCATAATGCTGATCCTCCGGGAGTGGATCAACCCCATAGGGTCACTATGATGCTTGAATGCATACTCAGCGAGTTACTCGCCAGGGCTGCATTCATGCAGCATGACGACTAAAGGCATGACACATCAATGCACTATTCTGCCCTGAAAGAGTGATCCATTTAGTACGTCACCCCCGAGGGGGCGGGGGTCTTGGTCCCAAATGATAGAGGTATGGGGAAAAGCATGACAAAGGGGAGGGGGTCTTGAAAATGGCTAAAACTTGATGAATGACCCCTAAAGGGTTAAACGACGTGAGGTGATATTAATGTAACAACGGCTCGCCCCCAACACCCACCCGGCAGCAGTCCCCTAACCCTGGTATGGCATATTATAATCCCTCACCACCTCCAACAATGCATCCATTGACACCCACGCAATGTGGTCCCCACCAGCTCCCCACCACCCACAACCTGAAGGGGGGGGGGGGTACTCACTCTATGACGCTAACCGCTGACTACCAAATTACCGCCTGCCGAAAAACAGGAGCCGCCAAACCACCGCCCCTCTTAAATGCAAAAGACCACCCTGATTCTGTACAGAAAAGTCACCGTCTCTGTTATTTCAGGGACCCCTGTAATACTAACTATATTTCCTGATGCAAATAGTATAGTAGACATGGATAATAATTGTTCTCCATGCATTCTATCAGCGACACAATATCAATTACTGCCTCCTCTTCTAGAGTTACTGCCTCCTATTTTTGAGGGTGCCAAGAGTCGCCATCCCCTAGTTTTGAGACCCACTGCCACTGCTTTCATGGGTCGTTTGGAGGTTTGCAGTCGTTTCAGAATTGAGTAACCCCCCCCCCCCCCACCCCCCTCCCCAGCTGGCAGATCGATGTTGGCCCACAGAGCAGCTCAGGACCATGTCACACACGGGGACCAACTCACAAAGTGACTAGACACCTCACATGGTAACTGTAATATTCATAAGTTTATATTTCCAGTAGTCCTAATTACATTCCAGGATTATCCTCTAGATTTGATAGCACATAATATTGTTGTGTACACATGTCCGGGGGAGCTGCCCCCCACCCCTAAAAAAACAAAAAACAAAAAAACAAAAAGAAAACACTCTTCCTATTTATGTTTTTTTTAACTGATGATACACCTATGACCAAACCAATTTACCTTTAGATTTACTGCTGTGTATCGTAAAGGATTAATTGTATGGGAATACATATTAGATGTAATCTTAACAGAATGTTGTGTCCCAACAGTTTTGAGGGGGAAGGGTTGAGACTACAGGGAATATTATATGCCTTATTGAGGTAACAGGAAATATGCGTGGTGTCTAGTCACTTTGTGAGTTTGTCCTTTGGTGCTGCAGTCAGCCCACGCCGAGCTGCTCATGGAAAACGGGCTGACCTCAGCAGATCCCTCCCCGAGCTGCTCCCGTTCCCTCCTGCTCCCCACAGGCGCCCACCGTAAAGCAACACGCCGCACACAGCAGCCAAGTCAGGGAAACGTTCACTAATGACGTCCCCTATGTTGGTACTTTTTAAAAGAAAAAGACCACTCCACTCTCTGACAGTATACTACACAGAGAAAGGAAACAGCGTCAAAAGGGAGGTCAGGTTGCATGAGGGAGCCTACACTCAAAAAATGAACTTGTCGCCAGACTCTTCAAAGTGACGGTCATAAAATAAACGAGTCAAAAACTCATCTAAGTGACAAGGAAGCAGGTCTTCTAACTGGAGATAGAGGATCCACTTGGCATGTGCCAGCCCAAAACCCGGTAATTGCCAGCTCCAGATTCTATTTGTGGGATGGTAACCTGATAGGTTATACAACTTTTGACTCGTTTATTTTATGATAGTCACTTCCACGAGTCTGGAGACAAGTTTACTTTTTCAGTGTACCGGTAGGTGACTCCTTGGCTGACCCAGGTGAGTCACATAGCTCCCTGACTCACCTAAAGGAGCCCCGTGAAGACCTGGGCTCTCCTAGAGAAAGGAGTCATTCTGGCGGCAACCTGGACTCCCTTTTTACGCTTTTCTTTTCTCGGTTTAGCCTCAGCTTGAGGGCTTCGACTACAAGATTTTCACCGACACAGGTTTTGAGACCCATTTTCTTAGACTAGCTATTATAGACACCCTCCCCCTTTTCAGTGGGCACAGCATTTAGTCCAGCATTGTTCAAATCAACATTAAATCGATATTGACAACCATGTATCAATGTTGATTCGATGTCCTGTGCCTATTGGGTTGTCACTACGTTGGCCTAATTGGCTAGGGCAAACAAATGGCCGGGGTCACGACTTTGTCACTTCATCTACAATTGCACTATGGACCTCAAAAGATCCCCCAACGTCCTAACAGGTGATGCGATGTCTGAACGTTCCCCAAGCGGTGAGCCATCACATTTACCAGCAGCTCACCGACTGCTTAGGGGGAATTCCACCCCTACTGCCCCCCCCCCTTCCCTTGCAGCGGTCCATTTCTACAGTTATGCTGTTTTAATTGGGCTTTATTTTGTATCATTGTGTGGCGGTAGTGCTCCTTGAATGCCTGGCGGTGGTTGAGGTGTGGTGGTTGCTGGTGGTGGTTGGTGTGGAGATCGGCATACCGAGGTGGGGAATGGCTCCCCACATACCAGAGTGATTGTTATTCAGCTCGCTGAGTTGCTCAGATGGAAACTGCTTCAATTGAGCATATTTTGGCATCCTGTGGGCGTGGGCCCAGCAATAATACATTTCCTGCCGCCTTGCACTGTTGAGTTGTGGTTATTCTTCACCACACTGATATTCCTAGGCTCCCTATACGCCCAACCTCTCAGTCACTAGTGCCTAACCTAGTTAGTCATTTTTTGGCTCCCTATGCGACCAACCTAGATTAGTTATTATTGTCAGGTTGGTCACTACTGACCAACCCACCTTAGTCTTTTAATTTCCAGGGGGAGCCACTGAGTGGTGATCAAGGTATCCTACAGGTGGCCCCAACTAGTGGTATACAAATACAACACACCAATGATGAACCTAGGTTAGCCACTACTGACTGACCCCTTAGTCATTTTTGAATATATTATGACTAACATACAAATGACGAACCTAGGATAGTCTGTACTGACTAACCCTTTCAATCTATGGATTTTCAGTGCACATGCGAGCAGGGCTACAGTCCCAGGCCGCGGTGAGGACCGTCATAGAAGCCACTTTGTTCCGTGATAAATATGAAACATAAATGGCTCTTTCTGCGCGGCATTGTCCTAGATGGTGAAGGCTGGTTGTGTTGGTACTCATAATGTATATCCCTTTAAGGACGGCATCATGCCTTAATGCATCATGCCCCTGGTCGCTATGATGCATGAATACAGCCCTGGTGAGTAACTCGCCAGTGCATCACGCCAACCTTACAATGTTGAGACACTCCCAAAGGGTCGGCATGATGCACCGATGCAGCACTGGCGATTTACCCGCCAGGGCTGCATTGGTGCATCTTGACGACAAATTTAATCTTTTAGCGACATTCTGTCCTTAAAGGGTTAATGCTGCTGTGAGTCCTCCCCCTGTGTTACAGATGCATTGCTCATCGCCTCCACCCACAACCCCCACAGCCCCACCCCCATAGTCATCAGTCTTATCCCCCACTATACTTCACCCAGGAATACTTAATTGTAATCCTCCTAAATGTGGTTCTGTCTACATTAATATTGCATGTACCAGGCACAATGGTCTAGACTGCAGACCCAGTTGCTTCCGTAGTTAATAATGGAAGATGTATTATGATTATCAGAAATGGTAATGCCGCCAGTAAACAGTATCAATTACACTAGCTTAGAAAGCAAGATTTAGACACGAGAAAATCCCACATCTGCATAGTTAACATAACACTGTGAAAGACAAGGAGCATTCAACATGGTAACAATGTAAACAGGCTCTATCCCTTCTGAACACTTTAAGGACAGAATGTCGCTGAAAGACAATAATAATTATTATTTGTCCTCCTGATGTACCAATACAGCCCTCGTGAGTAACTCATCACTGCAGCATTCTTGAAGCATGATGACCAAGGGCATGATGCATTAATGCGCTATGTCGTCCTCCAAGGTTTAGAAGGTCTGTAGTGTCTTTATCGAGTCGTCCATATTTTGAGTGTTGTAGCTCATGGAGTAGCGCGCTGCTCACTGTACATCAGCTGCTCGGGGAACTGCTTCGCCACATCTTTTGGGAGCCAGAAGCCATATATGAAGCCATATGTGAAACACATACATAAAGGCACATTTGAAGACACATGTGAAGCCATATGTAAAGCCATATGTGAAGCCATAGGTGAGGCAATAGGTGAGGCCATAATTATGTGAAGCCATATGTGAAGCCACATGTGAAGCCATATGTGAAGCCATATGTGAGGCCATAAAATTATGTGAGGCCATATCTGACGCCAGATGTGAAGGCACATCTGAAGCCATATGTGAAGCCATATTTGAAGCTATATATGAACCACATATCTGAAGCCATATGTGAAGCCACATATGTAGCCATATGTGAAGCCATATATGAAGCCATATGTGAAGCCACCCAGCCGTGCTTGAAGTTATATATGAAGCTATATATAAAGCCAAGTGTAAAGCCATGTGTGAAGCCAAGTGTGAATCCATATATATATGCAGCCACATGTGAAACCATAGGTGAAGCCATATTTGAAGCCATATGTGCAGCGATACTTAAGAACACACTTGAATTTGAGATCAAGTTACTCGCCAGCATTGCATTGCTGGGAGACTGACATAAAGGTTGGTGCACCGCTTAGTACATAACGTCACCTACTCTGCCTGTTCCTTTAATTGTTCACACACATAGATGGACAAAGAGGGATAGAGAAATAGATGGATAGATAGATAGATAGATAGATAGATAGATAGATAGATAGATAGATAGATAGATAGATAAAAATACGGACGGACGGACAGACAGACCGACAGATAGACAGATAGATAGACAGACAAACGGATAGATAGATAGATAGATAGATAGATAGATAGATAGATAGATAGATAGATAGATAGATAGATAGATAGATAGATAGATAGATAGATAGACAGAGAGAGAGATAGGAAGGCAGATTGTATTTAGATATTTGGATACATAAATAGGAAGAGAGACATACAGATCTATATATCTATAGACAGATAGATGGATGGATAGATGGATGTGGATGGATAAAGACAGAGACAGAGAGACAAGAGAAACAGAGATAGATAGGTGAATAAACAGAGAGACAAACAGACAGACAGATAGTATTTAGCGTGCTAGTGCCAGGATGGTACAGAAGACATGCAGACCTATTGAAAGACGATTTTGTGGCCGTGTGACAGAAGCCAGGGAGGAAGCTGGCAAAGAACGGCAGAATGTCTGCAGATAAGATCCTCAGATGGGCACTTTGTCAGGTCTATTTTTACACTGTTAGTCGATATTTACAGAAGCGTGTCAGATATGCCTGATATGAGAAACACCTTATTATACTCGCTGTAGGTGTATGGAGGTGTAGGTTTAACCCGTTAAGGACTGCAATACACCTTAATGCATCATGCCCTTGGTCGTCATGATGCATGCATGCAGCCTTGGTGAGTAACTCGCCAGTGCTGCATTCAAGCATCACGCCAACCGAACAAAGTTCAGATACCTCGGAAGGGTCGGTATGATGCACCAATGTAGCCCTGGCGAGTTACTCGCCTGGGCTGCATTGGTGCATCATGACGACAAATGTCATCTTTTATCAACATCCGTCCTTAGAGGCCTAACAATGTAGGGGCGTGTGATGTATGTATGTCAGGATACTTACATCCATGGCAATACGCTGTGTCATGATATTGTTGTCATGTCTTCAGTGTGAAGCCTGTATGGTTGTATCTCTTTGAACTGTATCCGTTTGATAATGTAACATTATCTCACAGACTCAAATCTCTGACTCTACATCTCAGACATGAATTATTCACAATTATAATATAGTGATTATATAGTGATTTAAACTGGGGGGTGGTGGGTTGGGGGGGGGGAGAATTTCAACCTACCCCCCCCCCCAAAAAAAAACACACAAAAAAACCCCAAAAAAACTAACCTGTTTCTGCCATCTTCAACCCACGAACAGTTCATCTCGTGTAGCGAACACCTGACTGGGATTCCTGCAGCTATATGATGTACATTGACATAACCATACAGTGGTACCGTTTGTATTGCATCAAAGAGCAAAGAATATCAAGAATGTCCAGTTTATTTGATCCACCATATCCTAGCATTGTCTCGTGGCAATCAAAATATGCTAAATGGGTGACAAACGAGACTGGGGTGTAAGCCCAAAATATGGATCCATTTCTATCATGTCTTATGGTTTAATACTTTGAACAATAGCTTTTGTGAAAAAATGTGCTTTCAATGGGAATACCTCAAATCTCTATCCCCAAATAGCCTGGGGTGTAAGCCCAAAATATGGATCCATTTCTATCATGTCTTATGGTTTAATACTTTGAACAATAGCTTTTGTGAAAAAATGTGCTTTCAATGGGAATACCTCAAATCTCTATCCCCAAATAGCCTGTCCGCCCCCACCTGGAATATACAGCCGACAGTTCTCATCTAATTACTTTGGCTAGCCATCTATAATTATATCCACATCATTTATTAAACACTGTTATTGGACTTTCCTATATCATGTGAGCTCTCAGTTTTAGTCACAGTCATAGGATGTGTACCCTCAAAAACAACTTGATAGTTGTGAAGGGATGTGACATCAAACGTCATTGTGAATTGACGTCATTGTGGATATATCTCCTTAGCTCCCCGTTTGTGTGCTGTGTTTACCCTAAGGTGAATGTAACCATGTCCAGGACCTGCTAGCGCCTGGAGCCTGTAAACACTTTAAGGATGGCATTGCCCCTAAATGTGACAATTTCTCATCACAATAGACCATGCAGCCCTGTTAATTAACTCGCTAGGGCTGCATCGGTGCATCATGCCGACCCTTCTGGAGTATGTCAACCCTGTAAGGTCAGCATGATGCTTAAATGCAGCACTAGTGAGTTGCTTGCCATGGCCACATTCAACCAAGGGCATGATGCATAAAAACATTATGCCATCCTTAAAGGGTCAACGTTAGTGCTACACCCACGCGCCACACAGTGCACCTCAGGTCGCTTCTACGAAGGCTGTGCACGGCCCGACGGGGTTACTCCCCCTGATTTGGATACTATCAGCATGATTTCAAGGGAAAGGGTACATCTATGGGCCCTAAGCTAGGACCCGCGCAGGCTCTTGATAACGGCTGCTTTCTGGGCCATTTTGGGTCGAAAGGGGTATATTTCTATACCCTTTGAGAGTTTACGGAGCAGGTTTTGCCATTTTTTGCGCTATGATATTTAATGAGTACCCATGATTTTTACTGTTACGTTTATGCTCAACCATGATAGGGGTCTATCTTTCATGATTGGAATATCCCATTTTCTCCTGTTTCCCAAGAAAGGGGTATACTTTTTTTGCCTTTTTTTTCTCCTGTAATTAGGATAGAAATTCGGGGGAGTGTTCACTCATAGGGACTATAAAAAATATAGGGAGTACCCCCCCCCCCCCCCGGTGTGCACTGCCACAGACCCAATACCCAACACTGTAAACACACCCACACTCTCCCTTCAATTACCCTGATCACCACCACCACCACCCAGAGCAGGATTCTGCGGATTGAACTACATCTTATTCTGGCTTCGTTCGTACCTGCCCCTTACCACCTAGAGTCTGAATAAGTGATTGAAGGTTTCACCTTTGTCATGTGCATTCAGCACTTTGATGAATAGGTATGGGGAGGGAGAGATTTTTACAGACACTGTCTAGACTACTACGAAATGAGTACACCTAAAATATGCCTCTACATGGGTACCGACAGTTTTGGCCGTGTCGCCATGTCGAATTTTAGCAAAAAGAGCCGTGTCGCCGTGTCAAATTTCATGTATATAGGAACTCATAGAAAATTCCTGTGGGTCCAATTTAGCCGTACCTGTCGAATTTTAAAAGGGCTGTGTCACCCGTGTGAGTTTTTAAAAGGCCCCTGTCACCGTGTGCCCGTGTCGATTTTTACCCATGTAGGCAGTAAAATGCATCCGGGTATAACCCGCATCTTGAATATAACCTGCACCTAACTGAGGTAAATCTTATAACCCCATCTGGAGTCCTAATTTTGAGGAACTTAGCACTTTAAACCACGGTGGTGGGGCAAAAGAATAGAGTTCGCACCTTGGTTATACTGCATACCCTGGTTTAAAACAGATATACAATGGTTATGAGAAGGCATGTAGATCTACATACCTTTTCATAACCATAGTGTAGCCTATCTCTTACGTAGTATACATATAAGAAACCTGGTGTATTAAAATGGCAGCCTACAGAGAAGTGTTTGGTATCAAATTTAAGCTGAGATTGATTTGCATACAACCCACGTACGCGAGAATTTACTGTACTCTCTCCACCTAATTGCTCTCTCCATTTCCAAAGTGACATTCATAGTGTAACAATATAGATTATTTACATGTCTCATTACTACCAGCTTGCAGATCTCATTCAGCAACTTGGGCCTCACCCAAGTCACTGTTTAGTCAGCCTATTTCAGGTAAGGCCAAAAAAAGAAGTTTGTTTCAGGTCACCCGACCGAGCCAATCAAAACAGGGCCGACCCTATGTTTTTTATACAATTTTGGAGACATTTTTATAATTTTTTGGGAAAAAATTCTTTCTTTCTTCTTTTCTTGAATGTTCCCATTTTTACACCTTTTCGGTCAATTTTAGGGTATGTAGGGCCTAAAAAAAAAGTTTAAAGGTTTAAATAAAAAAAGAAGAAAATCCGACATACAGACCCTAGTGTCTCTTCCCATATTACCTGAATCAAACCTTCTTTATTTTGGACTAAAGTAACACTGAATTCATGGATTTGTATTAACCCTTTAAGGACGGTGTAAAGCATTAATGTATCATGCTCTGATCGGTACATAACATGAATGTAGCCCTGGTGAGTAACTCATAATGCTGCATTCAAGCAACTGGGCAGTGCTGCATTCAGGCATCATGCTGACCCTACGGGTTGAGACACTCCTATAGGGTTGGCATGATGCTTGAATGTGGCACTGGTAAGTTACTCGCCTCCCTGCATCAGGTTGGGGACATGACCACTATTCTAGTACGCCCTAAAAGAGCTGTACTTGTACTCATAAACTAGGGCGTACCAGTATAATGGCCTTGCTACCAGTAGCAGTGCATTTGGGCATTTTCATTATATTTCTCTTAAAGACACAATTTACTATACATCATGTTTGGTACCATTGTAAAGAGAAGATCTCAGTCTTTACACTGGCGGTTTTAGAAACTACAATATTTTAAAGTTAATCAAATATAATGCATTGAATAGGACACAGACATGAAATAATCTTGTATATAGACCCAGTAAAATCAATTTCCGAATTTTGTGTTACATTTGCTGATAAAAATAAAGATACAGGGTAGTAGAATAGATACTGATCTATCACACTGCGTTTTGGTTTTATCCCCTCGTGAAATGGTAAAGTCATAAATAGGTAAAATCATGAGAAAAAATGGGCTTCCCTTCCCCACCCATGGCCCCCAGTGTTGGTATAGGTAAGACCCATTGTTCTATGAGCACTGCAGACCCATAATAAGGGGTCAGTTACCTGGCATAGCTAGGCTGTCATGGTCTAATGATCACACCATATGTACCATTTAAATGGTAAGCCCCAGAATTATGCACTGTACCAAAATACTGGTACGGTCTAATACACAGGACTGTACCACTGTAGTAGTGCGAACTAACAAGGCCTTCCTGTCCCCTACCTGTGCATTGGTGCATCATGTAGACAAAAGTAATAATTTATCGACATGCAATCCTCAAAGGGTTAATACAATCAAACATTTTCCAGGAAGTAAAGATGCCATGGGGAGAACATCATTCCATATCCTCATATTACATACATACATGTACTAGTGCTAACAAGTCTCCAAGCCCCCTTGTTAAGGCCAGTCAAAATAATGAGGGTTTCTCACAGAGCACTGAAAATGTGACAAGGTTGTTTCTTTTACTGAGGGGCCAAAACATGCAGCGAAATATAGAATATTCACAAACAAGTTTCCCATTTAAGTAGTTTATTGATCTTAAGTTAATGATAATGTAAATTATCTCTATCGAACTGCACTGCCGACAGTAAAAGCTTTAAGTTGATACCAAATATGCCAATACTTATCAATTTTCATCATGTTTTTCATAAAAAAATTAGCAAAAGAGAAAAAAGCTGATCTCTTTGACGCAAGCGGTGATAAGAAAACATGTTATCGTATGAAATGTCCCTTCATACATTGCCCATATCTCACAAATAATTATCAGATATCATGCCTTTTTGCGACCTAGTAGCCTCACGCTATGCTCTACCCTTAGAAGTAGTATCATCTCTTTACGTTCACACCCACACCACCCCCTTCGTTACAACCCCCTCCTCCCTCAAATTGCCCTATATCCTTATCCCCACCCCCACCACCCTGTGACAGACCACCCAGCTCGGGGACCAATTCCCTAATAAACCTTATTATAGTCGGCAGTCGCAAGTAAATAGGCGACTATTGATTATGCATCTGGTTCTTGGGAAGGGCTGAGAAAAGGTCTGGGGTCTCATCCATAACAACTGCCGTATCCGTCGGGTAAAAAGTCACGAGTGATTTACCGTCTGATGATCATAACAGGGACTTTCTTTCGAAAGAATTACGTTGAAATAAATAGAAATATACGAAATGTATGTATCTATACACCATCTATTGATGATGACGAGTACCCTCGTCAATTGCAAAATATGATACTCTTGACGATTTTTGTTTTTAACCCTGTCAGGACAGTATGTCGCTAAAAGATGACATTTGTCGTCATGATGCACCAATGCAGCTCTGGCGAGTAACTCACTGGTGCAGCATTGGTACATCATACTGACCCTTCGAGTGTATCAACCCCATAGGGTCGGCATGATGCTTGAATGTAGCACTGGCGAGTTACTCGCCAGGGCTGCATTCATGCATCATGACGACCAAGGGTTAATGCCCTACGGCAGTTGTTCTGAATGAGACCCCAGGAGTAGTAGGTTGTGTGGGAGTGGTAATGGGTCTAGTGGATGGCGTACTGACGCAGTGTTTGTAGATTGTAAATCCCCTCTTACAACACACTGACACTCTACTCAAAGCATCATGGTTGCTAAACTACTAATGATAAGTGATAGGAATTCATCGTCGGCTGGAGGGTAGTATTGACCTGAAGTACAGAACTGGCCATGGTAGGTTTTATGTTTTAGATTTGTGGTACTCTACATGACTGTGTAGGTCAATGTGATTTTAACTCTTTAAGGACGGTATACTGCCTTAAAGTGGCATTCTCACCGAGCGTTTCCCACTCACAATTCTAGTACTGTTCTAGTCTACTATGTGGTTAGTGCGAGTGGTGAGAATATCCCTTTAATGCATCTTGCCCTTGGTTGTTATGATACATAAATGCAGCCACCTTAAGTAACTACAGGGCTTAGACATTCCCAGAGGGTCGTCATGATGTACTGATACGGCACAGGCGAGTTACTTGCCGGGGCTGCATTGGTCCATCATGACGACAAATGCCATTTTTTGGTGACATGATGTCCTGACAGTGTTACCTAGATTGAACATCAACTAGACCCAAACTATAAATGTATTATATTTATATACATGTATATTCATACATATGTGATTATCAAAACGTGATGACCTATTCACCACGCAATACCTGTTGCCATACACTACTGTTTACCATAGTGGGACCAGTGTTGAAATGGTACTAACTTTATAGCTTCATAACATCACAATCACATATTTCTACTGTAGCATGCCAGTCTGTAGCACTTGTGCAACCAACACGGCCAATTCGAGTGACCAATGCACCCTATGACAGATCGTTGTCATAGGGGGAACCTAACCCTTACCTTAACTCTAACCCTAACCCTAGCCCTAACCCTTACCCTAACCCTGACCCTAACCCTAACCTGCCTAACCCTAACCCTAAGAAAAATCTAACTGTCACATTAAATGATCGCGTGGAAACACTAAAAATAAAGCGATTCCCCTATGACAGAAGCTTGGTCATAGGGCCCATGAGTCACTCGACTCTGCCGTGTTGTCCTAATTTGCGTAGAGCGTCAGTGCTGAGTACTATTTGAAACTAAATACCATAGCTGTTCTGTAAAGGTTCATTGACTACTGTCAACCCAATCAACTTCCTCAACCCGAGTCAATTATTTAGTGGTGCAATGAGTAAATAGTCAGTGAGTAAAAACCACTGTGTTCCTCACTGAGGCAGTGGGTTGTAGCAGCCTCAACAGAACTCCTTTAGTTGTGTTTCAAGGACGAAATCAATTATTGCTTGGCGTCTCTCTGAGGTAATTGAGTTGATTGGCACTGAACTATCTGATACCTCCCCATGTGTGGTGGTGGTTGCAGCTGGGGGGGGGGAGTCCAGATGTATTGGAATATTAGTATTAAAGGGGCAATATCATCACTCACACTTAACCACATGGTAGACTAGAACATTATTAGAAATGAGAGTGGGACACGCTCGGTGATTATGTTTTTGTGCATGTCTTGCATGGGCACCAGGGTTAAAGTTGTATCAAAATATATAAGCACCGTTTCTTATACGAGCTGTTATAAACATGTATACAGTGTTTTTCACGACAAAAATAACATATTATGTCACCCCTGTATGAAATCTCAAAAAAGATACGTCCCTTTATACGGTAGATTAATAGTTCTTAAATTCTACTGCCCATGTACACGTATAACGTAGTACATGTATATATGAATCTAAATAAATAATGTATTGACGTCCATTATATATAGACTGTTAAATCACACTAGATTCTAGTGCTTATCTACATTTACTTCTAACAGTGTAGCCCTACTTGGCATCACCCTGAGTAGTGCTATAGTAGTGGGGGTGGCAGGGGGTGGAATAGGGCAGGGGAGGGAGCAGACCGATCCATACAACCCCCATTCACAAATCACTACCAATTTGCCGGCGGCCAAACGATTCCGTCGATGACACTCTTTCCTCGAATTTTCCGCCTCTTCGGCGTCCATCTTTCTGGTACGTTAGCCAATCAGCTGCCGCTCTCGTGTCGGACGAGGAACTGCGAGAATTGGGACATTTTCCGCCGAGTTAGGGACGTTGATAGAATCATTGCCCGTCATTTTTGTTTGATCCCCTCCTCTCCTGCCCAAAGCACTTCCCCTCCCCTCACAGTGGAGACACGTGGACCTGGGGGTTGTAGTGTCAATGTACTCCCATTATCGCCCATGATCCTCCTGGGGGTAGATAACACGCGGTAAAACACTGAGAGCAGTTTTGGCGCCTTTTACCAATGAAGCAGACGACTCTCGGCACCTGCAGGAAACATGGGGAAAGTGGCGGGAATGAGGCCTGGACGACGCCCGACGTGTCTGCCACCTCATTCATATTGATGTAAGGTGCCTAACCCTTTAAGGACTCTCAGCACCCATATTGCCTGCACATATGATACATCATTTTAATTTCACATTAAGAAATCCAAAAATGTTGTCCAATTTCCATCCCATGATGCTGTTGAAAAAGAAAGAGGCTGAAAATGGAACGTTTTCGTTCCATTCACATTCCACAGTGACAAAAATCTCAAAAAAATGAAGGAATTTGATTAATGTATTATAGACGGTTACATGTATGTATCATATGTACAGTTTTAGCACATTAACTTGGAATTAAACCCTCCAAACTGCTTTACTGCAATTTGGGTGCTGAGTCCTTAACCCTTTAAGGGTGGCATGTGGCTAACAGATGGCATTTCTCGTCATGATGCACAAATGCTGTCCCGGTGAGTAACTCGCCTGTGCTGCATTGTGGTGCATCATGCCCACCCTGCGGAGAGCGTCTTAATTCATTGATGTAAGGGAGTGGTCTTTTTTTTTAAACAACAGGGGGGGTTGGTGGATTTTCACGCGAGCGGGTCGAAATATTTTTGGTCCCCCCCCCCACGGGAGGGGTTGAAATTTTGTGGGTCCCCCCCTCAGGCAAGTTGAAATTGAGCGCGGCCGACCTCTTTGAACTATAGTAACGCGCAGGCTTTTACGCTAAAAAGGGGTGCAATTTTTTAGGTCCTCCCCTCAAGAGGGGTCCAAATCTTTTTGATCCCCCCCTTCAAGGGGTCCAAATATTTTTGGTCTCCCCCCCAAATCCACCAACCCCCCCCCCCCCCCCCCCCCCTGTTGTTAAAAAATGACCACTCCCTAATGTGTCTAACCGTTTAAGGACGGTATATTATCTTAAACTCCCAGCGCCCCTATATATAGGGCTGAGTACCTGTCCCGACTGCACTCTGACTGTTACTGGACGTGCAGCAATATCTACGGGTTTAAGATTTGTCCTCATGATGCCGGGTTTCCCGAGCCTATCTTTAAAGGCCTTTATAAATCCTCTTTAATGTCCCTCTCTTGTTAATCTGGTGCCTACATGCGCGGACACAGATACGGGATTTATCTATAAATTTGATGTCATAGGGGAGTTAGTCTGCATTCATGCATCATGGCCACAAATGGACTATACAACTGCACTATGCCACCCTTAAACAGTTAAGGGCAGAGCGGGGTAGTAGCAGAGAGTTGCTCATTCCACACGACCCCTAGAGCTGCTCGCGGTGCTTTGTCCCACAAAGTGTGCACCATGTTGCTCCACCTGTGGCTATCACTGTGTATGTGCCCCAAAAGACGAAGTAGCACAGGAAAAGGTACCCCTTCCTCAGGCAGGTGCCGGTACGACGGGCGAAGCCAGAGAGGTGCACTGGAAATAGTGAACCTAAGATACAGCAGATTTCCCTGCCCATGTACATTAGTTTCGTGGTACACATGCAGAGTATAATTATACCTAGGCGGGCAGGGAGAACAAAGCATCGCACACATTTTGTATACTGCATAACAGTGTCGGGAATGTTTGGGGGAGGGGCATATTGAGAAATGCAGAACACCATTCAGAGAGGCATAGGGAGGTAGATATGGGGACATGGGTGGGGGTATAGATGGGGGGGTCCCCATGTCGCATGTCGATTTTAAGAAATGGCCATGTAGCCTGTCACTTAAATCCCCATGTCCCACGTCGCCTTTAAGAACCTGTCCTGTCCCATGTCGATTTTAAGAAACACCCTATGGCATGTCACTTATTTTTTTCCTTATGTCACTAAGCTCCATGTTGCATGTCGATTTTAAGAAATGGCCATGTCGCCGTGTCGAATTTAGCCATCCACCCCCATATGGGTCACTGGTAGTCATGAAGGTAGTCCAGAAGGTCGGCCAGTAGGGGTACATTACATTTTATGGTTAGGCAATAGAGCCGCGAGGGTATAGAAGGTGCACCATGCCAACTCCAATGCCATGTTCGATGAATTTAATACCAAGTGAATGTACATTGAATGATTCATTGGTTATGTCAATAAAATATACAACTAAATAATGTGTATAATTGCAGCTTTTGAAAGAATAATGTCTATTGGTATATGTATAAATATATTTCAAAACATGTGACATTGGGACTCGCCCTTGTCCTAAATGTAGACCGATGGTGTCAATTTGACATTTCAGTGGGAAAAGAGATTAAATGATGATGATGACAAATCTTGGTTTAAAAACAGGGAACCCCAGCATTGAGGGCACGGTGGTCACTGGGCTTAACTTTTCCCATTCACTACATCATGATGCATGAATGTAGCACCATTATGCATTCATATATAAAGCCGACTAACGGACACATGCTATAAAAGCACTAAGCTGCCCTTAAAGTGTTTTAACGATTCCCAGCTGTATAATATTAACATAATTAGGGAGTGGTCATTATTGTAACAACAGAGCAAGGGGGGGGGGGGGTCGGTGGATTTTCTTGGGAGCGGGTTGATTTCTTTTTGGTCGTCCCATGGGAGGGGACGAAATTCTTTCCCATCCCCCCTCAGGCAAGTTGAAATTGTGCGCGGCTCACCCCTTTGAACTATAGTAACGCACTGGCTTTTTTGCTGAAAAGGGGTGCAATTATTTTGGTCCCCCCCCCCCCTCAAGAGGGGTCCAAATTATTTTGCCCCCCCCCCCTTTCAAGGGTTCCAAGTTTTTGGTTCCCCTTCCAAATCCACCAACCCCCCTCCCCCCGTTGGTAAAAAATGACCACTCTCATAAATTATTGTTGAAAGTCAAGATGAAACTAAAAGTGCACACAGTTATTTCCCATTCAACTCATATCCCCATTTCGTAGAAGGCGTCTTCAAACGGAGACAATATAGCATTGTTTTAATTCCTTCGCAAGAAAAAAAACTAATTTAACGTTTGCATGTTGCATGGACATGAGAAGTGCCTAAACCCTTTAAGGGCAGCATGAGGGCTTAAGGCATCTTGCCCTTGGTCGTCATGAAGAATGAATGCAGCATTGGTGAGTAACTCAGCAGTGCTGCATTCAAGCATCATGCCAACATCATGGGGTTGAGACACTCCAGGAGGGCCGGCATGATGTGCCAATGCAGCCCCGGTGAGTTACACGCCGGGGCTGCATTGGTGCCTTAAGACGACAAATGTTTCTTTTTGGTGACATGCCATCTTTAAAGGGTTTAGCACATTGTTCTAGAATTACACATAAAAAACACATTAATCCCTTAATGAACGCGTACTAAAAAGATCATTAAGCACTGTCTACAGACGTTCTACCTGCCTGTCTAGAGTTAAGTTTAGTAGCGTTAGGATGTATAGTGTCTAGTCTATTGGATCATGATTCTATGTGCATGTTATTGTCTTTCCAGGTGCTCCTGGGGCCTACCACTGTAGCCGGCTAAGGGACTGCTAAACGGCATGACCTAAAGTACATATTTACTAAGGTAAGAGACAGTAAATACATCCAAGTTTAACATGCTATACATGCGACTATTTTTTGCTTGGTCTCATTGTCTTTTTGCCTAATTTAAGGTCAACATTTTCAGAATTTACAGGATGGAAATCTAGGTAAGGGTAAAGGCGCCCTGACTCGAACAGACATCTTGACTCAGACATGGTATATAGACTTAGTATATCAACTTTAAGATGCCCAAATAAAACCCACTAAAAACTATATTGGTTAATATTTCTACGGTCGGTACAGCGCCTATCCTATTCTGATAGCCTGGCAGTAGGCTGCCATCGAACCCCAATACACATATTTCAGTTTCCTCTTTCAAATAAAGATATTAATCACACAGTTGCCCCCACTTAAACTAATTAGATAAAGATATATGTCTGTAGTTGGGAGTATATTTTCCAAATACACTCGTTTTGGCACCAAACTAGCGCGAAAGTGAAAAAATGCACACCTGCTCCCAGCCCATACTACATAATATTGGGCTGGGAGACCGAGACCAGGCCCCACCCGAGCTGGACGTCCGCAATAATGGCCCTGAACCTCTGACACAGCCGGACAGGCGCGCCATACCAACCCTCTTACTTGGCCATAAAACCACAGATTTAGAGTCCCTCCTCATTTCGCCGTACTTTAGCAGCTCTTTTTTTTTCTGTAAACGAGAAGAGCGGAAAGGTGCTACAGGTCGCTCATAGTAGTGGGTGTAAATGGGGTTTGGGGGGGTTAGGGACGTTGACCCTTTAAGTGCATGGATGGAAGGGGAGAAGGGTTCCTACATATAGGCCACTAGCAGGATATATTTGAGACCAATGAAATAAGCCCTTCCATGCACACAATTCCCACAATGTACCTCTCCAACATAGGGGAACATGGGGGTAGTGGGGCCTGGGGCCTGGGGCCCGGGGCCCCAATCATAACTGAAGGGGTCTCAAAACTTCTTCTCAACGCAATTCCATCAGTTTAGAAAAAGCCATTTCTGTCTTTTTAATCCATCTTGATCTCTATCCCAAAATGGCTAGAATTAATACTAACTGACTATCATTTAGGACTTATCAAACTCCATTACCCACACGTGAGGTGTCGTCAAGTTACTTTTGACAAAACCACACGGGTGTCATGCAGTAAATTGTACTTTTAAATATCAAATTTCATCCATGAACTTCCTCTGACAATTAAACATGTAGAGCACACTGAGGATCACGTTCATAAGCCAATAGTTTCTTCAGACAACATTGAACCCCCCTGCTGTAGATCACAGCCAATATTGGACAAGTGTAGTTAGAATTGATGTTGGTCCAACATCAGAAATAATATGATGGCCCTAAAATGTCCCAACACTGGGCCAACACTGGGTCAATATCAGCAATATCAAGCATGGACCAGCCCTGGGCCAGCGGTCAACCCAGCGATGGCTCATTATCAGAATTGCCAAGGGTGGGCCATCATTGTACTTTGTATGTTGAACCAATGTATGCATTACCTACAATGGGCCATGGTTGGTATAACGATTGCGATGGAGTCGATCATTGCCAACATTGGCCCAATATACCCTTACTACCTGGGTGGTTGGTGTTTAGGAGAGTGCATATCGATATGTTTGTTGGTGGTGGACTGGGATACCCTGTACCTCATCAGTAGGGGGAGTCCAGGTTGCCTCCAGAATGACTCCCCTCCCCTAAGGGAGCTAAGGTGACCCTCTAGTTAATCTAAGGGAGTCACCTGGGGGGTGTCATATAGCTCTCTGGGTCATATGACTCTCTTAGGTCAGACAGGTAGTCAACTAGTCTCCCATAGGCGACCTGGACTCCCCTAAACAGGGGAGTCATCCTGGAGGCAACCTGGACTCCCTTTTGACGCTGTTTCTTCTCTGTGTGTACACACTGCCAGTCTAACACTGATCCCGTTGAGTGTTATGTACAATCACCCATGTCAAAAAGTATGGCATATTCGTCGAATAGGAGCATGTCATTTTTAGTTAGTTTCCATGTCCCTCTGAACAATATCTGCATCTGTTATGAGAATGCCCGATGCAGATATCATCTAAACAGCCATTAAAGGCTTAGATTCTCTGTAATGTGTGTTGATAATTATCAAGTACAAAACAGACACCAGTGTTTCCTGGTATTGGGATTCCTGGTAATGCCTGTCACAAAGTCAGTAAACATTGTGAATCAAACAGTGACGGAGAAGTTAAAAAGACGTTCTTAAAGTGTCATAGTCCGATGATTAGGGATCAAAAATTAATTTTGCTAAAAATTGAACTAGAATGTTCAATATGACCATACTTCATATCCTACCTACTTTGTCAAACGTTATTTTCTGTGAATTTAGCTTAGATTTCAGCTTTCTATCAGTGTTTTGTTCAATTTAAGACTTTTGGAATGCACACTATAAGTCCACCCATTAAAAATGCACTGTGAAGGGCTTTACCTGTGTTCATGGAACGCTCTCATTTGTCTTTTATTGCCCATTAATGATATTCCATTGTGTCCCATCCGCCAAATATAAAATTGTAATGCCATTTTGACCACATCAAAGTGAAAATTTAAATATGGGAAAAATTCGGACCATGTCACTTTAACTTTGCTTCTTCACATCCCATAAGTGATGGGGGTAATGTGAATTACCCCCATCAGTGTTGGCACTGTGCATCATTAAACGTTATTGGTAGTTATCACTATATGACATATGGAGATAAGGGTGGTGTTGCCCTATTTATGCTGAGGCCAATAAAAATAAAAGGTGTGTTTCAGGTTACATGGTCTAAAAATACAGGTTGGATTTTTGTTTTATGTCTTTGGCCTGAAAAGCACCCAAAAATTGACTCACCAACGTAAGTACTAACTCGCTGATTTCGACTCATGGACTATCAAAACTACTAAATAAAAGATACTAAGAAATGCTTTTACAAAACTGCATAAAAAATGTCTAGGGTCGGCCCTGTTTTGCTAGGTAGGTTCTGGTGACCTAAAACATTTCTCCACTTTTGCACCCATGCTGCTACCAAAAGCCCACACATGTATTACAAGAGAGTTGCATAACATTCTCAAAAAGCTTTTGGTATGATATTATACGCACAGTCGGATAAACCCTGATGAGGGCTTTTCAGGATTGTTAAGTAGAGTATCTTCCTTCTGCATCTAGTTCCTGTGCAATCAGGATGGAACAAGTATTTAAATTAAGTTTGTTCAATACTGTGATCTTAAACTGATCAGAATAGACAAGAGAAGTAGGTTGGTATTTCAACATTTCCCAGCTGTATGTATGCATATCTTTTTATTGTATTTAGGATAGTGTCTTGCTGACATTAAGTAGGGACATTGTGACCTATTTCTGAATGGGCTTAATGACCCTTGACCTAATTATAAATGACCATTGACCTTACTAACTTCAATGCACCTCTTTCCCAGGATGACTTTATTCATACTAACAATCATATTTTTGTGAACGGATTGCGGCCCCCACTGTTTTATAGACTAATAATTGAGGTCAGGAGAAGGTTCTGAGTGAGACTGAGAGGTACTTACTTAATGAGGCTGATACTGTTACTGGGAAGCTATCCCCATCCTAATATTGATATATTGATAACGACAAACATGAACTGCCTTGATATATTGAGCTAATAATACCCCATACAAGAGACAAGCATTTATCACAGAAATGTACACTGCTACCATAATAATATTTATACAATATTCTATGATATTCTACTGGGATTTACCCATTTTTAATGTCTGTTGTATTTGAAAATCACATAATGAATAAATACACATTACAAACTTAAAACTGGAACTCGATCAGGGGCAGCGAAATCAGGTCACAGAAGCGCGGACCAGTGGTTATCACTATTGTCGGGTTATGCAAGTCCCTTCTATAGTTAGGCCAAATAAAAAAAAGGTTTGTTTCAGGTAACATGGGAAGAAACTCTAGGGCCGGTAGGTCTGATTTTTTTTTCTTTTTTTTTTACTTTTTTTTTATCTTCCCTCTACAATTGACCCAAAAAGGTGTAAAAATGGGAAGATTTTTCAAAAAATTTGTAAACCTAAAATTGACCGCCAAAAAAAGTGTAAAAAAATAAATATTTCTTCAAAATTGCATGAACAACTTAGGGTCGCCCCTGTTTAGATAGGATCGGTTGGGTGACCTGAAACAAACCTCTTTTTTTGGCTTTATTCCCAACAGTGTGTATTCATATTAACGCTATGGTATGTCATAATTACGTTTGGGCAAGGTGAAAATGTGGTGGCAAGATGGAGGCTGGTTATGCGTGAGTGCAAGGGCAAATTTGCATATATTAGCATGAAGGAGTGATCATTAATAAGAACAGAGGGGGTGACGCATTATCATTAGGGGGATAGGGGCTTGTGGGGGTATGGATGGGGGGAGGGGGGGTCCCCATGTCGCATGTTGATTTTAAGAAATGGTTATGTCCTCTGTCACTTTTTAAACCTCATGTCGCATGTAACTAGCCCTCATAATTGTTTCCCCTTTCCAGCGAAGAATTCCTGGACCAAATAACTGGTTCAAAGAGGGTGTGTGGTGGGGGGGGGGGGGGTGTCCATGTCAGAATCCAGTACTTCTCCCCGCTTCCCCTACCAGATAATGTCCACTCCCTCGGTTTCCAATAGATTTATCCCAATATTGCACATAAATCAGGCTGGACACCTCACCTTGCTGCAGGGCTGACCATTAGTATACATGTACAGGTACATGCTGTACCGGGGTCACACCATGTCAGCAGACGGCGGCACGTTAATGTATGCAGCCGGCAGCATGTAGGATGGGGCATGTGTTATGCACTTTAGCCCCCCCCCCCCCCCCACACACACACCTATCATATCCTATATGTCTGGCTGTGTGCATAAGTTTGGATGCATATGTGTGTATAGCCTCTCTGTATCTCTCTCTCTCTCTCTCTCTCTCTCTCTGTCTCTGTCTCTGTCTCTGTCTCTCTTTCACACACACACATATTTCTCTCTCTCTGCCTGTCTCTCTCTCTGCCTGTCTCTGTCTGTCTGTCTGTCTGTCTGTCTCTTGTCTCTGTCTGTCTGTCTGTCTGCCTGTCTCTGTCTGTCACTGCTTGTCTCCATTTCTGCGTGCTTGTCTCTCTTTCTCTCCCGATCCTTCTCTTTCTCAGTCCCTCTCTCTCTCTCAGTCTCCCTGACCCTTAGGTGAGGGTAGTTTTAGCGACAATGACTCTCACTTTTCTGTGTGTGTGTCCATTCCTCCCAATATGTTAAGTTCCATCTGTCTCTCTGCATGTTTCTCTCCCACGCTATGTACATAGGGTTGAACTATGGCATTCCTCGCAAATACTATATTTACATACTCAGGGTAAACATAGGGTACAACCATGATCGTTGAAAATTAGGTTTGAAAGGCTCATAAAATGCCATATCCAAACACATGGTGGTCAATCGGCTTCCTGGTGGTGTATACCTAACATCTGATGCCTCTACCAAATCCCTAAGCCCTATGTCCACGTGGGCTGCATTCTACACTGGCCTAATATCCCTTTAAGGATGGCATAGTGCATTAATGGATAATCTCCATGGTCGTTTTAATGTATGAATGCAGCCCTGGCGAGTAACGTGTCAGTGCTGCATTCAAGCATCATCATATGTGTCTTATGGGGCTGAGACACGGCGAGTTTTCAACGGCGAGTTACTCACTACATCTGCATTGGCATATCATGGCCATAAATGTCATGATTTAGCGACTTGTCATCCTTAAAGGGTTAAGACCAATGCTAGAAGACAACAGAGACCCATGCACCAGCCCCCATATACACACAGTATATAAATATAGTATTTACTTTAACCCTTTAACGGCAGCACAGTGTTTTGGTTCAGTATGTGATAGATATAGAACGGGTGAGTCGCTGTATAAGGGATATAAACCAAGAACAGGCTAATTGGCAAAGGCGCCGGCCGAAGAAAGGTACCATTGCCCAAGTTTTATAACACTTATGCAGCTACTCATGCATATAATATCTGACTTACACTCACAGTAGGAGAGGTGACCAATGGACTACATCCACATACAGCCCTGTATATAATACATTCAAGCCTTTCATTTCTGTTATATCAACAACTGTGTATAAGCGTGAGTGCAGCCCCGGTGAGCAACTCCCAAAAGATTCTTACATTGCACCAATGCCACATTAAATGTCATCTTTTAGCGACATGCCGTCCTTAAAGGGTTAATAAATAGAGGCGCAGGGCGCAGGGTGTCAAGGGGGTGTTATTGCCCGGCCTTCTGATCTGGCAATGCTCTTAGAGTCAGCTGGCGTGACTTTAGCTGCGCACGCACCTGGCTCTGACAGAGATCCCTACAAATATGGTAAACCCTGATATGTCATGCTGTAGACTAACCCCCCCCCCCCCCACACACACACACACAGCCCCGAACCCCACTATGCTCTTTCAGAATGAAGGCCCCACCTAGATCATCACCTGTCGCCAAATACTAAAGTAATGCTAAAATTACAACATATATACATGTATCACTAGAAGGCACTGAATCTGTAGATTTCCGATATGGTTGGTGTAAAGATAAAGAAAAAACATACTTTTCCAGTGCTGAGCATAAGGGTAAAAAGTTATTTCTTTTTTTTTTTAATGATTTTCAGAAAACAGTAGACCCATCGCCAACTCTCCAAGTACACTTATATAGTGTAACTTCCTTCCCACGATCTGCCAGAAATATTCCTCCATATAAATCTATCATACATGAATCCATTAACTGTTGGCAAGTATGATACAAATGAATCTTCTTAGTGCATGGGCAATGTATGCCTCTAATTTACTTATGATCCTGTGGCCATGATTAATGCAATTTGAGGCATACATGCAAACAGATACATCTGATATATATTCTGTGGGATTATTTTTCTGGCATTATTGTAATCATCTAATTGACTTTATATGTAGGTAGCTGCATAATGGTTTGCTGTATTTACAAAAGCAGTGGGCTAAGAAAAGTGAGCAAAGAAAGATTATTGGCATAAGAACATTACATGCTGCCTCAACCCTTTACGGACGGCATGTCGCTAAAATATGACATTTGTCATCATGACGCACCAATGCAGTCACGATGACTAACCCCCCTGGGATGTATTGATGCATCATGCCGACCCTTTTGGAGTGTCTCAACCCTGTCGGATCAGCATGCTGCTTTAATGCAGCCTGGGCGAGTCACTCACCAGGGCTGCACTGGCGCATCAAGACAACAAATGTCATCTTTCAGCAACATGCCGTCTTTAAAGGGTTAATCTCCCTCTGTAGCTGTGATATAGGGCTGCACAAAGAAGAACCCCCTTACATTAGGATTCCATCAGGCACCTGCGATAGACGCTGTCTCTTTGTCTCCCCTACCCCCCCCCCCCCCTTCTTACAGACCAAGTCAGCGAGAAAAGGCGACATTTCCGAGAAGTTGTTATTTTTGTGGTTTGAATCTGCCTCTGCATGCATGTCGATCTTTAGCAAAAGGGCAGTGTCACTGTGTCGATTTCTATGTGTATAGCATATACAAGGACCTTATAAAGGTGTCTATGGCCTTCGATTTTTAAAAGGGCTATGTCGCCCGTGTCGATTTTTAAAAGGGCTGTGTCGCCGTGTCCCCCGTGTCAATTTTTACCCATGTAGAGAGGCACAAGAATGGATGTCATATCACATTCAAATATGACAAATAAAAGGGATAAAAAGTGGCTAATATCTTGAGAATATCCTGATATTTGCATATCATGTTGTTTTTTTATTCTTCTAAAACCAATATGAACACAACTTTATTCTCGGGAGCAGTTTTCTGGTTGCTACGGAAGATACAAAGGGTCTAGCTACGTAGGCAATATATCAGAAAAAAAGTGATCTTTTTGAAAAAATAATTCTCAAAATAAATGTATTAGAACATAGTGCATCACATATCTGAAGCATATTTTAGCACATTGTATTTGTGTCCTTCATATTTTTCATTGCATTTTGCCAGAGGTAGGCGTGACCTCCATTGATAAGCATTTTAACACCTTTTCTAGTACATTTCCTATTTATGTATACTCCTTTCGAGATGTGTTATTGTAGGGGATAGAAGTGTGATAGGTTGCTGCTCCCAAGAATCATGTATGTAAAGTCACCTGTTCTCGCTACAAGGGTCTGTGGACAGTTGGATTACCGCCCCCTCTCCTGTCTGCCTATAGAGCCGTGGCCGGTAAGACTGTGCCTATTTCTGTTCTGCTCATAAAGCTCACAAGGCGCGGCCATGCAGCTGTGCCTAGCGTTGTGGCATTGTATTTATCGTGGAGGTATATCCCTGTGTCAACAACTCAGAGTCGTATTACACACAGGACACATGTGTGAGCCGTCCCTGCCAATGCTGCTGCCGCTGCTGCTGCTCCAGGGGGTGTTACTCATGCAGAGAGGAGAAACAGCGTCAAAAGGGAGTCCATGTTGCCTCCAGAAAGACTCCCCTGTTTAGGGGAGTCAGGGTCGCCTAAGAGAGCCTAGGTGACTCTCTGGATGACATAAGGGAGTCACCTGGGGGAGTTATATAGCTCTCTGGGTCATATGACTCCCCCAGGTGACTCGCTTAAGTCAGCCAGAGAGTCACCTAGGCTCCCTCATGTGACCTGGCGTCATTCTGGAGGAAACCTGGACTCGCTTTTGACGCTGTTTCTTCTCTCTGCGCACTCTATGATGGAGGAGCTGCTGTTGGGGAGGCATATTAATGGGAGCTAGTCCCTGTTACAACAACAGGTACCTGCTACTCCCTTCTGTTAGGTGCTGGAGGAGGACACCACTCATTCCCACCAACAGGGCCGATACTCAGCGGTGGCCACTGTAGTATATGCCTCTACATGGGTAAAATCGACACGGGCGACACAGCGATACGGCCCCTTTCAAAGTCGACACGGGCGACATGGCCCCTTTAAAAATCGACGGACACAGACATTTTATAAGGCCTTAGTATATTCTGTATGTATAAAAATCTACATGCCGACACGGCACCTTTGCTAAAAATCGACACAGCGACATGGTCATAAATCTGGATACCCATGTAGAGGCACTGGTATGTGTTAGAAACAGTGCCAATGACCTTTTTTTTAAAGGAAACATGTACAGAAAATGGGCAGTCTTTTAACTAACATCATTGAAAAACAATCATTTAAACGGTTATACATGCAACATTGGACTTATTTGTAACTTTTTTAAACGAAAAAATAAAGAATTGAAAATTCTTACTAGGTAGAGGGAGGTGTTATTAATGTTGTCAATTTGATTTTTATGGGTGGGGGGGGGGGGGAGGGTAAACATTTCGACCCCTCACCGTGTTAGGGTACAATATTTTGTGTGCTCGCGAAATGTCAGCCACCTCCCGGCCTCGTTGTTGAAGAATGCTCACCCCTAACTCCATCAGAGCAGCATGGTGCGTTCATACAGCATGGTCATTTATCGATGTATGATTGCAGCCCTGGGAGGTCATGAACTATATGCATAGACTGGCTGCAGACAGTCCATATTAACCTATATCAGCTAAAAAAATAAAAGGTGTGTTTCAGGTTACATGTTTGAGAATCTGGGCTAGGTAGGTCAAATTTTTGCTTTTCTAGTTTTTAAGTGTGTTTTTTTACTTAGGCCAAAAATTAACCCGTTAACTTCAGTGCCGACTCCCAAACAATAGTCAGAAAGAAATAAACAATATTGACTCCTATCTTTCTGCAATAGTGTTGACTCTTGAACTATCATGTTGACCCTACATGAGCCCCGAAATAATCTAGAATACAAACATTTTTTGAAAATTGGGCAATATGTCTGGAGTCGGCTCTGTTTTGCTAGGATTGGGTAACCTGAAACACACCTGTTGTTTTTTTTAATTTGCCCTGACCGGTAATATCGATATAAAGTCAGGTGTGAACCTAGAAATCTGTACAACTGCTAAGTGAATTAATCCTATTAACTGTAGTCACTACACTATGCAGTCAACTACCTAACTGCTAACTGTATATCTGCTATCTGTATCATAATAGGAATATCGTGTTATAAGTCAGCAATGTGTTTCTCAGGCCGTGGAATCAATTTATTGGGTCAAGATTGCAATTAAGTCGGTTATAGAATCCATTTTCAGTACAAAAGTTGTACCTTCTCCAAAATCCAAACACAGCGTCATGAATTCAGAATACTTATCTACACATGGCTGCTTTCTATTTGATGCTCAATAGTGAACTATGAAATCGATGCTTTTTTCACCATAGCCTTTGGCCGCTCTATATCGAAGTGAATTCATCTAAAGGCAGTATTCCACTGACGGAATCGGCTGTGATTCTGTCTGTCGGACGAGATTCTCCCATAAGTTTAACATTATAGACTTTCATTGGATGGCGGAATCTCGCCCGATTTGTCTCAGTGGAATACTGCCTTCAGTTTAACTTTGTCAACTTTCATCCGATGACAAAATCAGGGCCAACAGATGTCAGTGGAATACTCCCTTCATCAGCAGCTGATTATTCCACCCTTGTGAAGGTGTAGATGCGGCGGATCTGGCAGCGGCACTGATATTCTGATTCTTAGTACCAGCCCCGGGGGGGGGCACTCAGATCTGAAATGACTACCCACCTCCAAACGCCCCACGGAAACGGTAGCGGTGGATCTAAAAATTAGGGGGCGGTGACTCTTTGTACCCTCAAAAATAGGGGGCGGTAACTCTAGAGATGGAGCCAGTCATTGGGTCTCAGTTAAATATAAATGATAAAATGTAAAAAAAACAATTATTATCCATGTCTATTGCACTGTTTGCATCAGGAAATACAGGTAGTGTTACAGTGGTACCTGAAATAACAGGGGCGGTGACTCATATGTGAGGAATCAGGAGGCAGTCCTTTGTATTTTTTAGGGGTGGTGGTTTGGCAGCCCCTGTTTTTAGGCAGGCGGTAGTTTGGCAGTCGGCGGGTACTTTCATAGAGTGAGTGCCCCCCCCCCCCCCCCCCCCCAGGGTACCAACAAACAACTAAGTCACCAGTGATTAACCTAGTTAGTCATGTTTTGGCTTCCTATTACCCTATACAACCAAACTAGGTTAGTTATTACTGTCAGGTTAGTCAGTACTGACAAACCCATCTTGGTCTATCCATTTCCATGAATATTATGGCCGTTCACTTGTTGATAACTGATTTAACGTCTAACCCCCGAGCATGGATGCGCCCTAAGCCTAACGTCTATAGGAGCCCTATAGCTATACACAGAGAAAAGAAACAGCATCAAAAGGGAGTCCAGTTTACCTCTAGAATGACTCTCCTCTTTAGGGGGAGCCCAGGCTGTCTAAGGGAACCTAGGTGACTCCCTGGGCGACTTAAGGGAGTCACCTAGGGCATGATGCTTGAATACTCGCCAAGGCTGCATTCATGCACCATGACGACCAAGGGCATGATGCATAAAAGCATCATGCCGCCCTTAAAGATGGTGTGTCAGCTAAATGTTTAGAGACTTTTTAATTTCATCATATTACTATTGTATATCCTTTCCCATACATCTTTACCTAACTTTTAAAGGTATTGGCAGTGTCTTAGTGTGTAAGATCAGCACATGCAGTGCAATATACTGCATGGCTCAGTGCATTCTCTATCAGATTAGTTCCCCCAATACTCTCCTGGGGGAGTGCCTGAGTCAGTGAGGTAAATCAGGTATATTGTTATCAATCTGAAATTATGTATTAATAGATAAATATGTGGCACTGTTTATCAGCTAAAATGATAATGGAACCCATGGCATTGGAGTGATATCCATTTTGAAGAAAAGGTTTGGGAAGTCTATTAGCTGATATACCATCTTTAAAGGTTTAATTCAGCAAGCCTCCTTCCAACATTGCCCACCTGGAGTTTCACTCAGCCTCTCAACAAGAAACACCCATCCTGACGTGTCAACCAAGACATTGACACTGTTTGAAATAGATTCTCGACAGTTGTTTGCGTGTACTGAATGTTCCCTGGTGGGCTGACAAAGGTCCCTCAGAGTCCGGGTGCTCTGTGTTTCTCTTTGGGGCCTGCACTTAACCCTTTAATGGCCACATAGCGCTTTAGTGCATCATGTCCTTGGTCGTCATGATGCATGAATGCAGCCCTGGCGAGTAACTCGCCAGGGCTGCATTCAAGCAATATCCAGACCCTATGGGATCGATACAGTCCCGATGGGTCTGCATGATGCACCAATGTGACACTGGCGAGATACTAGCCAAGGATGTATTGGTGTATTATGATGCCAAATGTCATATTTTAGCAATATGCTGTCCTTAGAGAGTTAAGGTAAATGTAAAAGTCTTCACTGATCGATAATGAAGAAAGGGGGCACTCTGTCCTAGCTGTTTCTTCTACCTTTTAGCCTGGATTCTTCAATTATTTCATCGCGATGCTTATAAAGGGGAAAATCCACTTTGGTTTTATAGCAGAGATCCGGTCCATCCATTGCTATACTGTCAGCCAGAATGACTACAATGTTGGTAATTTCGACGGAAGAAATGAGGGAATAGAACATCGGCACAGACAGAATTACGCCTGTCTACCCATGGTGACCTTTGCTCTTTCGGTGAAGTCAAGTTAACAAATTTGGTAAAAATCTCTCAGTCTTAATTATTCCCAGATGAGCTGTTGTGCCATCCAAGGGCTCATCCGATGGGCTACACACATTATTTTTCATCAAGAACAACAAACAAACTTGCAGAGTTCACTTCTAAAATATACATTTAAATTCACATAGCCGACAGTATCTCTGGTAATAATAACATTTTGAAAAACAACTTCTATTAAATTATGCCGCTTTTAGTCGAAACACGACAAAATGGAAATTGTCTGAAAAAGGATGGACTATACTGTGCCCAAATATGCTCATCCATGGCAGAAGTGAACCATTAAGTGAAGCTTCTGCTTGAGATATTGCTTATCGCACTGATAAGGCCACCTAATCCTCCCCTCCGCCCCCAAACAATAGAGACGCCCTGCATGGCATTGTGACCTTTAGAGGGATTGTTCGTCCTTATGTACATGAAGGCATGTAGAGTGCTGTATCATCATGTTAACCCTTTAAGGACGGCATGTCGCTAAAAGATGACATTTGTCGTCATAATGCACCAATGCAGTCCTGGCGAGTAACTCGCCAGTGCTGCATTGGTGCATCATGCCGGCCCATTGGGAGTGTCTCAAACAGCATGAATATCATTGATTGAATGCAGCACTGGTGAGTTACTCGCCAACCCTGCCTTCAAGCATTATGCCATCCTTAATGGGTTAGCCTACGCCGCGCGTGGATATGAAGCGTCTCATGTATAGCAACTTTGGAAGTGATATGGGGATATAGTAGTGTAAGGGGGGGGGGGGGGTAAGGCAGGGGGGGGGAGCATGAAATTCATCCTCTGTTCCATCCCATAATAGTATTGGCTAAAAGCGGGTGCGATTAGAGGCAAATACCTTCAAGCGTCATTCAACGGGTCCCTCGTCGTTAAGCTGCTAGGCCGGGCGATAATACGAGGATTTAGACGGTATTAGGGGCTGTTTGCCTTAAGTGGCTCATAACAACTCAATGATGGACTGAGGCCTTGATGTAGCGGATACACGGGGGACACTGCCACACCCGGGGGTGGGCCAGGGAAAACAGACACATGCTGCAGATACTATAGCGATACTCCCGGTGTCTCCCTATGGGCAGCCATGTTAGTTTTGGCCTGGGAATTTCTCGTGAGATTTAGGCAGGGACCAGACACACACACACCATAGCTTCTGGGGCACAAGCTACAATACGAGAACAGAACCAAGGTCTCACGAGATTGCTGGTGTCAAAGTAAACATTGTGGTCGCGGGAACAAGTGTACACCAGTTAGAACGCTATACTGCGACACCAAGTTTGAGACACTAGAGAGCTGTAGTTTATTAGGTATGAAGGTCTTTAAAATTGCGTGGGTGGATACTTAAGACGGACGGTGCGGGGTACAGGCATGGATGGGGTGTTTACATGAAGATGGAAACTCTATGTGGACATGAGTGACGGGGTGGGAGGGGGATTTGTGTAAATGAACATAGAAGGGTACGGGGAATGGGCGGGGGAGGCAGGGAGAAGGGAGGGAAGGAGGGAGGGAGGGGAGAGGGAGAGAGAGGGAGGGGCAGGCAGAGTTGGAAAGAGGAGAGGGAGGGAGGGGGAGGGAGGCAGAGAGGGAGGCATAGAGGGAGGGAGTGAGGGAGGGAGGGAGGGAGGGAGGGAGGGAGAGAGGGAGGCAGAGAGGGAGGCAGAGAGGGAGGCAGAGAGGGAGGCAGAGAGGGAGACAGAGAGGGAGGCAGAGAGGGAGGCAGAGAGGGAGACAGAGAGGCAGGTAGAGAGGGAGGCAGAGAGGTAGGGAGTGAGGGAGACAGAGAGGGAGGGAGTGAGGGGGGAGAGGGCGGGGAGGGGGGGATGGCAGGCAGGCAGGCAGGCAGGGCAGAGTCAATCTGTCGTCCTGCTATGTAATATCGTCGGCTTTGCGCCAAGAATAACACAATTTCTAATCTAAACATTGACAAAAGAAAAAAGGTAGAAATCAGACCGCCAGACTGTTTCCTAAAGCAGGGCCACATATAAGATAGTCTACACCTATTTAAATAAGAACTGGGGCAAGTTCTCCCAGCCCCCCCCCCCCCCCACCTCCATATAACACATCCACTATAGCCCACCTTTGATTACATGGCTCATACATGGCCCTAGTATCGGTGACTACTGGGTGTATCCGGCCCCCTTATCTCTCTGTGCTGTGATCAGGTGGTCACAGGCACACGACCACAGCATGGTGAGAGATAAACACCTACCGTGCTTTACGCCATACCATCGTTCCTATGGCCACATCATTTTATTAACTTGGATTACCGACCTTCAATAGTCCTCTGGTTGTGTCTGAAAAAGTCACTCAAAAAGTTATAGTGACAGAAATTCTGTAAAGTAGGTTGCACCTAAGAACCTATGATAAAAAAAAGACGATGATATTGCCAATATAATAAATTGACTTGCCGATTACGGTATACTTTTTATATACAGTACTGTGTACGGGAGCTATGTCACCACATATCAAATGACCATAATGTGAATAATGTGAATACAACACAAAATCAAATGTCCAATGTGACGTTCTCTGTTCGTTCATTTCTCTCTGTATCTGAAAGTTAATAGTGTACATGTGTATGTCCTATATTGTTGTTCCCTGTTTTACAAGGGAGTGATATTATCTCAATAATAGAAACCTTCCATGTCCCCATCACTTTATGAGAGTTTTATTTCATTGTTATAAATGGAAGATCGAAAATGTAGCCAACTTTATTTATAATCATTATAATAATCGTCTGCGGGAGGTTTTTTTGATACACAGACAGAGCTTTGTCACAGGTAACCACAATAATAAATCACAATAGCAGGTTCCTTGACCTACTTATCTAGACTAGTTTCAAATTGTTTACAGCCAAAGCTAAGTACAAAACAAAGGATAAGATTTAATGTACTCTACTAGCCGCCAGTCGAGTGTATTTATCTTTCTTCTTAATATGAGAGAATTTATTTTTGGCTGGAGATCTGTCTAATGTGTCCTTTACTCGTTGGCAGCAGACATTAATATAGGTTTCACATTGAGAGTGCTCACTTCATCATCTAAAAAACACGTGGATTTGGGGAGCGGACCAAAAATAATTTATCTGTTTTCAGTGAAGAAAGAACAGCGCGTTACTATAGTAGCTGGTTTATATGCAGTAAAATGTACGGACGAACAGTGGGGGCACAGGGAGTCTATATATACATATATATATATACATAAATATATATATATATATATATATATATATATATATATATATATATATATATTTATGTATATATATATATATATATATATATATATATATATATATATATATATATATATATATATATATATATATACATATGTGTTTGTGTGTGTGTGTGTGTTAAATAATAATCACACCTTGACACAGACATAGAGACTTATCGCCCCTACTGCCAAATATATCGGGGGCGTCCAAGTAAAATCGTGAAATGCACACCAGTCCGACAGAAATACATGGATATTTTTGTTTGGAAAAATGCTGCTGATTCTTGTCTGCTGTCGATGTTATTTTTGTTTTCTTCTTTTTATTTTTCCTCGGCGGAAATATAGCAGACGACATTGTGAATGGAGAACAGTCTCTGTGCGGCCCCCGCTTATCAGGTTAACCCTTTAAGGGCGGGATAATGCATTAATGCATCATGCCCTTGGTCGTCATGATGCATGAATGCAGCCCTGGCGAGTATCAGTTACTCGCCAGCTCTGCATCCAATTATCATGATGACCCTATACAGGGTTGAAACACACCAGACGGGTTGGCACAATGCACCGATGCAGCACTATAGCGAGTTAATCACCAGTGCTGCATCGGTGCATCATGCCGACAAATGTAATATTTTAGCGACATGCCGTCCTTAGAGGGTTTTGCGGCCTCTGTGTATCAGATTGAGATTAGACGGCGGCCGGGTTGATTGGGTGATTAACGGGTCGCCGGTCTATAGGCAGGTTGTGGGTGGGTGGGTGGTGGGAGGGGGAGGCTGATTGCTGAGTAGTATCTAAGGCATGCACCTGGCTACTTCCCATGCTATCTCAGGTGGTTGGAGCCAGCCTTACACACACACACACACACACACAGACCACTTTACCAGCTCCTGTTTGGGCCGTGCTCCTTAGCCCCAGCTCATACCTGTGTTTATTACCGTTTATGTCATTATCCTATATCTGTGTTCTGTACTTAACACTATCTCATGCAATTTACTTCTCATCTCCATTCTGCCTGCCTGCCTGCCTAGCTTGTTCTGCCTGCCTGCTTGCCTGCCCTGCCTACACTGCCTGCCTGCCTGCCCTACCTGCCATGCCCTGCCAGTCCTGCCATCCCCTGCCCTGCCTTTTCCTGCCTTGCCCTGCCTTGCCCTGCCTTACCCTGCCTTGCCCTGCCTTGCCCTGCCTTGCCTTGTACTGCCTTGCCCTGCCTTGCCTTGCCTTGCCCTGCCTTGCCCTGCCCGCCCTGCCTTGCCCTGCCTTGCCCTGCCTTGCCCTGCCCTGCCTTGCCCTGCCTTGCCTTGCACTGCCTTGCCTTGCCCTGCCTTGCCCTGCCTTGCCCTGCCTTGCCCTGCCTTGCCCTGCCTTGCCTTGCCCTGCCTTGCCCTGCCTTGCCCTGCCTTGCCCTGCCTTGCCCTGCCTTGCCCTGCCTTGCCCTGCCTTGCCCTGCCTTGCCCTGCCTTGCCTTACACTGCCTTGCCTGCCTGCCGGCCTTGTCTTGCCTTGCCCTGCCCTCCCTTGCCTTGCCTTGACATGCCCTGCCTTGCCTTGCCCTGCCCTGCCCTGCCTTGCCCTGCCCTGCCCTGCCTTGCCCTGCCCTGTCCTGCCTTGACTTGCCTTGACCTGCCTTGTCTTGCCCTGCTCTGCCTTGCCTTGCCTTGCCTTGCCCTGCCTTGCCCTGCCTTACCCTGCTTTGTCCTGCCTGACCCCTGCATGCCCTCCCTCCATTCCTCCCTCCAAATCCACATGATTTCTGTCCCTCGGTCGTTAAGCACTCACACTGCAGTCTATCATACCATCATCGTTACCCCCACGCCCTCTGGTCCCTCTACTCCCCCGCAGTGTTGTAATCAGAGGCTCACCTGTGGTGGGCAGGTATAGGGTAGATTCACCTGAAGTCGGACACATACCCTGAGATGGATTTATTTTGTTATTATCTAAGCATTTTAAACCCTTAATTTGTGAATAATAGTAAAGTTTAAGCGTTATTCTTTCCAGAAAACAAACACTAGAAGTAGTACCGTATTTGAATATTAAGCCTCAAATGTCACTTTCCATCTCAGGGTTTATGTGCGACTCATGGTGAATCTACCTTATACAGGTAGCGCACTCGTCCATCCACCCCCCCCCCCATACCCACACAGCCGACCGAGCAGCTCAAGTCGCCACACGTATATAGAGTTAAATTTAGCCTCACAAGAAAATGAGCTGCTCTAAATATAGCCTCTGCCGACCGATGCCACCATTCTCATCGTGTCATCATCTCCCATACCAGGCTGACCGAGAAATAAAAACAGGAAAATAAACTGGCGCTCATTATAGACTGTACATGTATGTATGGGGGGCGTCCCTGGGTGCACTTACCATTTTTATATACTACTAACACACTGAGGTGCCGCTCTGTAGGGGTGCGGACGGAGTAGTATATATGTCACGCGCAATATCGGAATTTGCGCAATATCGGAACTATTGCATCTTAATAACAAGTTTTTTAAAATAAGTTAGTGGGCCACACAAATAGAGCAGTAGGGTAAGGTCTGTATGTGCAAAGCAGTTTTACTTTATCAGTTGCCTCATTGTTGGGTTATATGTAACCCACATTGTTTTATCACACCAGAGGGATTATTGCAACATTTTGATATTAACACCTATAGTCAGGTGGGACATCCATGGGCCCTTGCTAGTGATTGTTATCACACCTCTAAGGTGTGGTACAGCATCTTCAAATCACATTGAAAAATATATTTAAATGCTATATGTGTAGCTACAGTAGGAATTCTGATACTGCCCAATCTAAATAGGGAGCAATTCCGGAATTGCCCTGCGCAGTTCCGGAATTGTCCCAGAGCAGTTCCGGAATTGAGCTGGTTCTGATTCTGCGCCTGACATATACACACGGGGAACGAGGGGGCCCCGGGTGATGCTTGGGCCACCACTAGCGCGTTAAGGGCCGCATGATAGTTGTGCCTCTACATGGGTATCCACAATTTTGGCCATGTCGTTGTGCCGATTTTTAGCAGAAAGACAGCGTCATTGTGTCGATTTTTAGGTATATAAGAACTTAGAGAAAAATCCCTGTGGGTCGATTTTTATCTCGGATTTTCCTGTGTCCGTCGATTTTTAAAAGGGCCTAAAAGGGCCGTGTTGCCGTGTCACCCGTGTCGATTTTTACCCATGTAGAGGCACATAGTTATCTGATGTGCTATGTCCTTGGTCATCATAAATGTGATGCATGAATGTAACCCTGGTGAGTAACTCAACCGCGCTGTATTCCAGCATCATGCCGACCCTACGGGCTTGATACACTCCCCCAGGGTCGGCATGATGCATGAATGCAGCACCAGTGACTCTTCAGGACTGTATTCCCGCTGTATTCATGAATCATGATGACAGCAGCACACCCCATGAACGCACACTGCGGCCCCTACAGGATTAAAGAGGGTGAGGGTCGCGGCGTCGATCTGTGGTGGTGGTAGGGGGGGGGGTGATGGGGGGGGGGGTAGCCCGCCCACGCGCCATGCTGTCGTACCAGTAGGGTGGGATATTGACGAGGTGCCGGTCTGTCCTCCTCCTGGGGGGGGGGGGGGGGGGGGGCTCCTCCAGTACATGTGGACCAGGCCTGTGGCTGCCGGGGGGGGGGGGGGGTACAGGGGTACGATGGGGGACACATATAAACACCGGACTGGTTAAACGTACGGGGTAATGACTTGGTGGGTGGATGGACGAATGGGTGAGTGAATGTGGGAGTGAATGTGGGAGTGGCTGAGTGGCTGAATGGCTGAGTGAGTAGATGAGTGGCTGAGTGAGTGGGTAGGTGGATGAGTGAGTGGGTGAGTGGGTTGGTGAATGAGTGAGTGAGTGAGTGAGTGAGTATATATAGGTGAGTGGATTCATGAGTGGATTCGTGAGTGAGTGAGTGAGTGAGTGAGTAAATGTGTGAATGAGTGAGTGAACAAGTGGGTGAGTGAATGGGTGAATGTGTTGTTGAGTAAGTGACTGGGTGAGTGGGTGAGTTGCTGTGTGAGTGAGTGAGTGAGTGAGTGAGTGAGTGAGTGAACAATAGGGTGAGTGGGTGAGTGGGTGAGTAAGTGGGTTGGTGAGTGAGTGTCTTAGTAAGTGAGTACGTGAGTGAGTGAGTCACAATGTGTGAGTGCATCACAATGTATTTACATGTATACATGTGCACTTATAAGTGTGGGAGTGTTTGGATAAAGTGAGGGGTGGGGTCATACATGTATTCAGCATAAGGAGCTGGTGTTGAAATGATGGCTGTTTAAGACGCATGTACACCACCAACCCTACCCTACAACCACACCAGGATCCCCCCACACTGAAAAAGTAAACTTGGCTCCAGACTCGTCTTAATGACTGTTATAAAATAAACGAGTTAAAGGTTGTCTAACCAATCAGGGTACAATCCCACAAATATAATCTTGAGCTGGCAAATGCCAAGTGGGCCTTCTATCTGACAACTCCAGCTAGAAGACCTGCTTCCTTGTCACTTAGACGAGTCTGCAGACAAGTTTACTTTTTCAGTGCAACACAGGAGATGCCGTGGGAGGCATGCAGGGCAGGCAGTGGTACTGAATGGACATGGACCAGGCCTGTCTGTACTGGTGTCATTAGCCCTGTGTCCGTGCCGCTCCCCCTGCTCCTCACCTCCTCCCTTTGTCAGTCTTCCTTCCCCCTCTCCTCCCCCGTCCTGCACGTCCTATAGGTGTTAGGCTAACGTGACGAATGCTGCCTGTCTCCCACTCAAGCCCCTTCCGTGTTGCCTCTTTTAAGGTCGTTCCTACTTAGTGGGTTCCCTATTGTTCTCCGTCTGAGGTTGAGTGTCTCTGTGTATGTTTCTGTTTCTGCGTCTGTTTCTGCCTGTGTGCCTCTGTCGCTGTGTCTCTGTGTCTCTCCGTCCGTTTCTGTTTCTGCCTCTGCCTCTCTGTCTCGGTCTCTCTGTACCTGTCTCTGTCAGTTTTTCTGTTTCTGCCTCTCTGTCTCTCCCTGCACGTTTCTGAATCTGTCCTATGCCTACGAGCATCTGTCTCCCTGTCTCTGTCTCTCTCCCTGTCTGTTTCTGTCTGTCTCTGTCTCTGTTTCTCTCTGTCTCTCTGCCTCTCTATCTCTCTGTCTCTCTATCTGTATCTCTCTCTCTCTCTCTCTCTCCCTTTCTCTCTCTCTCTCTCTCTCTCTCTCTCTCTCTCTGTCTCTGTCTCTCTCGCTCTCTCTCTTCGTTCTTCTTTCTCCAACGTAATCCAACCCCATGCACTGTGATAGAAGTCCCAGACTGCATAGCCTTCAATGTTTTATTATCAGGGGTGTGGTCTCTCAGTGTTGGGCTTTAATAAGTGTAGACCTTGTTCCACTTGCGACAAAGGATTGGATGTCTGATTTCAGACCATGTTTATGTTATAACGGGCGGGTAAGAGTGGTAAAGATGTGATATTTTTCATCTCCAGTTTGTAGAACCTGTTTAAATCTACATGAAAGTCACAAGTCTTGTTTCTGAGACCTGTTGCATGCGCCCTTGAATTAATTGTTTGTATACATGACTTGATAAACAACCTTCAACATGCCCCCATGGCTCTATAAAGCAAGGGCCTCACACGACTCTAATCTTAAACCTCAGAACTCGTACCCTCACAGCGAGGTCTGAATTAGAACTTAAAAACGACTGACTTCAACTTAGTTACAACTTAGCAGCTTGTACTTTGACCTGCCGGTGGGTCCACAGCAGGATCTACAACCTGGTTATCATGAAGGTCTACATTGCTTGTTGAGGTTCTGAGCTGCTATAGTAGGGGGAAAGTGAGGGTTCTGGCTCACCTCGGTGGGGCTTTTCTAATAGCTTAAGTATAGGGTTGGGCCCCCACCATCTTGACCCCCACCACATGGTTGGGTGGGGGCTCTTATCAGTGAACTTTGACCTGAAAGATTATGATAACCCCCCCCCCCCCTGATCTTCCGGGTAATCAGTGAACTTTGATCATGATGATAATTAATTTTAATCCCCCTCCCCCCCCCCCTTCTGGATGAATATTGTTATTGGTGATGAATATAATGCTGAGGTTGTTAGTTTCATGTGTTAATCACACTACTGACGATGCTCACCACGTGAAGGTCTCCTCAAATCAAGCATCTCCTACCTAACCTAATTAGAGTAAGTAATCCTAATGTATACCCTCTATCAACACCTATTGAATGAACCTTTCCCCCTACAGATTATATACATATCTACCACTACTGGGTGAGTCCACCTAATGTTTTCTCCCCAAAGGTATATTGATACCTATGTCTACTGACTACTGGGTGGGGCTACCTAATCTTTCCTCCCCAATGCATAACTACATCTAACTACTATTTACATCTACTGGGTGAGTCCACCTAATGTTTCCTCCCCATTGCCGTGCTATACATTGATCAGGGTGTATGTAGATTTGGTATGGTCTATCTACCAGCACCTCTGCCTGTCATAAAGCAATCATATCAAGAGTTCACAAGTAGTTTATTGTTTAATGCAGCTGGGATGAGTAGTCTACTACCGTTTATAGGTATGTAACCACAATGATGGAGGATGAGTGGATTTATGACTGGGTTTTAGAAGCTCATTGGTGTCAAGCCTTAGCCTCAGGTCTGAGGTCTAGCCTGGTCCCATTACAAGAGTTGTTTTCGTTTTTAGAGCTAAGACTCATGGGTGTTCAACCTTAGCCCCAGGTCTGAGGTCTGGTCTAACCCCAAAGCCGCACTGCAAAGCCTATCACTAGGCCTTCACTGCAGTTACATTACCAGCTACCAATGTGATATGATGTATGATACCAGCTTTGTACTACAATATCTACTTGAGGCACTCTTTCTATGACAGCTATATGATGAGTATCAGTACAGTTAGATATCTTCCACATCAGAAGCTTTCACCCAATCGTTGTATGCTTTAGGCCAATATAGAAATTTCACAAAAAAATTTTGTTTTTGCCCTTTCCTTTCTCTTTCAAGAATTTCTCAACTTTCCATATATCATTAGACCGAACTCTTTGGAGTTCCTCCTGATAGAATGTTCCAGTGACATCTTCATTATGAAAGTCTATTAGTTTATAAATTGGTAGTCCTTTTCTCTTGAAACGTTTGTCTACTTTGAATATTTCTCCTGTCCACCTTTCATCATATTCCCGAGTGAAGGGATTCCGGAGATGGGTCATTCTGACAAAGTCCCCGACTTGATATTTGAACTTTTTGACATGCTCTTGGGAGAGATAAGGCCAATACTGCTTCCACCACAATGCTGTTTCATTTTGTTTGTTCACTTCAGCCGGGGCCATGTCAATACTGCGGTGATGAGTGTTATTATAACTCGTTGTAAGCCCAGGAAGTATGTCAACATATTTAAATGTTTGATTTGCAGTAAAGTATCTATAAATCTTCATCCGGAAACTTTTTATAACACGTTCTGCATATGAGGCCTTGACCTCATTTTAAGAAACAAAATGGTGGACTTTGTACTTTTTGAACACCCTCTGAACAGGCCTAGCTAAAAATTCGCCACCTTTGTCTGTGCGAATGTACTTTGGCGTCCGACCTTTAGAGAACACGTCCTCAAAAGCTGCTGCCACATCGCTACCTTTTTTAGATGACAAGGGTCTTGTCCAGAGGAATCTTGAGAATATATCGATAATGACTAATATGTAACCCATACCCTTGTTGAACTTTGAAAGACGAGAAAAGTCAATCAAATCGGCATCATATTGATCGTCTATCCCTGAAACAACAACCTTGTTTCGCGTAAACTTTCTATTTACTGGTTTGTGAAAAGTGTAAGGCTCTTCTTTTGACAACCAGTTTTTAATCTGATGTAGAGTGTAATTCTTACCCTCTAACTTTGCTGTCTTATATAGCTTCACAGGCGAGCTGAAGCTTGCAGGATGTGTTGGGTCATAGTAAATGGCTTTTAGATATTGATCCATCTTGGTCTAACTCTCGATGACGACTGAGCATTTGATAAAACATTTAAAACTTATATACTGTCTTCCCACTCCCCCTACTCCTTCTCTTCTTCCATCTCCTCCTCACTATCTATGTCATCGACATCCTCGTCTTCATCGAAAAGTTCTTCAAAGTCATCTTTATGTTTTCTGAGTGCGGTTTTAATGGCTCGGGTCTCTTTCCACCCTTTGTCTATGTAAGTCTCAGCCATGTCAAGGATGTCACTTGTTGTCTTGTTGTTTTTAAGGCTTATAGCCTGCTGAAGAAATCTTTTGTAGGTCTTGAAGAATTCTTCTCTGTCTTTGTCTGCTTCTTCCCACATCCATCTAAATGTGTCATTTTCTGCATTATCTTCGTCAAGTTCTTCTGTATCTTTCTCCCCCTCCTCCTCGTCCATACTAATCCAAAGGTCTTCTACTTCCTCTTCTTGATCAATTTTTGGTTTCTCTGCTGGAAGTTCTACATCACATTTTCTAATATGTCTGTGTAGATCATATAAAGTACCATATACTTGACCGCATTCATCACATGCCCGAAATTGCTCTCCACTGTGCATATTGATAGACTCCATTATGTTGTCTAATCCAGACTGAGGTTCACTCCTTCTTAAGATGTTTACTCTTTGGCTGTCGGCTTCCGAATATGAAACTAGTGGTAACTGGGTGTCTTTTATAGTACCTGCTGGAAGTGAGTTTGCTGGAAGTGAGTTTGCCGGAAGTGGGTTTGCCGGAAGTGGGTTTTCCAATAATCTATTTTGAGGAAGCATATTTGGTTTGTTGATCATGACTAAATACCCATACGGTTTAGAAACTGCATTCTCATATCTATGTAGCAGACGGTTACGATTGCCAGGAAACATTTGTTGGGCTATTGTATAGATTTCTTGTCTATCTGCTGGCATATCAAACAGGACCATGTAGTGAGAGTTCCGCCTTATAGTTTTTGTCCCTGGACTAAAGAAATTTTGCATCAGTGTAATCACAGACAGATTGCGATGGTGGCTCCCTCTTGTATACAGATGAGTTATCCTTTGGTCTTTCCCAGCCTCAGTCATCAAGTCATCTAGCACAATAAGGTTCCTGTCATTTGGGTTAAAATAGTTTTCATCCTCCAAATCATCAGGGATACCTTTGACAAATTGAACACCCTTCATCTCATTGTACATAGGCTGCCATTGACTGTAACACCAGACAATGCACTGAGGTGCAGGGTTAATCCACTGATATTTTTCTTCAATCATTCTCTTTAACCATGTAGTCTTCCCACACTGTGTAGGGCCAGCCAGAACCATAGTAAATGGATGTTTGAAACTAACTTCTGAATGCTGCCAAGCTACATCGTGTGCGGACGTTATGGGCGTTACAGCCGTTACGGCCGTAGTTGCAGGCGTTGCGGCCGCAGTTGCGGGCGTTGCGGCCGCAGTTGCGGGCGTTGCGGCCGCAGTTGCGGGCGTTATGGCTACGGGTATACTTGACAAGCATGATGATAATCATTGTCAGATATGGGCTCCTCACTTAGTCTATTGTAAAATGCTTCAGGAGGTGGTATGTTGGTTTCCTCAAGTACCTCAGGTTTGTCCACATAGTCGTATGGGTAGACCCCTTTTCTCAGAAGCAATGGAAGTTGTTCCTCTGTGAAGCATTGACTGAGATATGCAAATTTAGATGGACCTTCCTTAGCCAAATTAGAAACTAAATTCTCAAGGGAAGAGCTCATGAATTGGAATGAGTCGATAAAGTCCAAACACCCCATAGAAAATGAAACATATTTCTCCATATGGTTCGGTATACATTCGAGCTTTTTCTCTGTCTTACCAATGGCTGTCATGATTATGTGTGCATCATAATTCCTTAAATTGTGAAACACCACCGGGATGCGCTTTCTCAGTCTAAAGTTCAAGTTACACTGATTATGTGCAGCACCCCGGAACTTACCAGTGATATGGCAATGGTCTCTTACTCGGTCATCTTGTAGGACCTCACCACAAATGTGACATGATTCTGCATCTTTAAATGCTATTTGGTCAGCTTCTGTCATTATCATCACAGCAGCATTGTCTGTACTAAGCTCTTCTTTCAGATGCTCTTCCACCTGAATCATATTATCAATGAACACCTCAGCGACATTTTCACCCCTGTATACAACAGGTTCTTCATCTAGTCCTACAATCTTGTAAGCAAATCCAGATGGGATATGATGGGTCAATTTCTCAGTATAGGACTGAGCGGGGTCAGGGGTGCAAGAATCCATCTTTGTTGCGAAACATTCAAAATCTGCATAGATAACATATGGTACATGGAGCTGTTTTGCAAAGTCTCTCCCTGAAAAGGAAAGCCATTTATCCTTTTCTGATGGTAGTTCGATCTTTTGAGGTGAGTGTACATTACAATATTGCCTGTGATCCTCAAGTAGGGATCGCTTAGTGAACCCATAAAGACAGTAGTCACAAAAATAATGTTTGTTACGACATGTCTTTTGATCAGCTAGTAGGCGGTCAAGATCTTTAACCAAGCAGTAGTGGGACATATCATCACTCGAGTACAGAAGAAGATTGATGTGTCTTTCATATCTCTGTTTTGTAATGGAAATGGGGAACAAACTTTCTTCCTCATAGCCAAACAGGTTCACTGAGATTTGATTTTGTCGCTCAAACTTCAGGATATCACTCACTTTGACTGGATAAGAAATCCCGTCCATATCTATATTGGTTTCATATTTCTCGTAATTTGAAATTCTCTCGGCATTATCCTGAGCTGGGTATAGGGAGGCAAGAATAGACCATAAGAAGCACTTCTGATCAGTGTTCTTGACATTAACAATTGCTTTCTTGTTTTTCAATTTGTATGGCAGTTGTATATAGGTGGATCCCCCAAGGGGCCTGTATTTGGCTACATGAAGGGTCAGATTCATTACATGGTCTCAGGTCCAATTACTTCCCTCTCTCTGGTATTCTGCAAAGGACTTGTATATTTTTTGAGCAGAGGCTTGAAAGCCAGACTCAATGTCCTCAGGCTGGAGAGCTACATGGCAGTGACTCCTAAAGACAGGTTCAGCAGTTTTATCTTCCTTTTTAAATGAAACCTGAACTGATAGAAACCATTTGACTCCCCCTTTCCTCAACTCCTTTTGTATCTTCTCAATGACTTTCCCCTTATGCTTCCCTATAAACACCATAGGGTCCTTCTCTTTCCCTGCCTTTAACACAAACTTTTTGAGAGTCCCTTTCAAAGCTGCTTCTTCAAAGAACTCTTCACAAGTAGGATCCCCATCTAGCTGCATTGGTTCCTCTGTCCTAGCATGCACCTTCATATGCCTGTTGAGGACATCTTTCCTACCAAATATCTTATCACAGGTAGGACAGACATGATTCATTTCCTCATGTTTCCTCAGGTGCTTTGATAGCACATCCTTCCTCTTAAAGGAGGCCTTACATACTGGACATTTAAATCCTATGCTGTTCTCATCATGAGATTTTAAATGTCTCATCAAACCTTTCTTATATTTAAAGGCTTTGGGACAAACTGAACATTTGAATGGGTTCATTGTGCTCAAAACACTAGTATTGGTAGATAGCAGTGTACTTACTAGGTGATGAAACCCCTCCAGTAGACAGTCATGGAATAGGGTTAGATCCAGGTAGCCTGGCTTTAAATAGTGGTGATCCATCCCACAATACTCCAGATTTCTTCCAAAATTCTGATGTCAGCTTAACATGTTCAAACTTGTCTAAAACCATCCTAAAATACATGATCAAGCATTGACATGTCCAAACGTGTCGATCCCACTGTTATCTTCTACTGGCTAAAGGCCACTGGTCACTGACTGAACGCCTTATCAGAGTCAGGCTACTACTGAGCCAGCTTATCTATATACAGGTTATACACCTATACCAGGTCAACTATACGCTGCTCACTATATGATATTAACACAGTTAACAACCTCAGCATTATATTCATCACCAATAACAATATTCATCCAGAAGGGGGGGGGGAGGGGGATTAAAATTAATTATCATCATGATCAAAGTTCACTGATTACCCGGAAGATCAGGGGGGGGGGGGGTTATCATAATCTTTCAGGTCAAAGTTCACTGATAAGAGCCCCACCCAACCATGTGGTGGGGGTCAAGATGGTGGGGGCCCAACCCTATACTTAAGCTATAAGAAAAGCCCCACCGAGGTGAGCCAGAACCCTCACTTTCCCCCTACTTGCTATACCATTGCACACAGCGAAAAGAAACAAGAGTCAACAGGGGTCCAGGGCGGCAGATCGGCAGCTAGCCGTAGCCCAGTCTCTGGTTGTATGTACTTTTACATACTATACTGGAAATACCTTAATAAAAATCATTAAAAAAAAAAAAGGCTGCCACCAGAATGACTCTCTGGGAGCCCTGGTCCTTAGCCTATGTGACTCCCTCAGGTGACCCAGGGAGCTATGTTACTGCCCTAGGTGAGCCAGGGTCAAATATAGCCTTCGTTGGTCAACCTGGACTCTCCTAAGGAGGGGAGTCATTCTGGGGCATGGTCTGGACTCTCTTTTGGTTCTGTTTCCTTTTCTCTGTGTATCTGGACCATGCCACTACATCCCTCACTTTCCTTATGTTAGTTGTCATGGGCGATTGATGCAGGCCCGGTTAGCAACTTCCCAATGATGCCAGTGGTGCCAGTGATGCATTCCTGCATCATGACTACCATAACTGATGCACTCCTGAAGGTTTGGCATGATGCACAAATGCAGTGGGTTTGTGCATCATGGCGACACATGGACATCACGTCTAGGCGGGGCTGGAGCTGGTTGTGGCGGCCCACAGTGATAAGAGCTGATAGGCTGGGTACAACCTTGTCCCTGGAATAGGTTACCCGGGAACAAAGTACTAGTCAGGGTGTGTCATATCAATGATTGTAACCGCAAGCAGCAACATTTTATATGGTGGACCCGCTGGGTGTGGCTCCATAGGCCTATAGAGCAGAATATAGTGAGGGAAGACCCTTTCAACCATTAATTAAAGGGATATCTTCATCCACAGAAAGGGCTGCCACATGTCTATCACCCCTCCTGGTGTGAGGGCCTGCAGGGCAGCCTATAACACTAGATAAGAGTCTCCAAGCACCATCACACTCTATTCTATATCAGATTTGTTGGCATCACATTTGATTCTAAAACAAATAGATCTGATGTAGAATACAGTGTGATGGTGCTTGGAGACCCTTATCTAGTGTTAAGTTGTTATGGACTGCCCTCCAGGCCCTCACACCAGGAGGGGTAATAGACATGACCATGGTATTATGCCCGGGGTATTATGTAACATTGCACCTCCAGTATCCCTCCTCCTCTGAAAGTCCCGAAACCTTGGCAACCCTTTCTGTAGATGAACACAGAGAAAAGAAACAGCGCCAGAAGAGAGTCCAGGTTGAGAGTCCAGAATGACTCCCCTGGTTAGGGGAGCCCAGGCTGCATAAGGGAGCCTAGGTGACTCCCTGGGCGACCTAAGGGAGTCCCCTGGGGAGTCACATACTGGTAGTTTCCTGACTCACCTAAGAGATTCACATAAGAAGTCCAGTAGCGGATCCAGGGGTTGGCCCGGGGGCACGTGCCCCCTCCCCCCACTCGACCCCCTGAGAATGGTGCATGGTATGACTCTTAACTGTAGGAATTGTGGTCCAGAATCCCGCATGTGCCCCCCCACTCTCCCCCTTAGACCAAATTTTCTTGGCTGTGCCCCCCCCCCAGACCATCCCTTCTGGATCCGCCCTGAGAACCTGGGCTCCACTAAAGAGGGGAATAAAGAGGGGAGTCATTCTGGAGGCAACCTGGACTGCCATTTGACGCTGTTTCTTTTCTCTGTGAAGGTATCCGTTATGATGCATGTAGCAGCCTATAACTACACTCAGGCAAATATGAGCGTCAGCCAATGTCGCCATTAGCACTCTCATACAAGGGTCAGGCACTGCCGGACTATAAGTATAACAGATTGGTCAAGGGCCATTCTAGTGAGGGTCAGGCTATGCTGGACTTTCATCTAGAGCTTCTACTCACCCAAACTTGCTTGAGAGTCTGGCTATGCTGGATCCTCATGCCAGAGTCTGGCAATGCTGGACTCTGGGGAGAGTCTCTTTCAGCCTACAAGAGTCCAGCATTGTCAGACTCTGGCATGAAAATCCAGCATGGCCAGACTTTCAAGCAATTTTGCCAAAGTCCAGCCTGTTATTGAAGATCCAGCATAGTCTGACCCTCACTAGAATAGCCCTTGACCCATCTGTTATAGTCCAGCAGTGCCTGACCCTTGTCTAAGAGTGCTAATGGCGACATTGGCTGACGCTCATATTTGCCTGTGTGTAGAGCCTCCAGGTGCCTAACTCGGGTTCCCTGCAGGACTTGCGACGCCCGGGAGGCTCAACACCTCTCACTCCCATTCATGTTTCCACTGGGCGGGTCTCACGCAACCCACGTGGTCCAGCCCAGCGTCCCTCCAGTAGCCAATCAGAGGGCGCGCTCAGAGGCGTCACACTGGAGGAGTTATCCACCACTAGGTCCCATGTTCCTCCCGGCAGCGACGTCCCTGCTCCAGCGTTGGGACATCTCTCCATGTAGATCCATCAGGGTGGGGGAAACAGGGAATACAAGGCTAAGGCAACTTCTCTCCCCTCCTGGAGGAACTCCTGGAATCATCCAGTAAACAATGCCAGTAGTCTCCTCCAGTACCCCCTGCGTCCGTCACTAAGGCTCCCTCCTCACCTGTCCGTTTGTGACGTCAGAGCGGCGAGCCGTGCTGATTGGCCGGCTGGTGGTGAGTGAATTCTGAATAATTGAAATAATAGTGTGGTGGTGGTTGTGTATCCCCTACCTGTGTGTGTGAGTGGGGGGGGGGTCGTGGTGGGGGAGGTGGTGGGCGGGGCCTGCATGTAGCGTGCTGGTAGTGGTAGTGTGGTCGTGGTACGGGAGGACGCCGACTACTGCTGCTGATGCATGCCGGGATAGGACGGACGCTGCTGGAACGCCGCTGGGACGCCGTGTGGAGCATGCCCACTTTTACGACCAGCGCGCAGTGCATGATGGGATGGTTTCATTGAGACATGAGACGCCCGGTGTAGGGTCACATGGCACACACGTCGTCGTCGCACGGTGCTCCGCCCTGAGGAGACAGCCAGCAGGGAGTTACACAGGAGGACTGAGCCTTAACTAAGTGTGAGAATCAAACCCACAGGAGGAGACCCAGGAGCAGGAGGACGAGCCGGCATTGTACTGTAGTAGAGACAAGGCCGGCAGCATCAGTGCATGGAGACTACTCCTGCAGCCTGCAGCCTTAAACCACCACTACTAGTCTTACTACTACCACTACTACTACCTCCCTCTCCTCTCACCAGGAGAACTACCACAGCCTACAGGTTCCTCCTGTGTTGTTGTCCCCTCCCGCCTCCTTCCTCCTCCAGCAGCCGCAGCCCGTGCTCCTCCAGCAAGCAAGCAACAGTAGCTGCTGTGATCAGCACTACACCACCACTACCACTGCTCCCCACCTCCTCCCTCCTCCAGGGGAGGACAGCGCGACACGAGTACAGGACTAGTAGCAGCCCGGCCACCCAGGCGACCACACACACACCACTTACGGTGCCGCAGCATCAGGAGCTGGAGGAAGCATTCAGCCTCAGCATTGAGTCCCAGCACATCCACCACTGGAGGATATTGAGACTCGTTCAGTCACTCACTGGAGGAAGGACCTATTATCAATACTTCTCCTCAGAAACACCACTGTCTATAGTGGTGTTTTCTCACTTGTTCTGTAGTATATATCATACTACTACTGTAAGACTAGTACTAGGGCTGTGTGACCCTCCTTGTGGGGCCAGCCAGCCTCCTGGGACTAAGTCCACCACCTATACTACTACTACTACCCCCAGCATCTACCCCCTGGAGGAGGGAAGCATTGTTGCTTCCCATCACAGAGTGCCGTGCTTTGGCCTGAGGTTTTACTCCACCACTGGACTATAAGACTACAGGGCGGCACATCACCAGCTCAGCTGTTCCTGGCAGCAAGCAACAGGTAAGCCTCCTTCTACTACACCTACCGGAGGACCTCCCCACTGGAGGAGGACCAGCAGCAGCGTTAACCCACAGGCGTAGGAGGCAAATCTTCATTGGGAGCCAGGGGGGGGGGGGGGGGTACCACAAACAGCCTTAAGCATCAGATTTTAGGCTTGATGCCGTATATATAGACTTATATTTGAATTGTAAATATCATTATTTGATCCCACTTTATTTCTGCTATTTTTCTGCTATTTTTTGCTACCACTTTTCCCTATGCGGGAGAGGTAAGGGGTAGGAAATATTATAGCGGCTTGACACATTTTGGGGGGCCCGGACATGCAGGCCCCCTCCTCGGTGATTGAGTGGGGGGGGGGGGGGGTCGGGGCCCCCTGCCCCCCCCCCCCCCACTTTTCCTAGGCCACTATGGGCTTCCTCCAGGGTGGTGACACTTGCTCTTACAGTGTCCTGCTCCAGGGTTTGACTCACTCCATTCATTCTGACACCCTAAGGTCTAAAGGTAAACACCCGCTAGCATGATGATAACACTTGTTGCTATCCTAGCGGCTTGTTCGTGTAGCAAGTGTGGAGCCTAGGTAGCCTAGGTATAGCTTGATGTCAATACATTTATTTAACTATGGCACTAGGCCCGTAAATTCTACACGGCGACATGAACCATTTTGGGGCTTACTGACATGGAACAGGCAGAAAAAATAGATAGTGACATGGGACATTGGGAATTTCTTAAAATTGATATGGCGAAATGGCCATATCTTAAAATCGATATGGGACATGGTACCCCGCGCCCCTATCAAGGGCCCCTTAACTAAGATAGGTGTCCACATGCTCCCAATACATGAGGTATCTATCCCTCTACATGGCCTCTGGCCTCCCCCTATGCTCCGGCCACGGGCACTGAGGCCGCTGTACTTCAATGTTTAATGGGTAGCGCTGCATGCTACCACTTTAATTGTCCGGCGCAGAGTAGATAATGGCCAAAATGGGAGCAGCGTGGTAAAAGGCACGGCTGGGCATGATTAGATTTGGGAGCCTGTCGTTAAAGCCGTGGTGGATCACTGGCAACCATGGCCCACCATCGGCGGATCTCGGCGTACGCCGGGGCGTGTGGGCGGTGGGCCGGCGTGGGATCGTGCGGAGTGCGGGGGCGGGGCACTGTGCTACTGTATGCTCAGAGCCCTGCCCCACTCGCCGGCACAATCAATCAAGATAAAAGTGACAATTTCTTTGCCGATCCATTTCCCCCTGCTACCTTGGTTTTCATAGCGTATAGGAGGGGGCCCTGTGGACACTGCGGCGGCCGAGGCACTATAACCATAAACCATTAGGGGTAGTGAGCACATGTTAAGGCCACTCAGTCTCCGCGGGCTGATGCTACAATGTATCTAAGCATCTCCTAATGCTTCCCTCTCCCCACCCTCTCAGCGGCCGCAGACCAGCACCGGCAACCTGTTGATCCAAAACAAGAAAGCCAGATAAAATACCCAAAAGGCCATGAAGAACTCATGTACTTTGTCCCCGATTATATATATTATCATCTACTGGCACCAATCCAGCTGAGAAAAAACAACCATTTGACCTTTTCCAGAAATGGGCCAATTACGGGAAAACGTGCCTGTTGTGATGGCACCCAGGGTATAATGACCCTAACAAGGGAATATCCTGGCCGCTCGTTATGCTAGCCTTTAAGTGCTATCTTGGCCCATGATGAGTGAAAGTAATGAGGGAAAATGATAATAAGCAGACAGTTAATAGCCAGGAGCCCTGGCTGCAATAATGATACCGATAAGAGCAGAGGAGAATGGGTCTGAAAGGGCACTGGGTCCTTATGGGGATGATAGTAGGGGTGGTCTGCTATATTGGGACGTGTGGAGCCGGGGGCAGAAGGGATGTGTTTCCATCAATCGGCTCTATACACACATTATGTGAATATATCGGGGTCGATTCCTGCTATTTTTGAACAATGCAAAAGTATGTTCTCAGAAAACAGAAAATTTATGCTCCAGCCGTTAGTCTGTACTGGCTATCCTAGGATGGTCATAGGAACATTGGTCAAGCATGACCAAGTGTTATTCAAGAATGACTGAGGCTAAACAACATAATGGCTAATGCCTTACTCAAAAGGATTTAACCTAAAATGGAAAGACTAAGCTGAGTTGGTCAGTACTGACCAACCTGACAATATTGACTAGCCTCAGTTGGTTGTATAGGCAGCCACAAATGACTAACTTGGTTAGGCATTATAGCGATTGAGAAATAGGGAGCCAAAGAATATCAGTGTGCTATTGTCGAACAACATGCAGTGCAACACACACATTCCACATAGGCTCTCCCACGTCCCAGTCTATATAGCGGCTATAATATAGCCTCTACGTGAGAAGGGGAGGGAGGAGGGGGGCTGTGTGTGTGTGGGGGGGGGGGGGATGTAGAGCAAAGTTCTGTTCCCATGCCATACACAGACCCTGCCCCAGAGCAGTGCAGGTTGCAGTGACACTGAGTCCCTGTGCATAAAGTGGGCATTACAAGCCTTTCGCTGGAACAGACAGGAGTGCGACTTCTTTTGTGTCTTTTTCCTATATGCTATATGCTATAGATGTTGCTCCCCACTGGATACATATAGGTCCCCACCGGGTATTTACATAGACCCATTATATTAGCTTCACATCTCTGAATTTAAGTGTATTAAAAAGTCCCCTCTCTGAGTATGATTTGGTATCCCCACTTGCCTGTATTTCAATGTGAACTATGAACACTGCAACACTGGGATGCATATCACATTCACGATGAAAAGTCTCCCAGAGAGTAGTTGCACTGTAAATAATAAACCCAAAGGTCTATCTATCATTGGTACGGGAAGACTATCAATCATTGATTGGAACCCAAACGTACATTCTTTTATACTGTAAACCAACAGTATATTCTACTTTCCATGTTCAGTAACACCGGCGTAGTAAATATATACTAGTGGATTCTACCGCTCAGCTACATAAACTTCTAACAGTGTGGAATGCATTTTACATTTACGATGATAGGTTTCCCAGAGAGTAGTTGTGTATGAATGGAGCACTTTCCGGGGAGAACATTATTACATGGTCTCCATTCTGAACGGCGATGGCTCTTATTATATTGGATATATGATACAGCCATTTTCACGATGTGCATCTGTTAGTAAGTAAACACTGTACAGGCGTGGGAGGTGGATACAAACCATAAATATAGCGATGAAACGGGAGGGAACTTGTTTGTGTGACCAGCGCGTGTACGCTGGTACAGTAATTCTCATGAGATCTCGGAACTTAGCCTGTTTTTACTAAGCCTATGTATGGTCCCTATGGTATACGTATGTCTGCCTATAGGCGTGTAGCTGGATGCATTATCAACCAATCAGATAATTCCCTGGCCTTCACTGCGGAATTCTTAGGGGGCATTATGTAACAGCCTGTACCCATTGTGATTGCTGTATCAGTGCTTATCTCGCTGGTTACCAGATCAAGCAATGGTGCCTGCTTCTAGGCCCTGCCCCTACTAAGGAACCTGCAACCTCGATATAACGCTGTAACGTGAGGTAACTTGCTCCCGCTACCCAAAACTGTTTGCACTGACACCAGCAATCTCGTGAGATCTTGTTTCTGCTCTCGCAATATAGCCTGTTCCTGGCAAGCTTCAGTATGTGGGAGTATGGTACCTAAATCTCACGGGAAATTGCGTGGACAGAACTAATATGGCCGTGCACACGGAGCCACCCAAATTATCGCTATAGTGTACACAGAGGCAAATATCAGAGTCACCCAATGTCGCCAATACTACTCTCATACAAGGGTCAGGCACTGCTGGACTATAATAGATGGGTCAAGGGCCATTCTAGTGAGGGTCAGGCTAGGCTGGACATTCAATAACAGGCTGGACTTTGGCAAACTTGCTTGAAAGTCTGGCCATGCTGGGTCCTCATGCCATAGTCTGGCAATGCTGGACTCTGGGGAGAGTCTCTGTCAGCCTGCAACACCCTATGTGTGTGGGAGGTAGCCGGTACCATAGAACACCCTATATGTGTGGGAGGTAGCCGGTACCATAGAACACCCTATGTGTGTGGGAGGTGTATGCGGTACCATAGAACACCCTATATGTGTGGGGGGTAGCCCGTACCATAGAACACCCTATATGTGTGGGAGGTAGCCAGTACCATAGAACACCCTATATGTGTGGGAGGTAGCCAGTACCATAGAACACCCTATATATGTGTGGGAGGTGCCATAGAACACCCTATATGTGTGGGGGGTAGCCGGTACCATAGAACACACTATATGTGTGGGAGGTAGCCGGTACCATAGAACACCCTATATGTGTGGGAGGTAGCCGGTACCATAGAACACCCTATGTGTGTGGGAGGTAGCCGGTACCATAGAACACCCTATCTGTGTGGGATATATATGTGTGGGAGGTGTGCATTCCTCAAGTGGCTTCATTGTAGGACGAGCCGAGCACATAAATAGTGGCTTCCCGGTGCGTTAAATGCTGACTATTCATAAAACCCTCTCCCCCTTCAAAAATCAATAGGATACAGCAATCAATAGAAAGGGAAGCTTCACATTTGTCATCATGAGTAACTCGCCGCTGCTGCATTAGAGCATCATACCAACCCTACGGGGGTGTCTCCACCCTATAGGGTTGGCATGATGCTTGAATGCAGCCCTGGCGAGTTACTCACCAGGGCTGCATTCATGCATCACGACGACAAAGTACATGATGCATTAAGGCATCATGCCGGCCTTAAAGGGTTAAAATCAATAGGATACAGCGGTCTATGGAGGGGGAAGCTTCACATTATCCTTTCACTATACTGCTGACACTGCTGGTGTTATACAATGCCACCAGATATCTCTCTCTACTAGCTATTTATAGATAATAAAACCTATTCTCATAGTCGAAGAGCATTTGAATTTGAAAGCTGCAGTTTCCTTCCCTAGTGTACAATAACTGACGCACATTTCCACTGACCATGCTCAGTCTGATAAGTCACATAACCTCTGGTATTTGACTGTGGCCAGTTTACATATTGTCTGATCTACATCAATGCGTGTGATTGAGTGATGGAAACATGCACAACCAAAAATAATTATGTCATCATAGGAAAATGTATTTTCTTAAAATTAGTCATTTGTCCACCATGCGAGTTTATTTATCCTATTTCTTGAAATGAAATAGCTATTTTTGGCTATGTATACATTTATACCACAGTTTATTGAGAGAAACAAATAAACTGCCTCTCTGTATTACAGATACAAACCAATCACAAACCAATCACTGGGTATGATTCAGATATGTATATGCTTGAATAGCTGCTTCCGGTTATAAGCCTTGGACAATGGTAATTATCCTCGGGCTAGCGCCCTTGATAATCAGCTTTTCATTTGCCCATAACACTCATACATCGACTTACTTGTACCATATCTACCACGTATTTGTAGTATGAACAGTACTGGACAACAGAGCCGTGCCTGTGTATTGTTGGGGCAGCCTCCTCGTGGAGAGTGGTTCCCCTTAGTGACCTGGTACTACTAGTTTGCATTGCACAGAGCAATATTGACTTGCTTACAACTACTGGGTTGGCCACATGTACTTGAAAACAACAAGTTCTGTATTCACAGCCAACCATTCAGACGTCTGTGGAACAAAAACCTGGTTGATGACACGAGGATCTGTTATCATGATGTGAGTTTTTATTATTTATCAAGTAGGGCTAGTGATCACTCATGCCCATGTGAAAATTGCTTTCCAGGCTCTGAAAATGACCATTATGAACACATAATCTAATTGGTTATTGTCATTTATTATCACCATGATGGTATGTCGCCCCAGTATTGCAATTAAAAAACAAGAATCAGAATTGAAATTGATTTAAAAAATTTTACAAAGTTTATTTTCTGAATATGCTTTCTTTGAATCTATTTTTTCCTTTTATTGAAATAATTATATTTGAAATATAGTATTGGGGTAATCGTCTCCACTGCAGATAAGGCATACATTGTGTTCAGTAGTCCCCAGATACTCTCCCTATGTTCAAACCATTAAAATATTCAAACCATTGAAATAAGTAGACATCATTTGACTCAACCATGGTCCTACTTGTCGAATTGATCAAATGAATAATGCATTATAAGAGGCCTAAGTCTCGTGTCAGATGTGGGAAATGTCACACATGGCTCTATGAATATGCATAGATTTTCCTTTAGACTTAATTGCTTATCATGAGTCCTAGAGGGGCCTACAGTGGGGGATGCCCCCTTCTGAAGTCAATGGGGCTTACACTAGGGAATCCCCCTCCTGCAGTCAGGAGTCACTAGGTCCTACACTGGGGGATGCCCCCTTCTACAGTCACTAGGTCCTACACTGGGGGATGCCCCCTTCTGAAGTCACTGGGGTTTACACCAGGGATTCCCCCTCCTGCAGTCAGCATCACTAGTCACTAGGGCCTACACCAGGGATTCCCCCTCCTGCAGTCAGCATCACCAGTCACTAGGGCCTACACTGGGGGATGCCCCCTTCTGAAGTCAGTAGGGCCTACACTAGGGATTCCCCCTCCTGCAGTCAGCAGTCAGTAGGGCTTACACTAGGGATTCCCCCTCCTGCAGTCAGCAGTCACTGGGGCTTACACTAGGGAATCCCCCTCCTACAGTCAGCAGTCAGTAGGGCTTACACTGGGGGTTCCCCCTCCTGCAGTCAGCAGTCACTAGGGCCTACACCAGGGATGCTCCCCCTCCACTACAGGGAGGGCTGTGACAGAGTGACGTGCACCTCATGCAGTCACCCCCAGGGCAGGCCTGGACAGAGCGGGGTAGGTGGCGCCCCCAGTGGTGTCGGCAGGTGGTCACAGTCGTCATCAGGGGTGTGAACAGATCTGTCTAATACCATTAGTGCTGCCGAGCTGTCTGCTGAGTGGGGGGGGGGGGGCTGTCGTGTGGGCACAGGAGGAGGTGGGAGGGTGGGTGGGGGATATGCAGGAGAAGGCGGGGGTGGAGGGCTGACAGAGGTGCTATAGGGCTATACGGAGGAGAGCCTACATAGTACGGGAGCCGCCATTTTCTAAATGTCCCCTGACTCCAGAGCAGTGCATTGAGGGTAAATTTATTATCAGCCACTGTTCACACCTGTGAACAATGGCCACAGATAAGACTGATAAGGCTGATAGGCGGCATCCCACCCTTATCTTGATAACCTTAATCACCTCCCCATTGTCTCAGGTGTGAGATGAGGGTCTTAGCCTGATCGGGAGACAATGCACTGAACACACTCTGACTAACTGACATGAAGTCAGCCACAGAGGTGTTAATGCTCTATTTCTCTGAGATTCAATACATTCTCCATTTGATACATGCGTATCAAATTAAATGCCATCTCATGGAGAATCCATGCATCTAATTTATAAACAAGATAGATAGATAGTAAATGAGAGAGAACCCTCCAAAGTAAACTACACAAAGAGGCAAAATGGAGGCTTGACACATGACTTCCTTAGCCTTCTGGTGCATGCCCCTAGAACCAGCATAGGCTCTCCCCCGTATAGCTGGATGCATTATTTAGCAATATAAGATAACACCCTGCATTCACTGCAGAATTTTTAGGGTACATATGTGACAGCTGATACCTATGTGACTGTTGTTACAATTACTTATCTTGCCAGTACCAGCTTCAGTATTGGACGCACCCACAGGACGACCGGCTTGACTACTGGCGGAATACAGTATATACCAATGGGATAATTCCCTCCATTCATTGCGCACCTTTTAGGGGTCAAATGGTACCCATGTAATTGATGCTAGCAGTGCTTACCTCGCCAGTACCAAATCAAGTAATGGCTGCGCACACTAGACATTTAGCTTGACGCTTATAGTGGGTGGCTATAGGGTTAAGGGCAATGCTGACCGGTAGGATCCAAAGCAAAGTCTGGGATCGGGATATCCTCCATATCCACTAGGGTGTTACCCACCCCCCTAGAAGCCATGGGATATAGAGAGTATCAGCACAGCCTACCCTCACCATCACCACCTCCACTCCCAGGGGGGGGGGGGGGTACTCAGATCTGAAATGACAACCCACCTCCAAATGCCCCCACGGAAGCGGTAACGGTGGATCTCAAAATAAGGGGCCGGTGACTCTCAGCACCCCAAAAAATAGGGGGCGGTAACTCTAGAGGAGGGGCAATTATTAGGATGTGAATAGTAAAATATAAAGAAAGCAATCATTATCCATGTCTATTCTGCTATTTGCATTAGGAAATAAAGGTTGTATTTCAAGGGTCCCTGAAATAACATGGGCGTTGGATGATCTGTAAGGAATCAGAGGGCGGTCACCTGCATTTGTGAGGGGCGGTGGTTTGGCAGCCCCTGTTCTTAGGCAGGCGGTAGTTTGGCAGTGGGCGGTTACAGTCATAGAGTGAGTGCTCCCCCCCCCCCCGGGGCTCCACGACTACCGCCATCATACACCTACAAGCCCCCTGTATCCAGCCGCCACCCCCACCCCCACTTCAGCTGCCAATTACGCTAGCAGAGTAAATATCATATCTCGCCACCCTAGACCCCAATATATAGCAGCGTCCGCCCCCCCACATCTGTCAATCAGGCTGCAGAATCGACCATCTATGATATCCTATAGACTGTGTTTTGATGTATCCAAGTGTCTATCGCTGATGGTGCCGCTCATGATGTTGCAGGGATGGGAGAGGGGGATCTCTATGTCATATAGTGTTTTAGCTGACCCTCAGCATGCTTTGATCCTTTGAGGACGGCATGTTGCTAAAAGATGACATATTCGTTCATGATGCAACAATGTAGCCCTATAACTCGCCAGGGTGGCATTGGTGCATCATCCCCACCCATCGAGAGTGTCTCAAGCACATGGGGTCGGGATGATGCTTGAATGCAGTACTGATGAGTTACTCGCCATGGCTGCATTCATGCATCATGTCGACCAAGGGCATGATGTATTAATGCATTAGGCTGTCCTTAGAGGGTTAATAGCACCTCTATAATTATGTCCAGGGGCCTCTATACTCTGTGAGGGGCAGTGCTGGGCGGGATGGGGGTGGGGGGGGGGGGGGGGGGGGTGAGGGGTCAGATGCAGATATAATGCATGATATCTGCAGGGGGTGGGGGTGGGGGTTGGTGAGCAGGGAGTCACTCTATGTCCATTATGGGATTGCGATGATTGTTATAGGAAGGTCACTGCATCCCCTATGTAAACTCCCACCATCCCCTCACCCCCCCCCCCCCACTCCTCGACACCCCCCCCCCCCCCCCCACCTCACCTCACTCCCAGCCCCACCACCATTCCCTCCGGTCGTGCTGATTTGGGGAGACTCACAATCCTCTTTGCGTCGCTTTTATTTCGTCGAGCTTGTTCCCCTTAGGGCCGTGAGTGGTCGGCTGGTGAGCACCCCCCCCCCCTCACCACCAGCCGACTCCTACAGACCATCCTCAATACACTGATACTCTAAATGCCCCAGCCCTTAATCTGTAGTGGCTATCCCATGTTAGTCATTGGTTTGTTATTCAAAAATGACTGAGGTATAGCAACATATGACTAATGCCTTACTCAAAAGGACTTAGCCTTCATTGAAATGGAGAAGACTAAGGTCAGTTGGTCAGTACTGACCAACCTGACAATACTAACCTATAGGTAGGTCTTATAAGGAGTCAACATATGACTAACTTGGTTAGCTGCAGTGACTGAGAAATTGGTCGTAGGGTAAAGTGTCCTTGAGTCGACCATGTACCTTGAGTCAACCACTTTACCATGTTTTCAACACCAAATTGTAACCTTAAACAGCTGTTAAAATGGGGTTCTCCCTATTTTTATTGAAATGTAGGGGGGAGATTGAGCTTTCCCTACATGTTACCGTTTTTGGAGCTTAGTTGTTCCTCCCTCCGCCATAAGGCTAAACTACTGTGTATCTCCACTTATCACCACACTTTTCAGCCTAAAAAAGAGTATAATTCATGCCACATCCTCAGATATTATAGACCTTTTGCTTTAAATCTGTGTACATGTAGCACGGGTGTTGTTCATTGCTATGCATATTTGTAGAAAGCATTTATTTTATAGCATGGTATGATCTTACAATGAAACAAGTTTTAAAAAGAAATTCCTGAGTGATTTGGTGGACCAGTGACCTTCACAATAGATTAAATCAATGTACCAAGGTGGTTGACTCAAGGTACCACAGTGGTTGACTCAAGGTACTGATGCACTAAAATCAAATACCTCAGGCACTGGATGCCCATATAGCTCCAAATACTTGGATTGGAAATTTGGGACCTTATTGTCTGGATTGCCTAGCACTTCAGAAAAGCATCCATATCCATTGATGAGTGGGCCAGTTTGCCTAGCACACCACCAAATAGCTCCCAGGACAGCTCATAGGGGAAAACAGGCCCAGGTGGTCGACTCATCGGCACTTTACCCTATAGGCAGCCAAAGAATATCAGTGCAGGGGCAGGGTCGGGGGGGGGGGGGGGGTAGGTGATGAGAGGAGCGGTTGGAGACCAGGGAGGTTCCTTTTTGCCCACGGTCCTTGTGATGCAAACTGACAGGGGCGTCACTGGGGGAGCGGAGAGGGGAGAGGGGTGCTATAGTGCAGAGAGGGGACGCCGGGCAGTGGATGGTAGCAGTGTGTGGGACTAGGGTAGATTCACCTTATCTTTATTTTTTCCTTTTTTTTTGTTCTAACTTGGTCACATCACTTGCATGATTTTACGTGATTTTCACAAGAAACTGACTCCATTAGCTCATATGCTCTGATGTATTGACCCAGTATATAAAAGAGAACATAGACTTATTTTTTGTGGTTGTTCAACCATTTTGATCTCTTTATTTGTGAAGAATAGTCAAGTTAAAGTGTTGCTATCTTTTTAACAGAAGCAGTGGTAGTGCACATGAATAACTTTTTTTTAAACAAAAAAATAACATTAGAAGTAGTAGTGCACTTAAACAACCTCAAATTGCACTTCCTATCAGGGTACACGTGTCCGACTCATGGTGAATCTACCCTATACTGGAGGACGGAGAGAGGAGGGGTTTCCCCCTAGCATCAGCTCCTCCCCTACCTTTATTACTCTCACCTCCCATCACCCCCGCCCCCGCAGATCAGCACCTCTCCCTGATAGATCCCACGTCTATAACGCAGCCGATCCTGCCAACACTAGCTCCAACCCTGCTCCATATATATCCCTTAAAGGATGGATGGCACAATGCCTTAATGCATCATACCCTTGGTCATCATGATGCATGAATGCACCCCTGGTGAGTAACTCACCAGGGGTGCATTCTTGAAATCATCATGCCGATCCTATGAGGTTGCGTGATGCACCAATGCAGCACCGGCGAGTTACTCGCCGGGGCTGCATTGGTGTGTCATGACGACAAATGTAATATTATAGAGACATGCTGTCTTTAAAGGGATATACATTCGCTCACACCCCATGGACATAACAGAGCCCATCCTGACGACACTAGCTCCCCCTGCTCCATATACCAATACACTACTCACAGGCTGTGGTATTGGGCTGACAATACTGCCACTGCGGCGGTGCCACTGCCGACTGGTATCAATTCCCTCCAGCTCTCCTCTTACAACCCCCTTAACCCTCTAAGGACGGCATGCCGCTAAAAGATGACATTTGTCACCATGAGGCACCAATGCAGCCCTGGTGAGTAACTCGCCGGTGCTGCGTTGGACCATCATGCCTACCCTTTGGGAATGTCTCAACCCCATAGGGTCAGCATAATGCTTGAATGCAGCACTGGTGAGTTACTAACAGTGCTGTAATCATGCAAGCATCATACCAACCAAGGGAATGACAGATCAACACATTATCCCATCCCTAAAGGGTTAACCCCCCCCCCCCTCCCACCCCCTATGACCCTGGTTAGCGGTGTATGTATTATGTAGAGATAGATCAGCCTAACCCGATTGCCGCAGACCTGGTACCGACCCAGTAGCGACGAGCCGCGGCTCCATTCAATTGGCCGTCTACAGACAGGTGCGGGCGATAATGTGGGCACGCAGGCAAATGGATTCGTCGGGCCGGAAAACGATGGATGCCCTCGTAGGGCCGGCCATGACCTCCATGTTTATGGTTTGGGAGGGTGTTTCTCTTCCTCTTTTTTTTTTTTTTTTTACACTCTCCTCGTTTTTCTAGGTTGCTCCAGGAACGTAGCATGCGGGGTGAAATGCCCATCACTGATGGCATCAGCAGATGGATGTGGGCTGATATATGGGAGCGGGGGTGGGGGGGGGGGGGGCTAAATGATAGCAACGTAGGGGCATTATCGAGACTGAATATGGAAACGTGATCTATATATGTATTTCTTGGGTTTTGGATTCTCTTTCACTTTCTACCCTCGGTGCGGACCGTGAAATGATATTTGGGTTCGGGTACATGTAATGCATCATCTCAATACTGAGAAGGATTTAAAACCGGATGCAACTGAGCTCAACGGTTAGCACACATACTTCATGGGCCAGGTACTTTACTCCCACCTCAGAATGCAGCTGGTTGCTGGCAAGAATCACGATCTGTGTAGGCATGGTACCTACCTAACTCTCACGAGATCAGAGTCAAGGTGGCTGTAGTCACAATATTACATATGTACAAGGTTTACTGTTTTAAGTAGATTGCCCCCTAACCTAGATGGTTTACCGTTCCAGGTAAACAAAGGAAAGAGAGAGAGTCAAAACACTCAGAAAAGTCAGCGTCATTGTCGCTAAAACCACTCTCACCTGAATGTCAGGCAGTGTCTGACTTTCAGGTGAGAGCGGTTTTAGCCACAATGACTTTTCCGAGTGTGAAAATGGAGTCCAGGTTGCCTCCATAATGACTTATGTGACACCTTTAGGTGAGCCAGGAAGCTATATGACTCCCTATGGTACTCGGCTCCCCAAAAGAGAGGAGTCATTCTGGAGGCAGTCTGGACTCCTATTTGACTCTTTTCTCTGTGTAGCCTGACCTCCTGTACCATTCTGTGTAGCCTGGCCTACTGTACCATTCTGTGTAGCCTGGCCTCCTGTACCATTCTGTGTAGCCTGGCCTCCTGTACCGTTCTGTGTAGCCTGGCCTCCTGTACCATTCTGTGTAGCCTGGCCTCCTGTACCATTCTGTGTAGCCGGGCCCCCTGTACCATTCCAGGTAGCCTGGCCTCCTGTACCATTCTAGGTAGCCTGGCCTCCTGTACCATTCTGTGTAGCCTGGCCTCCTGTACCATTCTGTGTAGCCTGGCCTCCTGTACCGTTCTGTGTAGCCTGGCCTCCTGTACCATTCTAGGTAGCCTGGCCTAGCCTGGCCTCCTGTACCATTCTGTGTAGCCTGGCCTCCTGTACCATTCTAGGTAGCCTGGCCTCCTGTACCATTCTGTGTAGCCTGGCCTCCTGTACCATTCTGTGTAGCCTGGCCTCCTGTACCGTTCTGTGTAGCCTGGCCCCCTGTACCATTCTAGGTAGCATGGCCTCCTGTACCATTCTGTGTAGCCTGGCCTCCTGTACCATTCTAGGTAGCCTGGCCCCCTGTACCATTCTGTGTAGCCTGGCCTCCTGTGAGCTGCGGCCCAGGAGCTGCTGCGGCAGGGATGGGTTCTGGCAGCTGGTGGCCGTCATTTCCCATCCTCCACGGTGGGTCCAGCCTCCTCCAGCGAGCCGGGGGGGGCACTCCCTCAGCTTGGTTACTATCTGTGAACAGGATTCCAAGGGAAAGGGTCTGTTCTTGGACCCTAGGCACGGACTCGCGAGGGTCCTTGTAAAGGGGTGCTTTTTAGGCAATTCTGGAGGAAAAGGGGTTAATTTCAAAGCCTGGTCCATCAAAACAGCCTTAAATGACACTTTTATTCAAATTTTCTCAACATTAGAAACAAATTTTCTGTGTTCTCATGATATTGCTATCTATATTCTTGGTCATCTTGTGAAGGCATATGTTCTTTGGTCTCCCTTGAATGGAGTTTGTTTTGATCACAATCTCCCGTGAAAAGGGTGCTATTCAGCCCTAGTGATGAGGGTATTGCCTTTGATGTTCACAATAAGTTACTATAGGAAACATCAGGAGTGCCCCCCCCCCATGGGATTCAGCCTCCTCCAGTGGGTCATGTCGGATCTGTGCCATCTGGGCTTCATCGGCGCGGCTTGTATGAGGGTCAGCAGGTCAGGCCATGGAGGAGGGAGGGAACCATATTGGGATCACCCCCCCCCCTACTCTCACACCCACCCACCCCCATCAGTTCCCACCAGCCAATATGTCCAGCAAATATACCCATGCGC